>JAABKJ010075445.1:67449338-68049338 GCA_011634705.1 Andricus grossulariae | reverse complement strand
TGACGGAACTTAGCCGGCGAAAATCGCCACAGACTCTACATTCACCGTTCTTTTTTTTAACTGGATGAATTGGCAATGCCCACGGACTGCTTGATGGCCTACATATGTCTTCATTTGTCACACTGTTATATAACTGTCATGTAACAGTTCTAGAACACAAAAGAACATGTTCTGTAACAGAATTAGAACATACTTAGACCATGGTCTAAGTAATGTCGTCCCCACATAGACGTAGCAGTTCTGTAACGCTGTTACAGAACCATGTTCTGTCAGAGATCTATGACAATTCTGGAACAGCGTTATATGTAACAAAAAAAATTTTTAGAACAATTTAGGAACGGGGTTATAGAGTAACCATGTTCTATAATAGTGCCGTAACACATATGTAACAGTGCTATGATGTAAATTTGTTCTGCGATTGTTCTGTAACAATTCTGGAACAGCGTTATATGTCAACAAATATTTTTAGAACAATCTAAATAAACTTTTCAATCAAAAAAATTAATTTTTCGCCAAAAAGATTAAATGTCTATAAAAAAATCGACATAAAATTTAGTTAAATTTTTAATTGAAAAAATTTTTTTAACCAAAGAAATGATTTTTCAGTCAAAAAGATTAATATTTGATCAAACAAAAAATTTTTTAGAAATAAAATACATGAATTTTTAAACAAATATCTTAATTTTTAGTTAAATTTTTAATTGAAAAAAATTAATTTCCAATAAACGAAACTAATTTTTAATCAAAGAAATGTTTTTTCAACCAAAAAGATTATTTTTTTATACAAAAAAAATAATTTTTAACCAAATACATGCATTTTTAAACAAATATTTTAATTTTTAGTTAAATTTTTTTTTACAAAAAAAAATAATTTTCAAAACGAAACTAATTTTTAATCAAAGAAATGATTTTTCAAAGAAAAATATTTTTTTTTGGCAAAAAAGAATACTTTTTAACAAAATATATGAAATTTTAACCAAAAAGGTTACATTTATTATTTAAACAAATTAATTTTTGATTAAAAAAAAAAAACTTCTAATAAAAGAAACTAATTTTTGATCAATGAATTTTTTTTAACCAAAAAGATTAATTTGTTACAATAAAAATACCTTTTAACAAAAGACATGAATTTTCAATCAAATATTTTAATGTTCAGTTAAATTTTTAATTGAAAAATAATAATTTCCAATAAACGAAACTAATTTTTAACCAAAGAAATGTTTTTCTCAACCAATAAGATTAATTTTTTATAAAAAAATACTTTTTAACAAAATACATAAATTTTTAAACAAATATTTTAATTTTTAGTGAAATTAAAAAAAAAATTAATTTTCAATGAACGAAACTAATTTTTAACCAAATAAATCATTTTTCCACCAGAAAAATCAATTTTTTATATAAAAAAAATATTTTTTAACAAAATAAATGAATTCTCAAAAGATTGAATGTCTATAAACAATCGACATAAAATTTAGTTAAATTTTTAATTTGAAAAAAAAAATTATTTTTTAATAAAAGAGACTAATTTTTAACTAATGAATTTTTTTTAACCAAAAAAATTAAATTTGTAAAAAAATACCTTTAAACAAAATACATGAATTTAAAAAAATGTTAATTTTTAGTTAAAATTTTAATTAAAAAAAAAAATTAATTTTCAATGAAAGAAACTAATTTTTAACCAAAAAAATGATTTTTCAACCAAAAAGATGAATTTTTTACCGAAAAAAAAATACTTTTTAACAAAATGAATTTTTTAATAAAAGAAATTGATTTTTCACCCAAGAAATGATTATATATACAGAGATAAATAAAAAATAGATAAATAACTATATAGATATATATATTTTTTATAAAATTTTATATTTTTTTATTTTATAAAATTGTCTATTTTATATTTTATATTTTTATTTTATTTTATATATATAATAAATTTTTTTTCTCAAAATCAATTTACTTGGTTGAAAATTTATGTATTTTATTGAATATTTTGTCGTCGTCTTTTTGATTAGAAAACTAATCTAATTAGAAAATCTAATTAAAATTTAAAAAAATAAAAAATAAAAAGATCTAATCAGAAAACTAATAAAGTTATTGATATAATATATGAAAATTTGAAATGTGCCTAGTATTTTTAAAAAATTACAAAAAACGTTCTCGGAAATCGAATTTTCAATTTAAAAAAATAAATAAAAATAAATATAGTGAATTAATTAAATTAATTAAAATAATAATAATCAATTAATTGAAATAATTAATCAATTATAACTGAATAATAATAATAATAATAATAATAACGACAGCAAAAATTATATTTCATTTATTTTAGTAATTTTTTTTACAACCTGTACTTTTTTGTAGAAAAATATACAAAATTTAATCAAAAAAATAGAGTTATATACAATACAGATTTTCAGGTTACAGATAAAAATTTTTTTATTTGATTCGATTGAAAACTTTATAAACTATTATTTATTTTAAAATAAACGCGCGCACTAATTGCCCTTTCTTTAGAAATTAACTATGATTCGAGAAATATGATTTGAGAATTATTAAAATAAATAAGAAAAAATAAAAATAAAAAAAATTCAAACTAAAAATAAATAAATAAAATAAAATTTTCAACATTTACACTCGTCGTAAATAGAGATTGAAAACCCTTTTTTGGTTCAAAATTCAACTACTTAGTTGAAAGTGGAATTACTTTGTTCAAAATTATTTTTTTTTATTGATGATTCATCATTTTAGATGAAAAATTTTTTTTTTATCAAAATTGGAATATTTAAACAAGATTTTAAAAAAATTAAACTGAAAATTGAACTATTCCATGTTTGGTTCAAAATTTACCTTCTTCAATTAAAAATTCAACTATTTGAAATTTTTTGTTAAAAGTTAAACTATCAGGTTGAAAATCAAAATATTTGGATGAAAATTAAAATATTTGTTTGAAAATTAATTTGTTTTGTTAAAAAGTATTTTTTTTATAAAAAATTATTCTTTTTGGTTGAAAAATCATTTCTTGGGTTACAAATTAGTTTTGTTTATAAAAAATTAATTTTTTTAATTAAAAATTTAACTAAAAATTAAAATATTTGTTGGAAAATTAATTTGTTTTGTTAAAAAGTATTTTTTTTATAACAAATTATTCTTTTTGGTTGAAAAATCATTTCTTGGATTGCAAATTAGTTTTGTTTATAAAAAATTAATTTTTTTAATTAAGAATTTAACTAAAAATTAAAATATTTGTTGGAAAATTAATTTGTTTTGTTAAAAAGTATTTTTTTTATAACAAATTATTTTTTTATTGAAAATTAATTTTTTTTATCTGAAAATTAAATAAATCCATTTTTTGTAAACATTTTTTTTTTGTATAGACATTTAATTTTTCTGTTTGTAAATTCATCTGTTTAATAGAAAATTTATTTTACTTGTTTCAAAACGCGTTTCAAACTTCTTAAAAAGCTTCAAAAACAATTTTCCTAAATATAATTTTTCCAAATAAAAAATCAGTTTAAATTATCTTATGAATTTTAAGAAATATTTTTTATTATGTGAAACCTTTTACAATGCTCAAGAAGCTTCGAAAATTTTATTTGCAAATATTCAAAAATCTACATTTTTTAACTTTTAATTTTTTTTTCAAGTTTTTAATTAATTTTGAATCTTTTTAAAACTTCTAGATATCTCCTAAAATTACTCGAATTTTTTATAAAACTTTGTGATCTTGCTAAATGATTATTTTTCCTTTAAAATCGTCCACATTATTTTTCGAAATTCTAGGAAATGATTTATAATATTTGTCAATTTTCTCCCCAAATTTATTTTTTAGAATAAAAAATCAGTTTAAATTTTTCCACGAATCTCAAGGAATTTTGTTTATTATTGTGAAACCTTTCAAAAACTTTAAAAGATTCAAAATTTTTATTTGCAAATATTCAAAAATGTAAATTTTTTCTCAATTTTTTGAAATAAAGTTTTAAATTAATTTAGAATCTTTTTCAAACTTTTAAATGCCTCTTAAACTTGATCGAATTTTTTATAAAACTTTGGTAATTTTCTTTTAAAATTTATATTTTAAGATAAAAATCAGTATAAATTTTCCTAGGAATTACAAGAAATTTTTTACATTCTCTCGAAACATTTTAAAATTCTCAAAAATATCATTTTCGTAAGATTCTTTAGGAAATTTAAAAATATTTTTGAAGATTTCAGATATGTCGGAAAAGTATAATTTTTTTTATTTTACAGAATTTTGCAAAATTATTGGAAAAATTCGAGTCAGTTTAAAAGATATTTAGGACTTTCGGAAAAAATATATTTTAAACTGTCTCGAATTATTATTCCAATTTTGAAAATCCGTTTAAGATTAAAATAATTTGCCCTCTTTTGGAAATCTTTTAAAATTTTTTGGTTCAAATTATCTCATGAATTTCAAGAAATTTTGTTTTATTATCGTGAAACTTTTCAAAATGCATAAAAGTTTCAAAATTTTTAATTCAAAATATTAAAAAATGCACATTTTTTTTTAAATCTTGTCATGTTTCAAATTAATTTAGAATCTTTTTAAATTGTCTAAATATCTTTGAACTTACCACTAATTTTTTTCATCAAACTTTGTAATCTTGCTCATCTTGCTCATTTTCGAAATCTTCAAAAATTTAAATTCTGTTAAAATTTTTTGAAACTTTTGTCAAACTTAAAATCCTTTTTTAACCATTTTCAAAAATTTTAAACGTTCTAAATATCTTTTAAAATTCTTCAAATTTTTCCAACAATTTTCTTGATATTATGAGAAATTAAAAAACTTGCCTTCAAATCTTCCAGATTCTGTTTTGACAATTTTGGAAATATTTTGAAATGTTAATCAGTATAAAAATTCAGTTTAAATTTTCCCAGGAATTTAAAAAAAGTTCTTTATTTTCTGGAAGCCTTTTACACGCCTTAAAAAGCTTCGAAATTTCTTTTGAAATCTTAAAAAATTTACATTTTGTTTAAAATTTTTTGAAATATTTTCAAATTACAAATTATTATTTGAACTATTCCTAAAACTTCTAAATCTTCTGAATATCTTTTAAAATTATTCGAATTTTCCCAAAAATTTTCTTAAAATTCTAAAAAATTACAAAAATTGCCTTAAAATCTTCCAGAATCTGTTATCACAATTTTAGAAATGTTTTGCAATCTTTTGAAATTTGTTGTCATATTTTAAATTTTTTTTCAAAAAGACGAATTTTCAACAAAATAGTGAAATTCTCAACCAAAACAGTTTGATTTTCATACCAAAAAGAGAAATTTTTAACCAAAAAGTTTAATTTCAAAATAAAAAAGGTTTGTCAGTCAAGATAAAAAAAATATTCACCCAAATTATAATTTAAGGGGATAAATGGTTTTAAATACAAAATAAAAATTTTCAAAGAATATATTTTTTTTAATTCTATTTGTTTCATTTATTTTTAAGGCTATAGGAATATAATTTTCGCAAGATACTTGAAAAAATTTAAAAAGATTTTTGAAGATTTCGGTTATGTCGAAAAAGTATAATTTTTTATTTTACAGGATTTTGCAAAATTTGAGGAAAAATTCGAGTCAGTTTGAAAGATATTTAGGACTTTTGAAAGTTGTAAAGACAAACATGTTTCAAATTGACTCGAATTATTCTTAAAATTTAGAAAAATCTATGAAAATTGAACAAAAAATTTGCCCTCAAATCTTCCAGATCTTTTTCGATATTTGTAGAAATCTTTTGAAATGTTTTGAAATCTGTTAAAATTTTGTTTTAAATTTATTTTTTAAGATTTTTAAAATTTGTTTATCTTTCAAACTTCTTAAAAAGCTTCGAAATTTTTTCGAAATCTTCAAAAATTTACATTTTTTATAATTTTTTTGAAATATTTTCAAATTTTTTCAATCATTTCAAAATTTTTCATCTTTTGAATGTCTTTTAGAAGTATTTGAATTATTCCAAATTCTTTTTTTAAATTCTACAAAATTACAAAAATTGTCTTTAAATCTTCCAGATTCTGTTAGGAAAATTTTAGAAATCTTTTGAAATATTAAATTTTTTTTTAAACATTCTATTGAAATTAATTTTTCAAAATAAAACATCAGTTTAAATTATATTATTATTATATATTATTACAATTATTGAATTATTTATGATTTCAGGCGTTGGATATGTTTGCCAAAGACGACACGTGTACAGCAGGACAAGGCTCTCCAGCTTTCCAACCTCCAGAAATAGCTAATGGCTGTGAATCCTTCGCGGGTTTTAAAGTAGATATATGGAGTAGTGGCGTAACTTTGTAAGTTTTCTCATTGCAAAACGTAAAAATTCAAATTTTTCTAGTCAGTTTGGAACTTTAGAGCCGGGAAAATTAGAGAATAAAAATAAAATAATAATTAGTTCGTATGTAAAATGTATAAAAAGGACCATCAGTTGAATTATTATGAATCGTGATAAAAATTACAATTTGAATATAATCCCTAGTTCTTTATTTAAAATTTAAATCTTTTTACTTCAAATATTGAACTATGTATTATATTTTTCGATAAGAATTTATCTTCTTCAGTTGAAAATTCGTCTGTTATGGTAGAAAATTAATCTTTTTGGTTAAAAATGTACTTATTTGGTTGAAAATTCATCTTTTTGGGTGGAAAATTCCCCTGTTTTGGTAGAAAACTCAACTGTTTGGTTGAAAGATAACTTTTTTGTTTAAAATCCATATTTACTGGTTGAAAAAGAACCTATTTTTTTGAAAAATGGTATTTTTTGAATGAATTCTTCTGTTTTTTTTTTTATAATTAATTAAAATCTGTTTTGGTTATTATATCAACTATGACATTTTTCGTTAAGAATTAATTATTTTTAGTCAGAAAAATTCAACAATTTTGTTCAAAGAAGAACTTCTTTCTTAAACATACATTTTTTTGTTGAAGATTCATAATTTTAGTGGAAACTTCGTCTTTCTTGATAGAAAATCTTTTTTTGTTTGTTAATTTTTTGCCAAATTATTGTTACTTTAGTGTTACATTTTTCAGAGAAGTATGGGAATTAATTTTTTTATTGAAAAATATATTTTTTGAAATGAAAATGTAACCATTACATTTTTGGTTAATAATTAATCTTTTTGAGTTTCGAAATTAAACTTTTTGATTGAAAATTCAACTGTTTTGTACAAATATCATCTTTTTGGCTTGGAAATTCAACATTTTGGATGAAATTTATATTCTTTCTTGACTAAAAATTTTGTTTTTTCTTAAAAATGAAAATCGTTTCCTTGTATAAATATTAACTATTACATTTTTTGTTGAGAATTCATCTTTTTAGTTACAAAATTCAACTTTTTGGTTAACAGTTGAAGTTCTTTCATTAAAATTCATTTTTTTTCCGAAGATTCATAATTTTGAAGGAAAATTCATCTCTTTGGTTGAAAATTCAACTTTCTTGTCAAAAAATCGTCTCTGTTTCTTGAAAATTCAAAATTCAAATTTTTGGTTGAAAATTCAACTGTTTTGTGTAAATACCATCTTTTTGGGTTGAAAATGTAACATTTTTTATGAAATTTATTGTTTTTTTTACTGGAAATTTTGTTGTTGTTGAAAATTCGCCTTTGTTATTGGAAATTTAATCTCTTTTTGGAGTAATTTGATGTTTTTTAGCTCAATTCGACGGTTTTTTATTAAAAATGAAAATATTTTCTTGGTTTAAATATCAAGTATTACATTTGCTGTTGAAAATTCATCTTTTTAGGTTCAAAATTTAACTCGTTGGTTGGCAGTTAAAATGTATTTGTTTAAATTCATTTCTTGTTGAAGATTCATAATTTTAGAGGAAAATTTATCTTTTTGGTTGAAAATTCAACTTTTTTGTAAAAAAAAAAATCGTCTTTTCTACTTGAAAATTCAACAATTTGGTAGAAAACTCAACTGTTTTGTAGGAAATTAATTTTTTTATCGAAAATTATTTTTTTTTTTTAAATAAAAATGTAACTACAATTTTTTTTAATAATTGATCTTTTTTAGTTTCAAAATTCAACTGTTTTGTACAAATATCATCTCTTTGGTTGAAAATTCAACATTTTTTTTTTTAAAATCGTCTGTTTCAATTGAAAATTCAACAATTTGGTAGAAAATTCAACTGTTTTGTAAAAAATGCAACTGTTTGGTAGAAAATTAGTTTTTTTTATTGGCCATCAACATTAAAATACCAGCATTTTAATCTTGTAATATTTTTAACATAGGATCTTTCGTAAACGGAATAAAATAATATTTCAGACACAAATGTAAAATTTTTTTATTTACTTTTTTCTTTTGAACAAAAAAATTACTTTTGTACCATGAAAGATTACTTTTTAACAAAATACTTGAATTTTCAACAAAATAATTAAATTTACCACAAAAAAGTGTAATAGTTGATAATTCAACCAAAAAAGATGCATTTTCATAAAAAAAAGAATTTAAAAGCCAAAAATACGAATTTTCAACAAATAAATATTCTTCAGTCATGAAATAAAAAAAAAGTTTACCTAAATTGTTGAACCTTCAAGCCAAAAGACGAGTTTTCTGTACAAAAATTGAATTTTCAGCAAAACAAAAATATAATTTTCAACAAAATAGTTCAATTTTCAACCAAGGAGATAAACCATCATTTAAAAAAATACATTTTCAATAAAGTTCAATGACCAAAGAGAGGAATTTTCAACTAAAAAATGAATCTTTAACAAAAAAATGATTTCTTAACAAAGTTGTTCATCAAAAAATTTTTAACAAAATAGTTGAATCCTCAAGCAAGGAGGATTAATTTTCAACTAAACAGTTGTATTTTTATCCAAGCAAGATAAATTTCTACTAAAACAGATGAATTTTTAAATTAAAAAGATAAATTAAACATAAATTGTTTAATTTTCATGGAAAAAAGAGTTTAGTTTGTCTTTTTATTTTTGAATTGTGTTCAATTTACTTTCATTTTTTTCAATTCCCTTCCATTTTTTTAATTAACTCGAATTTTTTTTAATTCACTTGAATTTTTTTCTTCACCTTCAATTTTCATAAATGTCATCAAAATTCTTCTCATTTTCCATAAATCCTACTATATTTGCTTCAATTTTCCTGAAATCAATGGAATTTTCTGGATTTTTTGGACATTTTTTAATTCATTTGAATTCTTTTGAATTTCAATTGAACCTTTTTGAAGTCATATAAATTTATCCTGAATTTGTTAAAATTCGTCTGAAATTTCTATAAATTTGATCAAATTCTTTGGAATTCTCTTGTATTTTTCAAATTTCCTGAATTTTTCCAAACTCATTTTAAAAATTCACCTTGAATTCCTATAAATTTGATCAAATCCCTTTTAATTTCGTTTAATTCAAAAGAACACATCAGTCACATTATTCGATTTAAACAGGTCACTTTTTTACTTTTTCAAAAGTAAATTTGTCTGTGGCAGCTATAAGAATGATAAATTAAAGATTATTCAAAGTAGGCGCCGAGCGCCTACAAAAAATGGTTGTATAGCCTATTAAAACATTAATTAAGTCATTAAACCCCCCCTCTATACTTTATGTCCCCTACTCCCCCTACTTGCCCCTCCCCTTCACTACTTGACCGTCTGCTCCCAAATGCCTCTCCCCTAATGTCAGTCATCGTTACCCCTCCCTTCCTGAACTTCTTTCTCCACTACTGCCCCCTCTCCTTACTACCCTCTCTCACTTCAAATAATTTTCCCTACATCCTCTTACTTCCTCTACTTCCCCTCCCTAATTTCACCTCACTTTTTCTATTTGCTCTCTCCTCATTTCCCCTGAGTTCTTCTAATTCTTCCACACCTAATTACCCCTGCTTCAGCTTCGCTCATTTTTGCTCACTTCAAATTCTTCTCAAGTCTTCTAACTTCTCCTACTTTGCTTCCTCTAATCCTGCCTCTTCTCGCCTAATTCCCCTCCCTTAACTTTACCAATCGCTTCCCCTCCCTTCTTGAACTTCTTTTTCCTCTACCGCTCCCTCTCGTTACTCCCACAGCTGAAACTCCCCCTTGCCTACTTTCCTACCCCAGCGATCAGTTTCCCACTCCTACTCACCCGCACTACCCTACTCTCCCTCACTATACTCTCTCACTGCCCTCGCTCACTACCCTTTCTTACTACCCTCTCTCACTTCCAATTATTTTCCTTACTTCCTCTTACTTCCTCTACTTCCCCTCCCTAATTTTACCTCACTTTTTCCACCTGCCCTCTCCTCATTTCCCCTCAATTCCTCTAATTCTCGCACCTCTAATTTCCCCTACTTCACCCTCGCTCATTCTCCCTCACTTCAACCCCTTCTCATGTCAGCTAACTTCTCCTACTTCTTCTTCCCTACTTGCCCTTCTCCTTTCCTGATGTCCCTCGCCTAACTTTATCCATAGCTTCCCCTCCCTTTCCAAACTTCTTTCTCCTCTACCGCTCCCTCTCCTTATCCCCATAGCTAAAACTCCCCCTCTCCTAATTTCCTACCCCAGCCATCAGTTTCCCACTCCTCACACACACTACTCTACTAGCCCACACTACACTCTCTTACTACCCTCTCTTACTACTTTGTCTTACTTCCAATAACTTTAACTACTTCCTCTTACTTAGTCTACTCCCCCTCCCTCATTCTACCTCACTTTTTCCACCTGCGCTCTCTTCATTTCCCCTCAATTTCTCTAATTCTCCCACCTCTAATTTCCCCTGCTTCACCCTCGCTCATTTTCCCTCACTTCAACCCCTTCTCATTTCAGCTAACTTCTCCCATTTTTTCCTCCTTACTTGCCCTTCTCCTTTCCGGATTTCCCTCTCCTAACTTTACCCATAACTTCCCCTCCCTTCCCAAACTTATTTCTCCTCTACCGCTCAATCTCCTTACCCCCATAGCTAAAACTCCCCCTCCCCTACTTTCTTACCCCAGCCATCAGTTTCCTGCTCCTCACACGCACTACTCTACTAGCCCTCACTACCCTCTCTTACTACCCTCTCTCACTACCTTGTCCTACTTGCAATAATTTCCCCTACTTCTTCTTACTTCGTCTACTTTCCTTCCCTAATTTTACCTAACTTTTTCTGCCAGCCCTCTCCTCATTTCCACTAAATTCCTCTAATTTCACCTACTTCACCTTCGCTAATTTTTCCTCACTTCACCCCTCCGCATGTCCCCTAACTTCTACTTTCCCTCCCCTCAGTTCCCCCAATTAACTCCCCTTATTTCTCTGTTCTTCGCTACTTCCCCCTTACATCAGTTCCCCTTGGTACCTCTACTTCCCCTCACGTCATTTTCCCTCCACTCCCCCACTTGCCCTCTCCTAATTTCCCCTCATTCTCCTACCTAACCTACTTCTTCTCTCCTAATTTCCCCTCAATTTCCTTACTTATCTTACTGCTCCTCTCATTTCCCCTAGTTCCACTCCGTTAATTTCTTTCACCTTCCCAATTTCCTCTAACTTCTCATCCCTTTCCTAAGTTCCCCTCACTTCTTCTACACCCTCCCCTAATTTCCTCTAATTTTCACTCACTTCCCCTACTCCCCTATCCTTATTTTCCCTCGTTTCCCCTACTTCCTGTCCCCTCATATTCCCTTACTTTCCTTACTTCCACTTTTTTGTTTTTTGTAAACATAGCTATCAGTATCAGAAAAAATCGTATTTTTTCTCTCTAGGAGTTACACAATGGAAAGCAGTTTTTGTGGCTGTGACCAGGGCCCTTTAGCTGGATTTCACCTGGATACAAAAAATCTCCGAGATTTTGAAAATTTATTATTCTAACTGAAATTTTTTTTTTTAAATTGTAAATTTAACTATTTGATTCCATTTTTGGTTGAAAATTGGTCTTTTTTAGTGGAAAATTCATGTATTTAGTTGAAAATTTAACTATTTGGTTTCATCTTTTGGGTTGAAAATTCAACTATTTGGTTAAAAATTAATTTTTTTGGTGTTGTTGAAAATTAGACTATTTTGATGAAAATTAGTTTGTTTTTTTTTGTATAAAATTAATCTTTTGGGTTGAAAATAAAGCTGTTTGGTTAAAAATTTATTTCTTTGGTTCAAAATTTTACTATTTTGTTAAAAATTCTTTTTTCCCATTTGAAAATTGAACTATTCTTTTTTTTTTAATTGGTCTTTTTTTAGTGAAAAATTCAACTATTTGGTTAAAAAATCATCTTTTGTGTTGAAAATTCAACTATTTTGGTTAAAAACTAATTTTTTTGGTTGAAGATTTATCATTTTAGCTAAAAATTCTTTTTTTGTTGTTGTTGGAAATTAGACTATTTTGTTTGAAGATTTGTCTTTTTTGGTAGAAAATTAAACTTTGGGTTGAAAATCCAACTGTTTGGTTAAAAATTTATTTCTTCGGTTTAAATCTTTAGTATTTTGTTAAAAATTCTTCTTTTTAGTTAAAAATTAAGCTATTCTATTTTTTGTTAAAAATTGGTCTTTTTAGTGGAAAATTCATGTATTTTTTTGAAAATTTGTCTTTTTTGGTTGAAAAGTAAACTATATAGTTAAAAATACATATTTTGGGTTGAAAATTCAACTATTTGGTTAAAAATTAATTTTGTTGGTGTTGTATAAAATTAGACTATTTGGTTGGAAATTTTTTTTTGTATAAAATTAATCTTTCGGGTTGGAAATCAAAATGTTTGGTTAGAAATTTATTTCTTTAATTCAAAATTTTACTATTTTGTTAAAAATTCTATTTTCCTGTTGAAAATTGAACTATTTTTTTTTTTTTTTGAAATTGGTATTTTTTAGTGGAAAATTCAACTATTTGGTTAAAAATTCATCTTTTGGGTTGAAAATTCAACTATTTTGGTTAAAAATTAATTTTGTTGGTTGAAAATTTAACTATTTGGTATAAAATGCATTTTTTTGTTGTTGAAAACTGGACAATTTTGTTAAAAATCCGTTTTTTTTTGTTGAAAATTAATTTTTGTTAACTTTAAGTGGTCCCTATTCCATTTTTGTTTAAAATTTTACAGTTTTTAATTGAAAATTCATTCATTTGGTAGAAAACTCGTCTTTTCTTGGAATAAAAATTCAATTATTGGATAGAAAATTCATATTTTTTGGGTTCAAAGTTTACCTTTTTGAGTTGAAAACTCAACTATTTAGTTGAAAATTCATGTTTTTGGTTAGACATTTCTGTACTTTGTACAAAATTGGTCTGTTTTGGTAGAAACTTGATTTTTTTTGTTGAAAATTCAACTATTTATTTAAAAAATCATCTTTTGGGTTCAAAATTAAACTATTTGGTAAACAATTCATTTTTTTTTTTTTTTGAAAACTGAACAATATTGTTAAAAAATCGTTTTTTTCAATAATTTTTTTTTCAACTGAAAGTGGTCGCTGTTCCATTTTTGCTTGAAAATTTATAGTTTTTATTCAAAAATTCATTTATTTTGTTGAAAACTCGTTTTTTTTGGGGTTAAAAATTCAATTAATTGGATAGAAAATTAAAATTTTTTGGGTTCAAAGATTATCTTTTTGAGTTGAAAACTCAACTATTTGATTGAAAATACATGGATTTGGTTTAAAATGTATGCACTTAATGGAAAATTCGTATTTTTTGTAGACATTTAATCTGTTTTGGATGAGAATTCAACTATTTTGTTGAAAATTCGGATCCACCAAAAAAGTAGAATTTTTAACAAAATACATCAATTTGCCATAAAACAGTTGAATTTTATACCTGAAAATATGATTTTTCAACTGAAATGATAAATTTTAATCCAGAAGGCAATTAATTTTTTTAAGTAGTTTAAAATGAAACCAATTAGTTGATTTTTCAACCAAAAAATATTTTAATTTGAAATAAAAAACAGTAGAAGTCAAGCCAAAAAGATAAATTTTCCACAAAATGTTGAATCCTCAACCAGAAGAGATTAATTTTTAATAAACAAGATTAATTTTCTCTTTAAAAAGGCGAATTTTCGACAAAACAAATCAATTTTAAACCAAATTGTTGATTTTTTGTCTTATAAAGAACAAATTTCGAACTAAAAATGGAACAGTTTAATTTTCAGACGAAAAATTAATTTTTAACAAAATAAAAAAGAATTTTAATGAAAACCGTTACATTTTCTACCAAAGAGGAGAATCTAAAAAAAACTATTTTTTAACAAAGCAGTTCGAATTTCAACAAAGTAGAAACAAAAATAAGATTAATCACAAAAAAAGATAAATTGTTGACAAAAAATGTATCTTTCAACCAAACAGTTGAACTTTCTACGAAAACAGGGGAATCTTCAACCGAAAAAGACGATTTTTCAACAAAATAAAAGTACATTTCTAACTAAAAAGATGAATCTTCAAATAAAATTATGTATTTTTAAACAAATGGGTGATTTTCAATTAAGAAGATTAATTTTCTACAAAAAAGACGAATTTTCAACTAAAATTATGTATCTTAAGAGAAAAATATAGTTTTAATAAACATTGTTAAACTTTTAACCGAAATTCAAACAAAGAAGACAAATTCTCATCGCAAAATATAATACATAGTTCGATATTTCAACAAAAAAGATTTAAATTTTAAATTAAAAACTAGCCATTTTAGCTAAATTTATAGAGGATAAGTTTTCAACCAAAGATGGAATAGTGACATTTGTGGTAAAAAAACGACTTTTTAAGAAAATAATTGAATCCTCAACTAAGTAGATGAATTTCCAATTGAAAAATATATTTTTTGAACCAAAAATGCAATCTTCAACATTTTAGTTTAAATCATTAATTTTCGAACAAAAAAAATGAATTTTCAACATCTTGAATTCAACCAAAAAAGACTCATTTTTAACCAAATAGTTGAATCCTCAACCAAAATTTCTACCACATACTTAATTTTTCATTAAAAAGGTTTAGTTTTTAACCACAGTTGAATTTTCGACTCGAAAATATGAATTTTCAACTCAAATTATGAATCTTCTACAAAAAAAAATTATTTTTGAAAAAGTATTTTAACTTTAAATCAAATAGTTGATTTAAAAAAATAAAAATAAAAAATGAATTTTCTACCAAGAAGATTAATTTTCGAGAATGACGAAATTTCAACAAAATACATGAATTTTAAACTAGACAAGATAAATTTTCAATTAAAAATATCAATCTTCAAGAAAAAATGTTATAGTTTATGAATGAAATAATGAATGAAAAAAAAATGAAATAATTTTATAAAATTTTGAAATTTTATAAAATAAAAATGTAATTAGTTGAAAAATAATAATTCTCAACCAAAGAAACAAAATTTCCAGAAAGTAGTTGAATTTTCAACTCATAGAGGATAAGTTTGCAACCAAAGATGGAATAGTGACATTTGTGGTAAAAAAACGACTTTTTAAGAAAATAATTGAATCCTCAACTAAATAGATAAAAAAAATTTTTTATTGATTATTTATTACACAATAATATATTATAGATTAAATATATAGAATATAGAATATAAATATTTTTTAACCAAAAATGAAATCGTCAAATTTTTATCTTGAAAAATTAGTTTTCAATAAAAAAACTCATTTTCAATTAGTTGAATTTAAAAAACATATTTTTTGAACCAAAAATGGCATCTTCAACTTTTTACTTTGAATAATTAATTTTCGAACAAAAAAATGAATTTTTAACATCTTGAATTCAACCAAAAAAGACGAATTTTTAACCAAATAGTTCAATCCTCAACCAAAATTTCTACCACATACTTAATTTTTCATTAAAAATGTTTACTTTTTAACCACAGTTTAATTTTCGAATCGAAAATATGAATTTTCAACGAAAATTATGAATTTTCAACTAAAATTATGAATCTTCTACAAAAAAAATTAATTTTTGAAAAAGTACTTTAACTTTAAATCAAATAGTTGATTTTTCAACAACAACAAAAAAATTCTACCAAGAAGATTAATTTTTGATAAAGACGAAATTTCAACAAAATACATGAATTTTAAACTAGAAAAGATAAATTTTCAATTAAGAATATCAATCTTCAACAAAAAATGGTATAGTTTATGAATGTAATAGTTTAGTTTAATTAGTTAAAAAATAATAATCTTCAACCAAAGAAACGAAATTTCCACGAAGTATTTAAATTTTCAACCAGAGATTAATTTAGAACTAAAATGATTAATCTTGAAAAAAAGTGTCAACAAAAGATTTCAACATTCAACGCAAAAGTTGATTTTTTAATCAAGAAGATTTTTTTTTAAAATGGAATAGTTAAATTCTCAATCAAAGAGATGAATCTTCAACCAAAAAAATGAATTTTTCACAAAGTTCTTTATATTTCAATCAAGTAGCTGAAGTTTTTACCGAAAAAGATGACTTTTTAACAAAATAGTTGAATTTTCATCTAAATTTTCAACCCAAAAACTAATTTTAAACCAGTTGAGTTCAACCAAAAAAGACAAATTTGTAAGCAAATAGTTGAATATTTAACAAAAAATATGAATTGTCAACAAAAAAATTAATATTCAAGCGAATTTTTTTTACCTAATTATTGAATTTTCAAGATAAAAATACTAACTTACTATACAAAAATCAAACATTTGAATTTTCTACTAAAATTAGGAATCTTCAAACAACAAAAATTAACTTAAAAAAAAAAAGTATTTTAATTCTAAAGCAAGGAGTTGAATTTTCAACCAAAAAATATTTTCTACAAAACTAGATAAATTTTTTACCCATAAAGACAAATTTTTTCGAAGACAGTTGAATTTTCAACAAAAAAGTTTATTTTCAACCCAGAAAGATTACTTTTCTACCGTGAAAAATTTATTTTAATTCAAAAAGGACAAATGGTCGAATTTTCAAAAAAAAAATTATACAAAAACAGTTAAATTTTTAACCAAATATTTTGAATCCTCAATTCAATAATTTTTCAATTAAAAATGATATTTTTTTAACCAAAATGGAATTTTCCAATTTTTAGTTTAAAAAATTAATTTTCAAACAAAAAAAAACGATCTTTTAATCAGTTCAATTTTCCACTAAAATTATGAATCCTCAACCAACAAAAATTAATTTAAAAAAAGGAGTTTAACTACAAAACAAGTAGTTAAATTTTTAACCAAAAAAGATTTTCTACCAAACTAGATGAGTTTTCAATAAAAAAGTTTATTTTCAAAACAGAAAGATTATTTTTCTAGCGTGAAAAATGTATTTTAATTCAAAAAGGACAAATGGTCGAATTTTCAAAAAAAAAAAAAAAAATTATACAAAAATAGTTAAATTTTGAACCAAATATTTTGAATCCTGAACGTCGAATTTTCAAAAAATTATACAACAACAGTTAAATTTTTAACCAAATATTTTGAATCCTGAACAAAATTCTTAATTAAGAAAGATGAATCTTAAACCAAAATGTTAGATTTTCAAATAAAAAAGATTTTCTTAACCTGACCTGAAGATCTATGCCTCTGGTAAAGGCAAACTTCAAACTGCCATCAATATCGTCAAGAAGTACACAGGAGAGACTGGGATGGACTTTGGATTGGATAATTATTATCATCGTATTATACTATGGAGCGCCTCGGCCGCTTATCGTCGCTTAAAGTCCAAACCCGGACGCTATAAAATTATGTACCATACAATTTCTTTCGCTCTTCATTTTTGCCGTTTTTTTTCAAACTTTCGATTATTTTGTACTTTTTTTGCCGTTTGTGATTGCTGTTTTCAAGAACGATCAGGACAGTGAAAATTGTTGGCTTGATCAGTGCTTATTATCCAGAAAAATATGGATCGATTTTCCTACAACGTTTCCTACATTTGTTTGCGAACGGAATTCATTTTGTTCAGAATAATCGAAAGAGGGAACGATCGCATCACAATAGATAAATTCTGCTCTCGACAAATCACGAGCCGTTTTATTTCCTTCCATCCCGCTACGTCATCACTTTTTCTCCCTAGGGAGTGAAAGAAAATTCGCCTGCATTCGGCCACTTCTGTTTCGCTCTACAGGCAACGTAAATCAATCTTTTCATGAAGGTATAATGAAAAGTAATTTGTATCTAGTAATGAAGACGTGCAATACAAAATTTGAAAGCTGTGTTGATTTGTACGTTTGCAGATCTTGTCGCTCAGCGAGCATTGCTACTTAGAAAAAGAAACTTTTTTCCCGGGCATGTTGCAAATTCGTCGTCAAGTCAAAAATATGAAGACAAAGATAAAGATCAGTCGCTCGACGAAATTTATGATTCTGAGAAATCAGATCCGACATTCCAATGCCAAGAAGTTGATGATTCTTTAAGAGTTCAAAAACTAAATACATTTCTACACGAGCTTGAAGCAGCTCTAATAAAAAAAAAATTTGGAACCACAGTAAAAGAATAAATTCAATTTTGTGAATCTTGTGAATCATGAGAAACATTTCGGTATGAAACTCGAGTGGAATTGTTTTTTTTTTGCGACTTCGCATGCAAAAGAGATTTGTGATGGGATTGGGGGTGCTGTCGGAAGAAATGCTTTTAAAGCATGTATGCAAAACTGTGATGGAACTACTTGATTTTTGTATCACCACTTTTCAGCTAAGAACAGAACAACCGTTCAGTATACATTTATTCAAAAGACTCCAGATTTATCGATCATGTCATTGTCAAAAAAAACTAGAGATACTTTTTTTCATTCTTGTAGTATTGTAGAAAAATTATGTTTCTATCAAATAACAATGTGCAATAAAAGTTTTCTATCTTCCTGATTTCGTACGGATACTTCATCACATTGAATCCCGATCCAAGCGACGCGTTTGTCTCTAGCGCCGAGCCCGCCCGGCGGTCGATGTACGGCGCGAGAAAAAAAATTCGTGTACCGCACTCCCAAAATCAAATACATAATTCTTTTCTTCAGAAACTGCAGGCTGATGTACAGTTGACCTGGTTTGTTTCACCAGCAAAAGTCCTGACAATTTTCAAAGAAATATTGATTTTAGGCGAATAAATATATGCTCTTTGGATGGAAAAAATCATTTATTTGTAGCTGAAAGTTAACATTTTTTTATTACAAAATACAACCTTTTATTCGAAGGGGAATATTTGTCTGAATTCAAAAAATATTAATTAAAGACAAAAATATTCATTTGAAACCAAATCAAAGAACTATATCCCACATCAGATTCCTGAGTATTTCAAGCAAAAAATATCCTACTTGAAAAAAAAATAATTTCCATTGGCATCGTGCGCGAGTGCAATAAAATAGTTGGTACTTCAGTTGTAGTGCATATTTTCCTAAATGAACAACTGGACTCTTTCAGCTTATACTATAATTACCATTGTTATTAATATACATGTTTAATTCAAAAAATGCACATCATTCAAAACTTTAAGCACGACGTTTGATTTAACAAAATAATTGTTTCGTTAAAATAATGAACGACTAATTAGATTTTGACGAATCTAGATCTTTTAAATCAATGAAATCATTTCTTCAAATGTAAGAAATATTTATTTCAATCAATAAAATACAGTCAAAGAATGTATTCATTCAGATGAAAAAAAATTTTCTGGTTGAAATGAAAATGGCCACTCTTGAAAAATATTCTATTGATCCTAAGAAACAGGATTCAATTATATGCATCTATTTGGCTCCAAAGTTTTTTATTTCAATGTAAATTTGTATATTTGTTTAATTATTAGTTCTCAGCAATTGTTAGTTTCATTTCAATTAATGGAATCTTAATATTAGCTTATTTTTAAAAAGATTTAATGGAAAAATAACTCTTTTCTGAAAAAAGACGCGTTCAATTTAGACATATCTTTACTATATATGTTATGAAGAATTGAATATATTAACTTTTAACAATATTTCGCAGTTAAACTTCATTTCTGAAACAATCTAAATTCAGTTCAATGAAACGAAGGCGTGACCAAGAGATTAAAACAAATTTAAATAATTGGTCATAAAATTGTTTATAGCATAAATTGTTGACGTTTGGTGACAGGCTTGTTCCTATTTATCGATCTAGCAGTCAATCTATTTCGGTATTTTCTATTTAAGATTAAAAATCATATTGTTAGAAATTCTTACTTATTATTTGTTTAACTATTGTTGCACAAATAAATAATAAAAAAATTCCATCAGGCCAAATTTTTCGGAATATTATGCTCAGAGGTTCTGAAAAAAAACTTTAAAATCAGTTGGAAATGGAGCCAGTACAACATTTGAATAGTACATTTTTGCTCGAGATAAAGTATTATATAATAATCGGAATTTATTAAACAATAAGAACGGTTGTCCGGTGCATTAAGGATTCTCAGAGAGAATGCATTTTGAGAGGAATCTAAACAAATATATCCTAATGAAAAAAATAATTTCAGAAAAGTTCAGGAAATTAAGAAGAAAAAACCATCGTTAAATTCAAATTGACATTGTAGCAAATTGCAAAAACTCCATCGCGACCAAAAGCGCACCACCACGCTCGCATTGATGAAGACACTTTGCATAAATATTTATTAAACTCTTATCCGCGTTCGAATTTAACACCTGCCATTGACGCCAACTTTTTAAAATTGACCCATCCCATACTGGATGGCTCTATTACAATGGAAGAAATTATGAAATGTTTGGCAAACTGTAAAAATGGAAAGGCTTCTTGTTGCGACGGAATCAGCTATGGATTTTATAAAAATCTACCGCAAAATTGGGTCTTGTTTATGATGCATCTTTTTGACAAGATTATGGACACGGAGAAAACCCCTAAGGAATGGGGTTATTTAACAACTACTATAATTTCCGAAAAGGGTAACCCTGAGGACCCCGACAATTACGGACCCAACACCCTTGTTAATTGCATCGCGAAAATTTTCACCCAAGCTATTTACGATCGATTGGTCTTATGGACAACTGAATTAAATTTAATACTCGAATCACATTCTGGCTTCAGGGTGAAGTCCTAAGCCCATACGAATTTTTTCTTTTTATCTCCGATTTAGAAGACTACCTTATCCGACAAGGTTGTCGAGGCCTCTCCGTAAACAGTTGAATCAAAATGTTTTTGCTTGGTTATGCGGATGATCATGTTAATTTCGCAGATACCCTGGTTGAATAAAACAGAAAATTAGAAGCACTCAATTCTTATTGCAAGGGAAATAATCTTACTATGAACACGGAAAAAACTAGAGTTGTAATTTTTTCTAAATCAGCGAATTCATCTGTTAGGAAATTCAAATCTTCTAAATTCGGCGAGACCCGTATTGAGGTAGTTGAACAATATACTTGTTGAGATACCTCTCTTTCTGATTCATGCTCGATTTTACCGGCCGCAAGGAGGTTGGTTAGTGCGGCGAACATATCCGTGAGATCGATCCTAAGGACGATCCACACGATCGGAGCTGATTTGTGGATCACCTACATTATATTATTTCAGAGTCTGTCTGTAAGTACGCTACTGTATGGTTCGCAGGTTTTGAGTTAAATAATTTGGAAGTTATAGAGAGAGTACAGCTATTTTTTTTCAAGAAACTCTTATCCTTGCCCTCCAATACACCAAACTATGCAGTTAGATTAGAAACTGGATCTTTGCATTAGGTGGTTTGGGGGACAGATGGGAAAATCTAACATTAAACTCCATAAGCTCTGACCGAGAGATTGTTTTTGAGAACAACAAATCCTATCTTAAGAACCTTGATGGCGAACGTCTCGCCTTGCCAAAGAGCTTACTCATTTTTCCGCATCTGGCGATTCGATCCGGCACACAATCATACTATCTCATACGAATACCTCTGTTTTATAAAAGAATTTTTGCGCAACTGAGACTATCCAATATACATGTATGCCGCATTCTGATTGATAGTGGAAAGTATGTTTTTAATATGGAAAAGAGATGTAGGCTTTTCTACCTCGATAATGAGAGTTTGTACCATATTTTGTCTGATTGTCCGCCTTGTCGGCTCTTGCTTGAGTCTAAGTTTCCTACAAACCCTACAGATGTTCATCCCTCCGATAAATGGTTGGCTATATTGTCTTTCGTCAATCCTCCTCTGTTAGAAAATTTGTTAACTTAATTGTGAAGATTATCTGCGAGCGTTGTAGATGATTAGATAGTTCATGATCATTTTTACCTAGTTTTTATGTATGTATACGTCTGGCTGTACGAGATTTATGTTTTAAGATGTCCCTGCGAAACTACCTTTGTATGTACCCAATGGTCTATAGACAAGTTTCAATCAATAAATAAATAAATATTCACGTAATAATTCTTCTTCATCAAGAAAATACAAATTTTTAACAAATAAGTTTAACATTTAAAACAACAAAAGATTCAAAATTTTAACAAAAGAGATAAATTTTTGAACCGAAAGGTTCAATATAATAAATTATAATATCTCTTATAATAAATTTGAATTTTCTGGAAAATTGTTAAATTTCCATGTCAACAGATGAATTATGTACAGAATAGTCAAAATGTTTAACCCGAAAAGACGAATTTTCAACATGACAGGTGAACTTAGAAGACAAAAAACAGGCTATTTTAGAGAAAAATTGTTTCGTTTTCTACAAAGCAGTTCGATTTTCTACTGAAAAGTAATTCTTAACTATGCAGTTGAATTTTTTGCCATTTTGTTGAATTATCAAGCTAAAAATGTCAGTTATCTACAAGAAAGTTGAATCCAAATTGATAAAATTCCAATCATTAAAATTGAAATTCTGATAATTCAATAAGATAAATTTGAGCAACTGAAGATTGGTGAAAGCTTACATTATCGATTATTTGAATCATTTAATAATTAGATAGACGAAAACGACTAATGACTTATTATTGAAGCAGCGAAGAAGAAATATTGTGAATCCTATGAATAGCCAATGCCACCTCCAGAAAGCAGTACATATATATATATATATATATATGTACAATTAAAAATTAAAGGCTAACAACCACCGCAAGGTCCCGCTGGGAGCAACTGTCATCTAAAAAATGACGTCGGCTTCCAGTAGTACCGCGGTAAATCCCATTCATGGCCACGTCACACAACCGTGAGATGGGTGGTCACAGGACACGACGAAATCACAACGACAGGTCGGCGAAACTTTCGTGTGTTTTGAGAATATATATATATTTATATATTATATAAAAAATGTATATATTTATATATCAAAATACCTTGTGAGCTTTAGAAATTCCTCAAAATCGTTAAAATCCTCGGACAGATAAATAAGAAAGGAAAAAAGAGGAAGAATTGAATCACATCAAGAAACTGAAATCTTTTAAAAATACTCTATGATATTTCAACAACTTTGAAATCTTTTGGAATGTCTTGAAATTTATAAATCTCTTGAAAGTGCTTCAGAATCTTCTGAACTACCCTGAAATATTTTTAATAATTTCAAATCCTATCAGGTTACTGAAACCAATTGAAAATTCCTTGGAATCGTTTAAAATACCCTAAAACCTTGCATGGGTCCTATAAAGTTGATCTATATTTTCGAAATTTTAGGAAACTCTTTGATACAATACCCCATGCAAATTTTTTCATATCTCTTAAAGATGCTTCAAAATCTTTTTAAATACTCTAAAATATTTTTAATCCTCTGAAACAAATTAAATAATCTTTATACTCTTTTGAAATACTCTTGTCGTTTTTAAAACCCTTGAAATCTTTTGAAATCAATTGAAACATTTTTAAGCTCTTGAAAATGCCTTTGAATCATTCAAAACCATAAAATAATTCAAATTCTATAAGTGACATTAAATTAATGAAATCAATTTAAAAATTCTTAAGATCTTCCAAAATACCCTAAGATATTTGAAATGCTTCAACATATTTTGTAAAACCTTGAATTTTTTGAAGCTCTTCAAAATCCCTTGTAATTTTTAAAAACATATTCATTATACTCTTTTGAAATACTCTTGTTGTTTTCAAATCATTTGATATATTTTGAAATCAATTGAAACATTTTAAAGCTCTTGAAAATGACTTATAATCTTTTCATACCATAAAATAATTCAAATCCTATAAATTGACATTAAATTACTGAAATCAATTGAAACATTCTTAGGATCTTTCAAAATACCCTAAGATATTTAAAATGCTTCAACATATTTTGGAATTCCTTCAATTTTGTTAAACTCTTTAAAATCCCTTATCATTTTTAAAAACACCCTAGAATATTACCAATCTTTTGAAATTCTTTCAAATGATTGAAATTTAAAAAATCCTTAGATTCTTTAAAAATCACTCGAAACTTTTTAAGCTTTCGAAAATGTCTTTGAATCTTTTAAAATACTCTGCAAATTCTCAAATCTTTTATCATTTTTTTAAAATTCCTCTAAATTATTGAAATCTCTTGAAAATGCCTTGGAGTCTTTAAAAAAAATTTTAAAAACAGCCTAAAATATTTAAAATCCTTTGAAATTCCTTCAAATTATTCAAATACAAAAATTCATTGGAGTCATTAAATATTTCAAGACCTTTTAAAACTTCAAAAATCATGTAAAACATTTTAAAGCTTTCGAAAATGCCTTGGAATCTTTTAAATTACTCTAGAATATTTCAAATGCTCTGAAATCAATTAAAATACTGAAATCAAATGAAAAATCCTTGGAATCTTAAAGAAAACTCTAAGAGTGTTCAAATCTTCTTTTTTTTTAATTCTTCAAGATATTCCTAATCTTTAGAAATTTCTTCAAATAATTGAAATAAACACAAAATTCCTTGAAATACTTCAAAATTCCCTTAAATATTTTAAGCTCTCTAAAATCTTTTAAAATTCCTTGAAATTATTGACATTTCCTTAAAATGCCTTGAATTCTTTTAAAATAAACTACAATATGCCCAATCCTTTAAAATTTCTTCAAATTATTGAAATAAAAAAAATTTCTTGGAATCTTCTGAAATTTTCTAAAATATTTTCCTAAAATATATATTCAGTTGAAATCTTCTGAAATCACTGGATACTTTCTTAATCCTCGTAAGAACTCATAGACTCAGCGTCAGTGGCTCGTGGTGTCCCTCTCAAACGGTAAGGGGGGAACGTGCATAGCCAGCACAACATCGCAAATGCTTAGCCGCCATCATCCAGCTGGTTTTCCTCTTTGTTACGACCCAACTGCTCCCCAGATGTCGTTACTTACACTCCTCCCGTTGGTTCCGTGCAATTTCCTGCTGATTGGATGATTCCGTCGGGTTACTTCCAGTAAGAATTCGAATTTTTGCGGGATCCTCTGCTTTTATATGATAGAAATCACATGATCAGGGAATTGGTATTATATAATAAAACTGATTTCATTATAAGCAAATTGTATTTCAAGTTCAGGTGGAAGTCCCTATTCAGCACATTCACACTCACTGCATTCCAAAAGTCAGAGGTCTATAAATGTTTCGATATTTGCGCTATTTGAAGGCTAGGGTGCACTAAAGATTATTATTATGAATAATAACAATCATTAGCAAGAAAAACTTCTGTGAATTACGCTTCACGCTGATATTGACTGTTTTCTTCCAATATCTCCTTTAATTACGGGTAAAACGAAACTTACGCGAAATGAGATTTCCGCAAATTGCCTTGTAGAACAGTGTTAAAACAAACGAAATAGAAAGGCAACCGGTTCGGAAGAGCGCGAACAGAAATCTGATTGAGTTTTTTCCGTCGACCGATTTCTCAGTCCCCTGGAGGCGCAAAATCCTAAGGTAGGGGTAAAATATTGGACCAGCCATTTTGAAATTTGAAAAGGGCCGTCCCGTTTTTAGTCAATAATTTAGCGAGGCTAGATTTTCAAGTCTAAACTTGTTCCATTTACATGTTTGGACCTGTAAGCTAAGATTCATCTCCGCCAAATACGTAGATGTATAAAAAAAGTGATTTATGGATTTCCGCATCAATGGCCTTCCGACCTCAGAATGTTAACCAGAACCCTTTTCTGTCGGGGGGGGGGGGGTACGCAACAGGTTTTGACTTATCTGCATCAAATTTTGTCTACATATTCTTTGGGCGGTTGGGCAGGTCGCAAGAGTAATGGTGGCGGGCAGAGAGAGGGGGAGGGGGCAGTCTGGAGTTTTTGACTAGTCGTCCCCAAATTTTGCATACATATTCTTTGGGCTCCTGGGCAGGTCGCAAGAGTAATGAGAGGCGGGCAGGTAGGAGTGGAGGGTGTACGCTACAGTTTTTGACTAATCTGCACAAAATTTTGCATACATATTATTTGAGCTCCCGGACAGATCGTAAGAGTAATAGGAGGGGGGGGGCACGCTGCAGTTTTTGAATAATCGGCACCAAATTTTGCATACATATTCTTTGGGCGCTTGGGCAGGTCGTTGTATGGATAAAAAATATGTAGTTTGCAATTTAAATTATTTTTTAAGAGAGGCCTGCCTGGAGAATTGTTATAATATTTAATATTTAATACACAAAACTGGTGATTTGATATAGAATCGCTCGCTTTATATTGATAAAAAATATGTATTTTTAAATATAAATTATTTTTCAAGAGAGGCCCGCCTTAAGAATTGTTATCATATTTAATATTTAATAAACAAAATTAAATTTGTGCAGGAAATTTAACTGTATAGTTGAAAATTTATTTATTTTTTCGAAAATTCGTTTTTTTTTAATAGAAAATTCAAGTATTTAATTTAAAAATTAATGTATTTTGGTAAGAATTCATCTTTTTGGTTGAAAATATAACTATTTTGTTGAAAATTCAACTATTTTATGGTAATCTTATCTTTTGATTAAAAATGTAAATAGCTGTTTGGTTGAAAATTCATCTGTTTTGGTTGAAAATTCATTTCCTATGATTGAGGATTTTACTGTTTTTTTTCTTCTAAATTCGTATTTTTTCATTCGATTCCGCTGTCTTTGATTCAAAATAAAAATCTTTTCTTGCTTAAAATATCAAATATTATATTTTTCATTCAAAATTCAAGTACTTGTTTGAAAGTTAAACTACTTTGTTGATTAATAACATACAGTATTAAATTTTCAATTAAAAATCAAAATTCAAACAGAAAAAAAGTCATTTTTCGCCAAAAAATATGAATTTTTAACCAAATTAATTTTCAACTAAAAACACGAATTCCGTGAATTCCATCAATTTCGTGAATTCCTTCAATTCTGAGAACTCTGTGAATTTCATAAATTCCATGAATCCTACGAATTCCGTGAATTTCATAAATTCCGTGAATTTCTTAAATTCAGTGAATTCCGTGAATTCCATGAATTCTGCGACTTCCGTAAATTGCGTGAATTCCGTGAATTCCATAAATTCCATGAATTCATTGAATTCCTTGTGCACAATTTTCGACTTATAAACGCTGCAATACATGTATTGGAATGCTCGACGGTGACTTCACGATTATACAACACTTACAATACATGTATTGCAATTACGTCATTCCAATGCCATGTTTGCAATTTTACCTCACGCTTGTATTGTAGAAGTGTTGGAGAATTCCAAACATTTTTAACAGTGTAATATATTGAAAGCAAGAAAAACACCAGAAATCATGCACGTAATATGAGAATTATTTCCAGAAAAACTTCCTAATGAATATGTGTACTACTGAGCTAAGTAGAAAAAGGCGTGTAGTATGTAACGGTCAGGCACATATGGAGGGTCATTTCGGCACAGAGTGAATAGAGTGAAATTTGAGGCAGAAACTAGCTATATCTTTTTTAATTCCTTCTCAACACATATTCTTTCCGTATTATTTATTTGACTGAATAGTATGTACACGTGAGTTATTATATGGTTTTGTTATACAATTCTTGGTGTATAAGAAACAATAAAGATGTGAAAAAGAATTAAATTTTTATGAACACCAACATAGAAAAATAACTGAATTATTTTATGTCAATACTTTGAGTAGCTAAATGTGAAAAAATTAATATAAAATTAAAAGGATTTATCATATTAGATTGTTTTTTTTTTATTTTGAAAATCTTACAAAATGTCAACTCATTTCAGTAATCGGGACTGTAAAACCTCCTAGAAAAATATTTTGACAGCATTTTGCGACAAATTTTTTGTAGCCTATAATAATCAGGGAGATTTATTAGGATTCCGTTTAAAAAAATTCTTAATCAGTTGGGAAAATTCTATAAGAATCATCTAGATTCTAAAATCTAGGGTGATTTGAAGGAAAGAAAAAAGTAGAAAAGTGTGGGACACGGTAATTTTTAGGATAATAACTGTATTGTTTTATTGTCCATATATCATATCCGAACGACATTTGTTTATTTCCAGAAAAATATTCTAAAAAGAAAAAGCATCTGCCTGAGTAAATCTGTTAGAAAGGTCCGGTGTGCTTCTTTTCAGGTAATAACCGGTAATCCATGCAAAAGAAGACTAGAGGGCCGGGGCGGGTGAGATGTATTATTCTAATTCTATTCATCTTTTCTGTTTCTTACTTTCTTCGGAAATGATATCAACTCAGAAATCTGATTTTACCTGAGTACACGCAACAAAGCAAGAAAACAGAGGACTGCACGAAAATGAAACTTTGAAGGGTGACAGAGACGAAAGAGTTAAAAAGACAGACTCTGTGAGATTTCAGAGAAAATGACTATTCCTCATACATTTGCTAATCAAAACTTCACTACATTTTTGAGATCAGAAAATATTAGTCATGAACATTATTCTTCTGTTAGTTTTACATAAACCCAACTTTTTTTTTACCGAAACCTGCCTAAGTATGAATTGATCGAAAATCATATACTTTTTCTTCATACAGAAATTGTAGATTAGGAGTTTTAAACCAAATATCGAGCGCGAAGCGCGAGTGTCTTGATGAGAATGTGTTCCTTAAGGTCGATAGAACCTGAAGTAAATTAGTTCTTCT
The DNA here is from genome assembly GCA_011634705.1 of Andricus grossulariae. Lineage (NCBI taxonomy): Eukaryota > Metazoa > Arthropoda > Insecta > Hymenoptera > Cynipidae > Andricus > Andricus grossulariae. The sequence goes on along the minus strand of JAABKJ010075445.1, from coordinate 68,020,577 downwards.
TTTTATGTAAAATTGGCATAATTAAAACAAAAGCAGGTCGTCGATTGAAGCTTACTAAGAGAGTATTTGACGGCTAAGCGCGCAATAGCGAGCACAACGAAGTGTGAAAACCTAGAGGAACCGAGCTTAAAGCGTCAGGCAAATGTGTCCGAGCGAGTAGCGCGAGGTGAATACATTATCGGGCGCGAAGCGCCAGATGAGAATGTGCCCGCAAGGCGGGCAGATTTTTTACATAATAAAAATACGAATTTCCGATGAAAAACATTAAAATAATGCAAAATTGTCAAAAGATTCAAAATCTTGTTCAAATTATGATGATTTTTGTTTGAATATACCATTTTTCGACATAAAACGTCAGTTTAGCACAATATTGTTAAAAAATTATGGACCTTCAAAATCTAATGATTTTTGTTTGAAAATGTGAATTTTCGGTAAAAAAAAAAAAGCTAATAAAACCGAAAAACATAAGTAGTTGAAAAATTGTTCATCTTTGAAATCTTATAATTTATGATTAGTAATTCCCATTTCCAGTGTAAAATACTAAGATAACCTCAAATTGTTGAAAAGTGGGAATCTTGATGATCATTTTTGTTTAAAAATGCTAATTTCGGTGAAAAAAAACTAACTTAACCTACAATTTGTAGAAATTTTAAGTCCTCGAAACTTTATGATTTTAAATTAAATTTTCCTTTTGAAAATACTAATTTACAGCGAAAAGAACTAACATGAAACCTGAATAATATTAAAATTATTAGTATTAAAAAGCAAAAATGTTTCTTAATTCGCATAAGGTTTTCTATGATTTTTCGTTTTAAGAGGGATTATTTGTAGATTTAATTTTCTAATGTTCAAATTTAAGATATAAAACAACTTCAAGTAATAAAAAGTCAATTAGGTTTTCAACAACAATGATTGTGAGATTTTCGAGATATTTCGTTACACAACTCATTTTAGATAGACTTCACAATGTGCTGGAATATTCTACAATTTTCAAAAACAGCAAGAAAAGTTCCATAAACATTTACAAAATTCGATAGGCAGTAGTTTCCAAAAATACTATCAGCTTTCAGAATTCTAGAACTTTCAAAAATGAAGAAAAATATGCTGAAGCCTCGAATGTTCTGAAGCATTCCTGAATATTTTTAACTCTTTTTCAAAATTGCCAGAGTCTTCTGAAATAATCTAGTATATCCCACAAGAATTTTCTGGATTTTTCCCAATGCTTTAGAACATTCTAAAACCTTTATGAACAATAGAGAAAATTTCACAATTATTTACAATTGAATATTTGACAGGTCAGGTGGTCGTTTCTGGACATTCTTTCAGCCTCTAGCGATTTCAAATATTCAAAAAAGATTATTTTTCACTTTTTTGGAAAGTGGGAAACTTTAAAAGTCTTCTAGAAAAATTAGATATATTCCACAACAATTGCCTCCATAGTTCACAACATTTTGAAATATTTCTGAATTTTCGTCGATATTCGAGAATATTTACATCGATTTTATGTATTCAAAATACAAAACTTTTGGAAAATTTCAGATTTTTCCAGAATATTATACAAAATTTAAGAAAGCAGTATTTAAAAAAATTTTGACTAGGTTTTAATATTCATTTTTTTAAACTATAAATTAATTTAGAAAATTAATTTTCAAATTAATAAATAATGTATATTTTAAAGTTTTAACAGAAACACTATATTACATTTGAAGATGGAGAAAAAAAATTTTGAATATGTAAAAATATAAAATATATCATTGTGAACCTGGATGATTTTCTTCGAGTCAGAATCTTTTAGAGTTGTTCAATACTGTCTTTAAATATGATTAAAAATATTGAATAATTAAGAATATCAAACAGGTATATTGTCCATATTCTATCCAATTATTATAGGTTCTTAGTTGAGAATTCTTCTAATCTGCAAGATTTTGTCTTTTTTTATGGACATGTTTCATAAAAGTTTTAATAAAAATAAAATTTATTAATAATAGGAGCTTTAAACAAACAATTTTCAATATTTACTATATTTACCTTGCACTGGAATAATAAGGACTGCTTTCCTCTTCGAACTGTTTCATTATCGGATTTTTCAGAGCATCTTCTTCTTCCTTTGTCCACTGCAAATAAGCCAAATTCAACATTTTTTTCAATAAATACAGTTTTTGCTAGTGAGGTAGTAAACAATAATAAAAAATTCGAAGAAAAAAAATTGCTTGCTCAATTTAGAATTTGTTGAAAATACGAAAATATTTTTTTTTTTTGATAGACTCATATGCAAACATTTTGAAGAAAGTTGAACATGCTGAAGCCGAAATTTCTTTAGCTTGAACTGAAGAAACATGCTGTTATTTTGCTTCATGCGAAAACAAATTTTCCGTGATTTTTTGATTTTTCTGATTTTTGTCGCGACTTGGGAACGCTTTAAACACAACAACAACAAAATGTCCCATGAAAGCAAAACAAAGATTCAAGCTGAATCAGTTTCAGGTTAGACTTATTTAACTTTTTCCCAATCTATGCATACCTAGGTATCTTTAGAAAAATAAAATTTTTGCATGTTGTAGGAATGAGAATATCTTGAAAATTTGTATTTAATCCTTTGGTTAGATTGCAGAATAGGGGCGTCACCCCTATTTTGGCTAGAAAATTTTTTTTTCGGCAACAAACTATTAGAATCTTTAATTGAACTATAAATGAAGCGATTTGACAAGGCAAAAGTTTAAAATCAGAGTCACTGGCGACAGCTCGTCTAGAAGCTGCTAAAAGACGTTGCAAAAAATATTACGACAGAAAAATTAACGAAAAAAGTTTGAACCCGATCAGTATGTCTATGTTTTGGTTGGTTTGAGAAGCGACAAATTTGACGATCATTACGTGGGGCCATTTAAAATGACTAGAGTTATTGATGATCTTAACGCTTAGATACAGATTACACAAAAAGAAGACCAAGATTGTACATGTTAATCGAATTAAGCATGCCTTTTTAAGGTATATTTAAATAAAGCAAATAAAAAATGTTAATCAGTAATTTCGAAGATTGTATTAAAATCCTTTAGATCAGACTATACGTGGAATGAATCATGGAACTGACCTGCCTTTCGCAAGGCCGTTCAGCCAGCCGACTTCCAACAGCGTTACTTTAGATAGAAAGAGAAGTAGATAAGGAAGCATATATGTAAAGTTAGACTGCTTGATCTAAAACTGCGTAGAAGAAAAGGGGGGAGAGAGAGGCGAACATGTAGCTAGAAGAAATGGGTGTAGTAGACAGGGGGGAGCGGAGATGCAAGTAGCTAACCGTGGCACAATGCTGGGCTGTGCGGGTGAGGGGGGTCGTTGACTCCTTTCGCCGGCGGACCTTCTTCCCTGTTTGGGACACCCAAGCGTGAATTGAAATTATGAATTTCAATTCAGATTAGGAGCAGAATGGGAACGAAACTGAATGCAAAATCTGTGGAAGGAGATTATATATATTTTTTAAAGATTTATTTATAATTTTCATTAATTCAGGCCAAAATGCGAAGGAGGTCTGCCCGTAAATTTTAAATATTACTACATAACTGATACAGTAATTTCGATAAGAATATTATCCATGATAATACCGAATTTATTATAAAAATTTTGAATATTAAGACGACTAAGTTATAATGGATATGGAATTGTCTTTGAATAAGGATTTCGATTGAGGTGAAGATTTGTTAAATTTAATCAAGAAAAGAATCTCTATACTTTGATCTAGAAGCAGATAAAGTTATAAAAAAATATCTGAAACAATAAGGAAACAAAAGGGGAGAATTTAAAAAAATCTAAATATTTAATCATTTTGGATTTAAAATTCTGTTAAGCTACAAAACTAACAAAAATCTTTACCAACAAACTTTATCTCCATGAGAGGCGTAGACATAACGTAAAGCCATAAATTTCAAGTGCTTAACGGAGGGAGAAGTGACGAGTTTCGTGAACAAATCCGAGTCACGAGGTCTCCTTAATGCTAAATATGCTTATAATATAAAATTGTCGTTTCAAAAGTTCGAAGTTGGACCTAAGAAAAATTGTACTTTGTCGTTCAAAAGTTCGAAGATGGTCCAAGAAAATATTATACTTGATTTCGAAATATTAATTTGATCTGCCAATCCAAAAAAAAAAAGCAAAAAATTAAAACTGAAATAAAATGGAAAGGTAATAGGGAATTCAATTCGCAAGTAAATAGTTGAAGTTTTAATAATATTTGGAAACTCTTGAAATGCCCCTCGTGAGGGGAGGGACCTTCTTGAGACTGCAGTATAGGCGGGTATAGAACTGTCTTAGAGTGATCTTAGACTTAGACTGATCTTTTGCTGATCCCCAGAAGACCACAGTCCTTTTGTCCCAGCTAGCAGTTCAAACTCCCAATATTCCATCATTGTTAGGGTCTTCACGATTCAGGCCCATAACCATAATCTTTACTGCTTTATGGTACCTTCGTGACGTCACTTACTGAGATGACCTAGCTTCTTTAGGACCTTTAGGTACAGCTAGTCTGTTGATACAGACAGCTATACTTATTTCAGAGAGAGAGAGAGAGAGAGAGAGAGAGATAGAGTGGTGCCTATTTCAATACCCTTAAAGTGATGCAGGTATAGGCTGAAGGGTGCAGACCAGAAAGGGACCAAACGTGGTTTGAAACTGGTCTTGAAGTGGTATTGAGTTTATCTTTCTTTTCACGAGGGACGGCGAAGTTTGCCCGTCACTGAGAATTTAGAAAGTTACATTTAACATTTCTACTTTTAAATAAAATAAATTCTTGTTATATATTCAATTCATATTGATTGGTTGTAGGATTAGATTCGAATAGTAAACAGCAGGATTTTCTATGCAGTAAAACTCAGAATTCAGATATTAAAATATAATGAATGAATTTTTAAACTTTAACTGACATTTTATTGAGAATATTTATCAAGATTAAAGGATTAAGAATGAATTGAATTTTCGGATAAATTTCATTTTTGATTTTGAAATAATTACATGTTTATACGAATATTATGACAGTTGACACGCATGGCCGTCATGTTTTTTTTTTGCAAGTATCATGAACTTAGAATTAAAAGTAGTCGAAACAGTAACAATAGCTAAACTTACCTTCCTTATGACATATTTCCAACGCAGCCTATTGCAACACTAAAGGTTGATTCATAAGGAAGCACTAAATTCCTAAGATGTCGATATTTAAAGAACGAAATGCAAATTTCATCACTGGAAGATGCGAACCAACTTTAAAATCCTAATTTTGCAAGCTAATTGAAAAAGACACTTCGTGAAAGTGCCTTTTTATTAAAAAGGGGAGTGTAACGAGCCCATAAATTTGCATTCCATCCGCTAGCAACAGCACCATCGCTTCCTATAAAATGCGCGGTTTCCATTTAAAATATTCGAGCGAAAAGTAAAAATATTGGCAAGGAAGGTTTCAGGGCAAATGGGCATAAGAAATGTTCAATAAGCGATAATAAATTCTTGTGAGATTAGATTTTGCTGGAATAAATGTATATACGAGATTAGCCATGTAATGCTTTTCTCGGGATCAGCGATTGTTCCATATAGAGTTCAATTTCTGTTGCAATAATCCTTTCTGTAGCTATTCCTTTTGATTGTGAATTTGATAGAATTTCTTGAAAACTGTCGTATAAGTTCTGAGAGTCTGCTTCCTTTGCAATTGAACCTGCTTCGTTGTCATCTTCTTGATCCCTGCTTGTTTCCGTTAAGGATTCTCGTATGCATTCCTGAATGTCTTCAAAACAGTTTTTTGAACAAAAAAAAAACAGTTTTAAAACGTGGATCTAAGAACGTTGCCGTTACAAAATTCATATTACTTTCCAGGTCTTGAAATCGCGTTTCTAATTCAACTTCCAAAGTTCTTTTAGAGGGGGTCAATGTTGGGCTTGCACCCTGTTTAGACAAGCATAGCTGTAAAGTATTTATTGTTGGAAAAACTTTGGATATGCATGAATCATTGTAACTAAAAGATTTGGTGACTTCTTCAAATGGTTGAAAAAGATTCCTTAGCTCTTCTAAAAGTTCCTATTCTGCGCATGTTAAAGTTTTTGTATCATCATCTTCAGCAGCAGCGAATAAATCAAGGCAATTCTCCTATTCCAAAAAAAGTTTCATTAAATAAAACGTAGAATTCCACCTAGTGGAAACATCTTGCTTCAATTTCTTGACCACTAAGTTTAAATCTTCTTGAATTAAGTCACTTGAATTCCTTCGAAATCACCTGAGGTGAAAATTGATCTTTTTCATTTTAAAATTCAACTATTTGGTTTAGAATTTATCTTCTGATATCAAAAATGTACTATTTTGTATAAAATCATCTTTTGTTGTCAAAAAGTTATATTTTTTGGTTGAAAGGTATTTTTGGTAGAAAATTAATCTTTCTGCTGGAAAATTGACCTCTTTGGTTAAAAATGTAACTATTTCCTTCAAAATTGATCTTTTCTGCTTAAAACTGCATCTTTCTGAAATCAAAGTTAACTTTTTTTGGTTGAAAATTCAACTGTCTTCTAAGCATTTGGTCTCTTCGGTTTCAAATTCAAGTATTTAATCAAAACTGCAACTATTTTGTCGTAAATTCGTTTCTTTTGCTTGAAACTTCAACCATTTGGTTTTAAATGCAAGTATTTGGTTAAAAATGGATTTTTTTTTGAAAATTCTTCTTTTCGGGTTGTAAATTCAACTTTCTTGGCTTAAAATTCAACTATTTTCTTTAGAAAATAACTATTTTGTTGAAAAATCAAATTAAAATAAAACCATCACAAATTCAGCTACTTGATTGAAAGTTGAACTAGTTTGTTCAAAATTTAGTTAACTCAACATTTTACCTAACTTTTTTGTTAAAAACTCATGACTTTGAAACAATTCTTCTTGTTACTTGCTTTGAAATTTAACTATTTAATAAAAACTTCAACCATTTCGTTGCAATGCAACTGTTTAATTAAAAATGAATTTTTTCATGTTTAAAATTCGCCTTCCTGGGATGAAAATCCATCTCTTTTGGGTAAAAAGTTTGGAATTTTGTTTAAAATGTAAAATAAAAATATTTTTAGCATAGAAAGGAAAGAATAACCAGTATACCAAATAATGAGTGAGATCAAGATTCGAGGAGGGACACGCTATTATTATTTATATTTTACAACCAGGGGTACATGAGTGAAGTACCAAATGGCGAAACAATGCAAAATACTTTTTTGGTAACAATTTTAACCAAAAGTAAAACTGTCCTCTTATAATGCCGAAAAAAAACAATAATTTCAATTTGTTTCAAAAATTATTTTCTTGAAATGTGAAGCATCAGTGGTTTATCAAGAAAGAAACTCAGGGAACATGTAGTACATATAACGATTTTTCATTTTTTGAGTATTCGATCACAATCTTCAAATGATTGTAAAAAATAGGAAAATAAATTTGTGCTTAAACTGTCGATTACGTGTCTCTTTATTTTCACTATAGAATGAATTATCTAAGTACAAAATTATTCTGACGGCCTAAGCAGGACCTCTCTGCATGATTCAAAATATAATTGGTCTCTTTCATTAGATAATGAGCATTTTCCAGTTAAAAAATGGATTCAAAACATTGACGTGTAAAAGTTATTCTGCAGATGAAATACTGTCTCGGAAAAATGGTATGATGACAATGCTGCCAGATCACTCAGATTACCTAATGCTTACTTCGGAAATAATTTCACCTTGAACCCTACAAATGCAAAAGCGATCTTAAGATTTAAGACTATATTTATGAAGAATAATCTTTTTCTCTATTTAGAAAGGACATCTCACTTTCGAAACTTAGGTCCTTTCACTGACACTGCTTTCATTATGTTTGTGCATCTACAAAAGTGTACGCGGAGATTGCAAGATGACAGGCACGCGTTCAATCTGGTATCAATGGGTTAATTATACCTAGGAAGTAGGAACTTAGGTATTTGAATCCACAGCTTACAGATCGTTTGTAGACTCTAGATGTAGAGATTAAGACTGCAGTCCTCAATGACCCATGAACTACCTTACTCTTTTCGAAAGCAAACTTTGAGGTGCAGAACCCCCCCCCCCCCTCCTGCTGCATTCATTTGCTAGATGAAACGTAACTACAGGCCAACTATATTTACCCTTAACAAATGCTTTTTCTATTTAGTTACCTGAAGCATTTCTTGAGCCACTGTTTTCCTCAGAGGTGTCAGTTGAATCTTTGCTCTTTCGCGTTTGATTTTATAAAGAAAAATTAGAACGATGAGTCAAAAAAGAACTGTAATGTCGCACTTATTCCGAGAGAGTGATGACGAAACTAAACCTTTGTGCACAGTATGTGGGAAGAAAGTCTCGCGAGGTGGTAAGGCGAGCTTAAAGCGTCAGGCAAATGTGTCCGAGCGCGTAGCGCGAGGTGAATACATTATCGAGCGCGAAGCGTGAGATAGACATATCATCGAGCGCGAAGCGCAGATCCAACAGGTGCGCACCCTAGGCCGGGAAGCAACTCATTTAAAATGCAGTCTGTGGGTGTTAGCTGCATAACATACTTTTTCGCATTGTTGTAAACAAATTAGTGAACAGAAGTTATATCTTTTCTATTTGCGATAACGAAGTACTTTTGACTGATATTTTTTCAAGCTCATGCAAGAAAAGAATGTTTACTTAAAATTATATAAAGTGAAATATGAATTAATTATTGTTTATGACAATGTAATAAACAAATTCCTTAATATGCCATTTTCCAATAGAAACATTTAGTTTTTTCTTGGAGAATCAAATGATAGTATCTTGCCAATGATCGTTTACTGTAATAATTTGCTACTAGACAACAATTGTTTATTATTTTAACAAAATTAATAAAAAAATGCATCATTTGACCATTTTTGAGTAGATAAGTTTCGTTTCTTCATCAGAGTCAACTACAAATCTTTCACTGATGATCATTTACTATAGATGTTGTACTTTTTAGAAACAATTATTTATTATTCAAGCAAAATTAATAAACAAATGTATGATTCCGCCATTTTTTAGCAGATGAGTTTTGTTTCTTCAGCAGAATCAACCGTGACTATCTCCCAAATGGTCTTATGTTATGGATATTGTTTTTTTTATAACAATCCATTGTTTAAACAAATTTGATAAACGGATTCTTCATTCGACCAGTTATCAGTCAAAAATTTGTGTTAGCACAATTAACTAAAATGTTCTACCAGTGGGCCTATCTATAAATCTTTAATCCCTTTTTGTGGATCAAGGAGGAGTGCCTGGGCTTTTGGAAGCAAGGCTCTTGCAACTTTCGGAAAATCAGTTTTCAAAATTTGCAAGTAGGGATCTGCAGAAACAAATAAGAAATGCAGGATGTCCTCATTCATACGAATCGATGATGTATTCCTGGTGTTGTTTTCTCTGCATCTCTTAAAATCTTTGTTTCTCGCTTCTTGAGCCTCTTCCGATGATTGACCAATAGGTACAACAAAATAGTCAATCATTTTTGCGCTGTGAACTGGAACTTTGTGCATAGATGCAGGCATGAAGTGCCAACTGTACTTGTCCACATAAATCTCAGAAGTCTCAGTGGAAAATTCATGGAAGCGCTTAGTATGGATAGCTTTACCGCAAGCCAGAATTTGTAATATAATGTATAAGCTTTTTATTAAATTCACTTCAATGCCAGTAATCTCACTTATCTTTACATAATTTTCAAAGAACTTCCGAGCTGTGTTTCCATCATTTGTGGTTCCAGAACCTTGTTTAATTATATCCACGATTAATCCAAGTCTTTTGCGAATTTAATTTTGAATATGTCTCTTTCTCTCCTCAGCGACTTCTTTCCGCTCTTTTGTTTTACACGCCAACTGTTTAAAGGGCAATCTGTAAGAAATGTGTAGGATGCATTCCATGAATCGAATCCAAGCATGCAAGATTTGTAATCCATGCTGAAATGTATCCACATTTTCTTCCTTAGTTTTACCAACTTTCAAGTAGTTCATTTCTGAACGCTTTGCTCCACAAACAGTGCAATTAGAGGAAGAAGACGTTTGAGTGATGACCTGGCATACTTTTCCATCAAGCATGGTGCAAATATTCGTACGTTACATTTTAATAGTAAATTTTACTTATTTTGAAAAGGTTTTGAGACAGATAAGATATAAAAACATGAATTATAAAAATCTGAGAAAGATGGCCTGAAACAAATAAACGCGACAAAAAAAAAAAAAAAAAAAAAAAACCCAGGCGTTTTAACTTTCGGTATTATGACTGTATCGCGCCAGTACCAAAATTATTTGTGCGGTATTGGTGCAGTATTTTAGGTACGGGGCGGGGGTGGGTTGAACATTATATATAGGGGAAAGGGTGGTCGAACGGGATATGTACAACATTATTGTATAACATGCGTTATAATTACTGAATATCTATGACTATTGTATTAACGTGTTTTAGAAAATTTGTATTTGTATGCTTTTTGTATTTAAGTTTTTTTCCAACAATAGTACGAGTATATTGTGTGACGACGGCCTCGACCCGAGTCATGCATACCATTTTTCATCATATCGATAATCAAAAATTCGACTTTCGAAGCCTGTGGAGCGGGTCGATAATCGAGTTTTCTACCCTAGGGAAGAAAGTGACAGATCAATGTAAATGGCGATGCCATCCAACAGGTACGAAATTGAAGAACGTAATTGGAATATCCTAAAAACGTTTCTTGGACGTACAAGTCAAAAGACGTTATTTGAGCGTTTCAAAAACTGCCCTAAGTCAGACCAAGTAATGTTCTGCAAACTTTTCATGTCCCAAATACGACCTGAAAACGTCTTGGAACATTTTATGTTTAAGGAACGTTATTTGGACTGACTAAAGACGTTTTCGAGCTGTTCTAATGATGTTCTTTAACGTTTGTGCCCACTGTGCATTTACATTGATCTGTCACTTTCTTACCTAGGGTGGAAAACTAGATTTTCGGCACGCTCCATAGGCATCGAAAGTCGAATTTTCTATTGAGGTATGATGAAAAATAATTTTCACCATACCTTCATCGAAAGATTAATTTTCAATGTCTGTAGAGCGAAGCGAAAGTGGCCGAATGCAGCTGAGTTTTCTTTTCCTTCCTAGGGAGGAAAAGTGATGACGTAGCGGGATGAAAAGAAATAAAACGGCTCGTGATTGGTCGAAAGCAGAATCTCTTCTTTTCTTCAATGTTAGAAATCTTTTTTGATGTTTTGAAATATTTTCAAATATTCTCTTTAAATTAATTTTTATTTGATGAACATTTTTTCTAAATTTTCTCATGAATCTTAAGAACAAATTTTTTTTCTTTTAAAACCTTTCAAACATCTTTAGGTTTCTGAATCTTCAAAAATCTACATTTTGTCAAACAATTGTTGAAACCCAAACAATATTGGTCAGAGGAATATTTCTGCAACATTTCAAAAGAATATTGAAATTGCGTTCGATTTTTGTGGGTGAAAAGTGTCCGCGAAATCTTGCTTAAATATTGCCGCGCAACGTTGCTGAACTATTGGCTGAGATATTGATGGAATATCTGCATAAAATGTTTTCAAAATATATTTTCAGGTTATATTACTTTGAATTACTTATACACTTATCATTGACTTATAGGACCTTCTTTTGGAAGAAAATATTCTTCTGAACTTATGTACTTCCAAGAGTGAACGTTAAAGGCAATAAAAAAATCATTTTTAAGGTTCCACTGTGAGAGGCAAGGGAACACGCACCAAAAAATACCCCAAAACGTGAGAAGCAAGGTGACTCACATCAAAAAGCGCTCCAAATTGTTATAGTCAAGGAGATTAATACTAAAAAACACCCCAAAACATGAGAGGCAAGCAGACTCACAAAAAAATACCTCAAAATGTAACAAATGAGGAGAACCATCCACCACAATCGTTTATTATTTTATTATTAACTAATGTTTTTCTACAATAAAATCGTTTTGAAAATTTTATTTAGAAGATATCTAAATCGTTCTCCAACTACTAAATAGTGAGAATAAAATAAAATTTTGGTTACACGTCAACAGGAAAATCATTTTTATTAAGTATTAGAACCAATGAGACACTACATCCCGCCAGGTAGCGCTGCGGCTAGTTGGCTCTACTACAACTTAACCAATACTTTCCATCCCATTTTCGTTTTAGGCGATTTTTCAAGAGAAAAAATCAAGCTTTTTTTCTACTTTACTTATAAAAAAGATAAAAAATGCCGCATTTGGCGAAAAGCTCAAAAATGTGTTTTAACATGAAAAATCAAGGTGGAATAATTTTTTTATTGTATGATGATTATTTTTATTGTAAACCTCGTTAAAATACCTTTCCAAAACTCCCATAAAAAATATAATTGGGTGACTGTATCAGGAGTTATGCACAATTGAAAGTTAGCAGTCGGGGTGAATCGTCGACAATTTGGGCCCCTGTATCTTGACAACCCGATGTACTATGTGCAACCTCTTTATAGAATTTAAAGAAGTCAACTAGCACTACAATTTGGCAGAGTTTCAATAACATAGGCAGGAACACTTGCCAAATTTTACCCCATATACAATGGAATATAAATGAATCTGAAGTTGCACCTTATAAAAAAAATGAACGTTAACGACGAATCTCGGACTATTGGCTCCCAAAAATTAATATTGCATGCAATTTTTAGGAACAATTTTCAAGAGTTGAACTCAGGATTTAAAATGCTCATTTTGCTGAAAAGCGGGAATAATTGACTGGGTTGTGAACGACCCACCTGTGTGACGGAGGATTAAAATAAAGGTAAACTTGTTTTTAATATATGAAACATAAGGGAAACAGTTAAACTTGTACTGTGTAAATGAAAGCCAGTGGAAAATAACGAATTGTCATAGTAGATTGCAAATTTTCGAAATTCAGATGTTGTGTGATATAAATATATGCAAAAAACGATTTTCAAGCAACAAAAATTCTAAATTTCAATTCAAAATTCAAACAGAGAGGGTCTACATTGTCTACAATCTGCACGGGCGGTAGATGGGTATTTCCGTAGGGACCTGATTAAAGTTCTGGATAGAGCCCGCTTAAAACACAATTACAGAACTAGTCTGGCCCTCTCTATTCTTCCAGAACCAGCGTCCCATCAGAAATAGGGAAAACTAGGCGGGACCCTTCCCAACCCCGATCGAAATTTCTACATGGGTAGATGTTTCATAGGCGAGCTATATAATAATTCTATGTTTTTTCTTCTTCAATTCACTTTTGTGTAAACGAGTCATCACTCATCTATTTATTTTTATCTTTTCCCATCACTTTTTCAATACTTACCCCGTATAATTCACCATCTCTTTTTTTCCCCGCCCACATCATATCCCTCGTCAATATTCATGCCTCTCTTTTTGAGACTATAATTCTCAATCTATCTTTCTAAATCCTCTCTTTTCTATCTCAGCTTATCATTGTTTATTCACAACATTTTTCTGTATCTCCTAAATTCCTTATTGCGTAAACTCGTCGATTTTTCTCTATATCCATTTTTCAACGTAAATCTCTGTCTATCTCTCTCAACCATTTATTCTTTTCCAGTCGAGAATATTCATACTTCGTCTATTCATGTATATCTGTTTCTCAGGTTTTGTGAATATAACGCAGTAAATTAAAAAAGATTGAAGATAATTAAAAGGGATCAGAATCTGGAATTCCTGGCTAATCTAGATTGATCCGATTATAAGAACCTTTCGAATTTAAACGGATTGAAAATGTGCAGGCTAGAAATTATTTTTTTAAACATTTTCGCACTGCAACTCTTGATTGTTAATTGGACATATTTAATATGCAATAAAATCCTTTATATATATATAATTAAAAACCAAAGGTTAACAACCACCGCAGGATCCCACTGGAAGCAACTGTCATCTAAAAAATGACATCGGCTCCCAGTAAGACCGCAGTAAATCCCATTCATAGCCACGTCTCACAACCGCGAGATGAGTGGTCACAGGACACGACGAAATCACAACGACAGGTATTTTACGAACCGAAAGAGATCCAGATAGAGACGGAATAAAATCCGACGTGGGCTATTCGCACCTTTATCCGGCTTTTTATCTGACTCTATCGGATCCTATCCGTCATTATAAGCAGGGTTCGCTTGATTACTTTTGGTCCTCACTCTTCATTCTCGGCTTAGTTCACAGTGAATGTATATACAGATTCTCATACTCGCATATACTACAAAAATGTCGAAATCTCTACTGCTGACAAGGTTTTTGATTTTTAATTTTTTTATTATTTTAGGTTTAAAAAAATTTAATTTGCATACGGTTCTATTGGTCTTACATAACAGATTCTCATTACAATACTCGCGCATCGCCTTTAATTTTTTATATGTATCTATATAGTTCTCTGATAAATTATATAATTAAAATAATTTATTGTATGCGTATATGAAGCTTACAGACCCGTATGAAATTTTTCTGATTTCGCTCTGGCTTGTTCTTTATTAAAATTCAATGAAGAATTTTTGAAAAGTTGTCGATTTTCCTCAGAGCATCACGTCGTCCATACTAAAATGATACATAAGGGACATTTGTCCGAAAAATAAGTTTGTCTCTTATTAGATTTGTAAGAGAAAGCTGCATCTGACTATGTAAATGAAAAGTAGTCTAAGGTCTCCAGCGTTTTGTTCTGGGCCATAGAGCCACGTGCGCATATCGACGTTATGTGCCAACACAAGACAAGATTGTAGAGTTTAGACAGCTAACCCCACATTAGAGAATTTGACATGGAGGTACCGATATATTGCAAAAAACGAATTTTTGAAAATACAATAAGTCGCAAAAATTGAGAAATACAAGAGAAAAAGATGTACAAAGCACATTGCGCGTCTCATCTTTTGTAAAAGGCTTCTAATACGTCATTAAAATAAAAATCTAAGAGATAAGTAACGTACTTTGCGTCTATTTTCTCCTGTAAAAGTGATCGAGTATGATGCGAATAACCAATGAAAATAATCGCTTACCCTTACATATGTTTTTATCTTGTTGCGACGTCTTGCAACTATTGAAAACCAAGAGCCAATTTTCTAACAAAAGTTGTTTAAGAAATGGATTTTCTGTGAAAAAATATGAAAGAACATATTATTTTCACCCGTGCAATATGCATCAAATTATAAAACTTACATTCAATATTCGATATAGGAAATAGTTTATCTCGATTTCCTCAGTTCGACTCAGATTGGACTTATGTGTCCTCTTTTGTTTGGATGGCAGACTTATCATAGCGTGGTATTTTAAGAACACCGATAGCTACTGAGAAAAGTAATATCTGGAATCAAAGAAAATTTACTGGATTCAAAGAAGTTCTCAATCTGAATGCATCCTGCAAGATATTTCTTCAATGCAAAAAATTGTTTTGTCTAAACCAAGCTTATCAAATTTTTCAAACAATTTAATAATTATTACAGTCACTGAAATTTTACAAAGCGAAGTCGAACGTCATTTTGAAGCAAGAAAATAATACCTCCAAATCAGTAATTGTCCACCGGCTAAAGAAAAAGTTTTATATTAAAAGAAGTCATTGCGCGTTTCAAAATGCGTGGTACTAAAATACGACTCTTAAAATGTTTCAAGCAGTCAGTGGCGATACTGAGAACAGAGAAAGCATATTACTATCAGATGACAGTTAGTGAGAGGGGTAGGTCATTATATCTTTCCATCATAACTATAGAAAGAATGTGTTGCTAATTTATAGGACTAATTTGTGTTGTGAAATAATATGCTCAACGCAGCTATCGGTATTTATCCTGGACTACTTAAAGCTAGTGGCTCAGAAATTTACAATCGAATGAAGTATTTATTTAAAATGGTCCATGTCTTTTTTGTGAATTGAGTAAACGTGTTTTCTATCAGAGTTCATGAGAATTTCATTAAAACGATGATTTCTTTCAATGAAAACGAAGAATATTTGATTTTGGAAGGTTATTTTTCCAGGGACGGCATGATAATGATGACTGAAAAATGACTGGAAAATTATGAATATCAGAAGAAAAAATTGTCCAAAAATTGTAATGATATAAGTTTGGAGGCTGCTTGGATAGAATGGTTTAGGAGAGCGAGATACAGAGGCCGCAAAAATTTGAAATAAGTGAGCAGGAAAAACATTATTTTTGCGTGTAACGGATTGCTGACCATTTATTTTTTCCTACCATTGAAATTATTATATGGCTTATTCAAGAAAATGGACAAAATTGAAAAAATTTATTTTACTACAGAGAAAAAACCAACAGAAATGGTTCACATTGCCCTGACTGTTTACGTTTGGATTCCCCCGACTGAGGATCAATGCTACTTGCAGGCTAACACCGACACTGTTCCTTGACCGGGGGTTTGGTGTATTTGCAGTTGGCCCTTCGGTCGTATTCTATTATTTTGTATTTAGGTGCCAATGATATCAAACGAAACGTATCCAGTTGCCATTCTCATGTCTTCAAATGTATATTAATTATTTAGTTGTGATAATCGTGTTAACGCATAGCACTGGATAATTTTTTTTTAATTCGATGACTAATTATTTATATATAGGTTGTTGGTAGAAGCACTAGTGTTATGAGCATTAGTGTCTGAATTGCTAGATCTGGGAAGTAATAATGAAAATCCGGAGTAAGATGAAACACACAGTAGTAAACCTTATTATGTTTCAAATACAATCGCGAGTTATGGCACTTATCATTTTTAACGTTCACTCAGTAGATTCTGTTTAGTTCAAGGCTCATTGTAGGAGTAAAACATAACTATATATATATATATATATAAAATTTCCACTAGTGAATTCTGGATAAAGCCCACCGTAAGAGTGACAGAGATGGTAATAAAGCACTCTTAGTGCCGCATTGTGCCTTTGGATGTAGGTCGTTCCCGCATGATTTGGACAACTAGATAGTATGTGTCCTAGATGCTCGGGGCGTGCATGATACGCTCTGCAGCTATCATCGGGAATGTCTGGGCTCAAAATGTGGCGATGGTATGCTAGAGTGGTCACGAAGTACTGCGTGGTGAGGGATACCGCGCAAAAGTCACTAGGCTAGTTCCTCTGTATGTGACTCGTTAACTCACTTACCGATAGGGTGCAGAAAACAGGCAGAAAGCGGCCGCGTAAAGCAGAAAATCATGAGAGTGAAAGCGACGGACAGATCTATTTGTCTATTACACTCTCATGAGTTTCTGTTTTACGCCGACGTTTTCTGCCCTCATAGGATAGCACGTCCAGTCTTATAGGGTTCTGTTCCAATGCAGCAGAAAACGCAAAGCAGAAAAACGTAAGAGTGAAAGAAACATATAGATTCATTATCACTTTCACTTTTATGATATTCTGCGCTTTCTGCTTTGCGTTTTCTTTTACGCTATAGTACAGCAACCTTAGTGAAAGGCAATTTATAGCTTTTGTAACCATTAGGTAATAAACTTTTTTAATTGTCCAAAGTGCAATAAGCTAATTTACTGCATTTCAATTGACGTCGATTGAAACAGACATTGAACGTCTTACGAATTTTTGTGCCCTCACTGGGTACGCTTGTTGCCCGCATGTATGTGCCGCATAATTTCGCCACAGGGTGATTGTAAACATGCTCGCATTGTGCGACACCTTGTTTACGCACTTCAGTTGCAATCACAGAATGCTGGCAAATATGATGCACTTTGGAATTTATTCAGTTTCTCAATATATACATGACACAGGATGGAATAGATGATTACGTTACAAAATAAATGTATAAAATACATATGTAAACTGAAGCCATAGGATCATATGGCCTCAGAGTCTTAATGTGGTTTGAAAAAATTATCACGGTGACGCGTTTGTAGGAAGCGCGTGCAGGAAATTACTTATATAAACTGAAGCCATAGGATCATATGGCTTCAGAGTCTTAATTTGGTTTCAAAAAATTATCACGGTGACGCGTTTGTAGGAAACGCGTGCAGGAAATTACTTGAAGAATCAGATAAATTATTAGATCGTAAAATCTGTCAGGACATCGGCGCATAGTGGGGGAAAAAAACGTCCGTGGACAAATTGACTTTCAGAAGACAATTAGTATCCGATTTTAACTCTTTTTTTCAAATGAAAGCTAATAAAATTTCGCATAGAACTGTCATGACCGATTTAAAAAATTTTGTTTATTTAATACCAAAAATGAAAAGAAAAATGTTGACATTTGAAGTATGCCGGTTAAAAAAATGGTTTGATTCAATAAAAAATACCTGGAAAACTGAAATTTACTATCTAAAAAAGATGTACAATGGCAATACAATATTGTTAAAAAATTGATTGAATTTGTTATAAATAAATAAGTGAATGAAAATGGTTTTGTGGGGATTGGCGGCCATTCGTTACTTGATTCGCACTCAATATGAATCATTCATGGACAAAAAGAGTTTTTGAGTAGAATTAATAAAAGTGAATAAATAATTTGTCATTTCAAATGCAATTTTTATAAACAAATATGCATATAAGGTATTTTTTATGGAATAAATAAAGTTTTTTTTATGGAATCGATCATATATTACTTGATAATAAAACCTAAGTATCATATTTGGTCACTAAATAAAAGTTAATGATTCTGTAAACTACCTTACTTAACAAATGCACTATGTGGCTATTTTTGGAGGTACAAACTTGATTTTTTCGATGCATGTTACTGTAAATAACTAACTTCTTAAATTTTGAAGAACATTTTAATGACAGTAAACGATTTATTATTGTAAACAACAATTGTCGGAACAAATTTTTATCATCCTATGTATTTATAAATAAAATACCGTTTTCTTCACGAAATTAACAGCCAGTTATTCAGCAATGATTTTTTGCAATGAATCTATAACATTTGATAATTGTTTATTCAAACCTAATTAACAAATGCATTATTTGGCTATTTTTCAGAATATAAACTTGTTTTTTTTTGTGTATAATCAAGTGTTTATAACACATTTTTCAACTTTTTTTATAGAAAGTCAAGTAGTAATTAAGTTTCTTGAATAAATCATCAATTTTTTTCAACTTATGGGAATGAATTGTTGCTAAGTAATTTTAAATATATTTAATAGGAAAAAAAATTAGTTTACAAACGCATTAGCCGAGAAAAATTTGTTTACTAAATTGTTAATGAAAATAAAGATAGTGGAGCGTTATCGAACTATCAGAAACAGTTGAAAAATGTTTTATTAACAGTTGATAACACGAAAAAAAACACAAGTTTAAATGCTGAAAAATAGTCAAATAATGCATTTAATAATTAAGTTTGGTTAAACAATTATCAAATGTTATCAATTCATCGCAAAAAAAATCATTTCTGAATAACTGGCTGCTATTCAGTGAAAAAAGCGGTATTTTATTTATAAATACATAAAATGATAAAAACTTGCTTAAACAATTTTTGTTCAGAATGATAAATTATTTACTGTCATCAAAATGTTTCTTAAAATTTAGAAGTTAGTTATATACAGTTAATTGCATCGAAAAAATCAAGTTTGTGCCTCCAAAAATAGCCAAATAACTCGCTCGCTCATCAATGTCCCCGCATATCGCAACCAATTATATATTGCTTATTATCAGATTATTTATATTGTTGAATAATTAAAGTGGAAGGTCGAAACTTCATATTTCTATACATATTTCTAAAGTAATTATTCGAAAACTTTGAAGGGTGATTTCACCCCCTAAATATGAATTCTGGCACGTATAAGAAAACACGTATAACTTATTTTTTAGTGCTCTAAAACATACTTCAGAACGAATCAAATCAGAGGCGGACACTTGGGTAACTTTCCTAAGTATGTCAACTCTACAAAAACTTGCAGTTAGTTTAAAAGAGATATTAAAAATAATTTAACTGCGTTTCAGAAATATTTCAAGGTAGCTAGTCCATTTAATTATAAATAATCTAGAACCTTTCAAATTTGTGTCTAATTTGCATTTGAAGATCATATGAATGTTTGAATTTTGTTCTATTCGATAAATTTTCTAAATCTGTTGAAAACATTTTTTCTTCTTCAAATTTTTCAAATGCTCTAAATTTTTCAATTTGGTCGGAAATATCTGGTTAACGAACTAGACCTTCACTTTGGTGCCCTAAACAAGTCAACCAAAGGCTGACTTAATTTAAAAGATCCTTCATAAATGAATGAGAATGTAAAACTAGTAAAATACCGTCTTTTTGGCAAATGCTTATAGATTTGTATACAAACTTACTGCCTTCTAAGAATAGTACTTTAGTTTGTATTAGTTTTGATTAGCTCCTGGACTTCAAACTGTCTTCAAATAATAATTTAAAAACCTGTTAAATGTTTATACAATATTCCTGAACATTCCTAGGACTTTTATTATGTGGAATTATGCGAAGAACTGTGGAAGAAAAAATATCGTTTCAGAGGTATTTTTTTTTAAGTTTAAGGGTAGTTTCTTATCACGGGCACAAGTTTAACCAATTACAATGGCCTTTCTGATAATTCAAGGTGGAAAATATATAATGTTTATGAAAAAAGCTCATTATAAATTTTCAACCCCCTATACAGAGTGATTTTTTCACTTTTTGGAGTAGTATTCTGAAAAAAATTAGGGTAAAATTATTCTCAGTTACAAGGAATATTCAAGTTTACTAATTAGAACTTTACAGTTAATTTGAAAACATGTGCACCATAAGGTTGAAGGTTGGTAACTCATCCTCATATTGACCTGTACCTTGAAGAAAGCCCTGGGTTAGATTCATTCGTGAAAGCGGAATTGTCAAAAGTGAGTTCAAAAAGAAATAAGGTACTCACTCTAGATTTGTCGATTCTATATTAATGATTGATTTAGTCAATTTCCGACAGTAGATTTATGTAAGTGTTAGGCGAATTGTAAAACTGAAAGTTCCCTCGGGGATCAAACTGAGACTGATTGAAATATAGGGACCGATTTAATTGATCGCATAGAATACTGCACTCGAAGATCACTGTTGAAACTGAAGATCACGACCGGACTGAGGTAGTAACTGAACTGGGGATGGACAGAACTGAAGATCTGTAGCGGTATACTGAATTAAACTGAACTGGACAGAAGCCGAATTCTGGACGAAGAGTCCCTCCATAGGTCCTGCCTTAATCGCCCTGGCACATGCGCGCGATGTGGTCTCGGTGTAAGTTTTATGTGTATCTTAAATTGTATTCATTTGAAATAATTACTAGTAAACTGTCTGTTTACTGTTTTTCGACGTCAAAAATGCATTTTCTGTAAATATGTTGATTATAATATTAGATTTTCCAGGAACGTACAATGTTCTTTATCAAGATTCTCATCGAGAAGTATGATTGTATAGTGGTATTCACACAAATAAAAAAGGAAGTCTTCGAGATTTTTGGTGCAGCTAAAATGTTCTACTTGGAATGTTATAGAAAGTACAATAGTATTTCATAAGAATTACTTGTCTAATGCATGTGACTTCAGTTGAGGACACACGAGTCCGGACGATGAGGAGATCCATAATTTCAGTATAAATATGCATCTCACTTTCAGCTGGGAGTCCTTAATGTAAGGTCATCTCTACCTTACACTAGATTTTAAGTATAAATATAGTCCTAATTTTAGGTCTTTACTACCTGAATTTCAGTCTTTTTGTTCGCTTACTTTAATTATTAAAACACATACCTAATTTCAGATTTCACATGTTTCTTTTTTTTACAGCTTAAGAAAAGTTCAATTTTCCTCTTGAATTAGGTGTGTCTTTTTTCTGTGAGTATTTAAGTGCTTGACCTAATTTTGTAAAAAATATTCCATGTTGACAAGTTGGAACCTGATCTATTTTACATGTCCATATTTTGGCGTTTATCACACAAAGAGTCTAATTAACCTCTGCCATAGCCTTGAGGTGTCTTTACTTGAGTCATATAAATTTCGTAAGACCAGTGGATCTTAGCCAGTTATTACTTGTTCTATTTTATACGTTGATAATTTGGAACGTGGCCTATGTAGAATCATTTTAACGTATGATTAGAGGGTCTTTGCTGATTCATTCAATTTGCTAAGACTTGATGCATGGCAGGCTAAACTCGTTCTATTTTACATAATGTAATGAATTGACTGTTTGTCGCGAATCGCTGGACGTGACACTGTTTTAAGTTACTTAATTAGTTGTAATTAGTTAGTTAGTTACAGTTTTCTGCAACCCCTAGATGGGATTTTGAGTTCATAATATAATAATACTTTATAAATTTGTTGAATAAACATAATACGTTAGAAAATATACAAATAAGTGTTTTTTTTTTAGCATGGAAATTGGGGAGAGTTGATGATTTAAATAATTTAATGGATTTGCAAACTAATCTTATTGAGTTAAAAATATAATTTTGAAAAATATTACAGTCCAAACTCCGAGCATTGCCGCCCCGAGCAATGCCGCTTCTCCGATTTCTCGCTCGAGTGCTACCCCCACCACTTTAGCGTCGGTCGCGATCGTAAAAATACGGTTTTTAGTTTTGTTGAAATATGAATTGTGTCTTGTACATACAGTACGTCTTGATAAAAGGATTCAACAAACCAACCTTGCCATTTTGCAGGTAGAGATTGATTTAGGGAAAATGCTTTGATCTTCATCGATTTTAACAATCGAGTATCCCCATCTGCAGAAAATCCAGTTAAAATGATTCCTCGTAAAGCTGCTTCTTTTTTCCTCCAGTTCCACCTTTGCAGAACATCTTCCGCTGTAAAGCGGTTATTGGTGCCAAAAAACGCTAAGCAAAATGCAGCAACTCTAGCTTGAAGCGGCTGTATCCTTATTACATATCCGTAATTCATCATAGAATTCTCTTGAAAATAATCTTTGATAACTTTATCCCAAGTTCCTCCAAAGGATCCGCAGATAGGAACGCCGTGTAAGTCTAGTGGTAACATGTAACCAACTATCTGATTAAATCGAGGGTCGTATTGAATTCATCCTGTTATTCTCGTCGCATCTTCGCTTATCCAAATGGACTTTGGCAAATCTCTTTCTTTCAAATATTGTTCCAGTGCATAGAATCTAAATTCCCCTTCTCTAATTGGCTCGTTCAATTTTTTTATTGATTTTCCAACTGTAGAAATCGATGGCAGCGTACCTGGGAGATTAGCGGTATCCATCAAAGACGAAAGAAAATGGCAGTAATTAACATTCCTGTTTGAATTTTTTCCATCTGCAGAGACGTCTTGCTGATCCATAAGAGAAGTTCTCGTATTTTTCATTTCCTCGTTTCTTTCAATTAAAATCTCAACTATGTTTAAAATTGAAAAATAATTAGTAAGTAAAACCTGTCCTTTCGTGTTTTTGCTTGAGGATCGTAGGTTTCTTTCTGATCGAGAAAATTTGTCTCAACTCCACTTTCGAATTTGAGGGGGATCTTGTTTACTACCTGGAACAAAACGTATCCCAGACGGTTCTTCACGTCCTAAAAATTCAGAGAATTTCTAGAGTTACAGTTTTTGGAGTCATCGACTTTTTCCGGTGAAACCTTATGTTTCTTCGCCGGAGTAGCAATGGATGGATCATCTGCATCTAAAACTGTCTCTGTATCCGATCTTTTGTTTTAAACTAAACAGTTAATACCAAAATTCGACATTTTACTTTGATTTTTGTCAATTTTTTTCTTTAATTCTAAGTGTTGATTTCTGAGATAATTCGTATAGTTTGATATATACCAACGACCTTTAACTTTACTGATTTTTATTGCAGATGAGCAAAATACGCATTTTGATTCACTTGAAAGATCTTTACATGGCTCTTTTAATGTTACTGGTGCCTTCAATTCGTTAACATTATTTACAACTGATGCCTTAAATATGGTTTTGTATTCGTATTTTGCTGAGAGCCTATTTATATAGTCTTTTAGCAGTTCCAAGACATGTCTCTCTTCTTCTCCAAAATCGCTTTTAACTTGATCTTTGGTCAACTTTTTTCGCACAATGGTTTTATTCGTAAGTAATTTTACGTTCTTAAAATTTCGGCAGTAATCTCGCAGTTCTTTTGATAATATGCAATGGTTTTTCGGGATCAAGAAGACTCTTCATCTCGGTTTGAGCAAAAGATTTCATCATTTCAATGTGCTCAGTGTCAAGACCTTCCAGGGATGAAACATTATCAAACCCAGTCATCCTTAGTAAATTTATTAAGTACAATGGAATTGTAGCTTTAATTGCGGTTTCTGCTTCAATCCAACAAACTTCGTTGAGATCCATAATGTTTAACTGAAATATGGGATAAATAAAATTATAAATTCAATCGAGGAATAAATATAAAGAGAAAGCAGAAATACAAAATGGAAAAGTAATAGCTCCTTTTATTTGTGATATAGGATGTTCATTTCATTGAAAAATATAAAAAAAAGTTTAATTGTTTCTGAACCTCGATTGTGTACTTTTTTAAATCTATTGTACGAGAAAGGTACACCTACGAAAGGAAAAAATTGAATCCTCTACAGTCGTATTCAAATAGGACCAAAAAGGACTCATTTATATGAAGGAATTATTTGGTAGTTTATTTAACTAGTAAATATCACAAGACGAGACGATTCCACGATACATCATTTGCAATATAAACTGTGCAGGATTCTTTAATTGCTTGATTCAAAAAATCGTTCTATTGTTTTATTAAAAACTTAGTCATACAATTTTAGGTGATCACACGGATTCTGTGTGAATAGAATCACGGTTACATCGCACATCCATCGCATAGCCAACGACAACAACGATGCCAGCGATATCTAGTGGCGAAACCAAGCACTTGCACTGTGAGCACGAATTAAGATTTAAATCCTAAAATTTTTCTTTGCAATCCCGTGCAATCTTGTGCAATCTTGTACAATTCATTATATGTCAATGTCCATTATACTGTGACCTCTATAAACTATGGACCCCACCGGCAGGGCCTGTCATTTCCAGGAATCAGGTAGCTAGGTTAGGACCAAGCTATTGACATCTGCTGAGGATTCAAATTTTACAACCTATAAAACTGGTAATTTTTCATTAAATAATTTGTAAATAACAAATTCGGAACCTGTGGGTCTCAAAAACTGCAGGAATATAAAATTTTCCGTAAAAAGATTAAAACTATCATTTTCTAGAAGTATCTAGTGAACTGTTGGAGATAGAAAAAAATGGACAACACTTTTAGATTCGTCATCCAAAGAATAATAATTATTTCATACAAATAAACTTATTACTATATATTAAATAAATACCATGAATATAAATAATATAAACATTTTATAAAGTTTGAAGTGGATTAGTGATGACCCTCAGAGACCTGCAGAAAGCTGTCATCCTTGGGTCGCTTCGTGTCCTCAAAACACACGAGAGTTTCGTCGGCCTGTCGTTGTGATTTTGTCGTGTCCGGTAACCACCCATCTCACGGTTCTGAGACGTGGCCATGAACGGGATTTTCTGCGGTCCTACTGGGAGCCGATGTCATTTTTTGTTTTAGATGACAGTTGCTCCCAGTGGGACCCTGCGGTGGTTGTTAACCTTTAGTTTTTAATTGTTTGTGTGTGTGTGTTAGTGGGTGTGTTCGTGTGTGTGAGGCTGTGTGAAGGATCCTTCACAGTTTCCTGTACAGGTTTCTGCATAGGAATATTCATGTGGGACAGAGATATTCTTGCGAGTGTCTCACCTGCTCAGGAAACCTGTACAGGATCCTTCATAATTACTTTTTGCAAATGTATCCCACTTGCACAGGACCTGTACAGGATCCTCCCTAGGGAATTTCTTGCAGAAACATGCACTATAATGCAAGAACCTGTATAGGTTTTTGAATACCCAGGTTCCTTCGGAGGTTCCTGTACAGATTCCCTTGCAGGATCCGCGGCAGGAACCGGTGCACTAGGAACCTGCGTACGTTCCTGTACAGGAACCTGTGCAGGAACCTCCAAAGGAACCTGTCAGGTTCCTGCCCAGGTTCCTGTACATGAATTTTCCACTGGGTATGAAATTTAACAAAATTGATCAAAGGCAGAACGCGCCTAGAAGAAAGCGTATCGTGGTGTCTATTTAAATGTTTTATCTCAAATGTTTAATTTTTGTATTTTTAATTTACATTTTTACTATAAAAACCTAATTATTTTAAAAGATCGATAATAATAAAATCAATAATTAACCAAAATTAATTCATATCAAATTAATTATGAGGCACAAATACGCGACAGGCCAATGGACACCTGACCGAAAGTGCAAGGGTTCCGACCCAGGTCGACGAAACCCAAAAATTAAAAAAAAAAAAGCTTCATGAATTAGACACTTTCATATGAAAGCATTTTTTAATTCAACAATGCAACTATATAATTCGTCATTGTATAGTAGAATTCTTTAATTGGAAGGCCTAGATGATAGTTTAACGAGTTTTTCATTAAGAAAAATATTATAATCATAGGGTAATATAATAAATTATAATTGTTAACTTCTCTTTAGATAATTACTTCAAACTGTACGTCATCGGAAGGGGAATACCATGAGCAAGATTATTCTTACTTTCACGAATTTCGGCGTCCTGAAACTGTTGTTGGCGACACTGGATGGTACGGATGTGCAGATGCGAATGTTGAGACCCCTGATAACCTTGGTGAAGAGCCACAGTTTTCCTGGATATATGTTTACGTCAAATGTACGTCATGAAAAAGGTTCTTGTTCGAACATATTTATTTATGGTATTCTAATGTACTCGGAAAACATAAATGAAGAAATATATAAAACATTTTAACGACTTTCAGTACTTGCTCGTAAATGATAATACACATTTTTGAGTTACATATACCAAATGTTTGTTTCAGCTGAAACGAAATTATTCGTCCAGGAAAACGAGTTTCATTTCATGCGAATTAGTCGCGGATACGACGCAATTATACCATGCCGGCCCACGTCTCCAGATATAAACATAACGATATCATCTGCAGCGGATGGAGAAGTATGTTTATATTTTTTTAATTTATGAATAATAATAATAATAATAATATAATAACACCAGTCAGCTATCTCCCCAGTGGGCAAACAAATTAAGTATGTCCTAGAGACGTCTTCGGGACAACCCTAAGACGTCTTTTGGAACATGTCTTTTGGACATCCCAAGGATGCTCTTGAGACATCTAATGGGAGTACGAAAGATATCCCGAGAACCTTGTATGTCTTTAAGACGTCTTTAGGACATTAGACGTTTTAGAGACGATGTTTGGACTGACATTGGACGTCCCAAGGACGTTCTTGGGATGTTCATGGTTTTGTGCCCACTCGGTCGACTCAGGAGTCCGTGCTTAACTATTTGCAAAAAATGCATGAGAGAAAGTGGGAGAGTATACTAATAGAAATATGTTTTTCAAATCTTGTTCCCTTAAGTTTATTATACTCTATAGAAAATTTTAAATTCGGGATATTGAGATGTGTTTTTTTTTTTAGAAAGGCTTTCACTGGCAGATAAATCACATTTTTATATAGATAATACCTTACACTTTGAAGTTTCAAATGCGTAACTTTGCCCCAGCCTTTAAACTTTCGGGAGAAACTTGCGCTTTTTATGATATAATATTAAAAATAATGTCTATGATTTTTATCTGTGACAGCCTCATTAAACAAAATGAATGAGGCTTCATCCATTCGAAAAACAGTTTGAATATAATCGAAACCACTTTTTAATTTTTTATGATCAGAAACAATTTATGATTCAATCAAAACCGACATATTCTGAACCTCAAACGGTTTCATATGCTGAAAAAAGTTATTTATAACTTGTAGAGGTTCTAGATTTCTTTTTAATTTAGAGGGCAGAATACGTCAAGTGTTCCCACATAAAATTATTTTTTTTTATCGGGTTGAAACTTAGCTGAATTAGTCCTACACTGAAAAAAATGGTTTAGCTGTCCCAGCTAGATATTTAGCTGGATTTCGTCTTCTGAGAAAATATAGCTGTGTTACCTAAATTTCTAGCTGGGTTACCTAAACATCTAGCTGTTTTAGCTGATTTCGCCGCCTAGAAAGTATCTAGATAAATGAGCTAGATAATTTCTAGATGGCAAAATTAGCTAAAACAGCTAGATTTTTAGGTAACCCAGCTAGAAATTTAGGTAACACAGCTATATTTTCTGATAAAAAAATGTTGAAAAAAGAATTTGTTAAAAAAATTGTTGAAAAAATTAATCGAAAAACAATGAAAAAAAATCTGTTGGGAAAATTAGAAAAAAAATGTTTTAAAAAGAAAATTTTGAAATAAAATTGGTTGAAAAAAAAGTGTTCGAAAAAAAATTGTTGAAAAAAATTGCGTTGAAAAAAAAAAATAATTTGTGGAAGAAGAATTGTTGGAAAAACATTTTGGCGCTTGAAAACGCTTACAATGTGCATTTGTTTATATAATTTGTTCACAAAATGAACAAATATTAATGCATGGCAATCTAGTGCATCTTTGATAACGAAGAATAACAATATCACAGATCAGAATAAAAGACTAGATTGCCAGTAATAATCTAGTGCAGACATGCCAAGGTAGGACAAATTACAGTCACGTAGCCCCGTAGATACGAAGTATCTGTCGGGGTGTTTGGGGGTGACTAACTTTTCATTATCAAATTTTGATAGTAACTAGAGTTCTAATTATTTTATTTCAGTGTGCTTACATTTCATTTCAATAAATTTAATTGAAAAGAGAAGTTTACAAAGTGTTTCCTTGTTTTACATTATTGAATATTTTAATATCACCGTTTTTTACATTGTATCTACAACGTACGCAAATGTTGGCTGACACTTTTTGAAGTATAACAATATATTAACGTCATGCGCAAAGTAGAAAGGTAAGTTTTAGAAATTAAATATAATTATAAAATCTCAATCCTATTCAGTGTCAATAACTTCAGATATGTTTCATTGAATGTTATATTAAATATAATATTCGAAATTAAATTTGAGCCTACTGCGTTTATATGTTCAAGTTTAAGACTTAAAGTCTTTAAGACTAAGGTGTTTAAGCTCGCGCTTACAGTTTGCACCGTCCAAGTACCTGCGTATTATCAGGGCACAAAGAAACACTTTGTAAACTTCTCTTTTCAATTACATTCATTAAAAATAACTGTAAACATACTGAAATAAAATAATTAAAACTCTAGTTACTATCAAAATGTTATTTTGAAAAGTTAGTTGCCCCCAAGCACCCCGACAGAAATTTTGTATCTACGAATCTACATGACGTCACAGAGGAGAGATGGTCACATGCCTCTGCCACTACTCCCGCTCTCCAGAAGAAATAAAGATGGAAGCGGACCATGTGCTCCCGGTGTGAATTTCCCCTAGCTGGGCATGTCTGATTTAGTGTTTTTTCGGGAAAATCATTTTCAGGGAAATCGAACTTTCTCTTAAATGAATACCTACCATTTAGCCTATATCAAATTTTTAACAATCGTTCTGTTTAGACTGAATTAAACTTAATTGAGTTTCTTTCTTCCTTTTTAGCCTTTTCGCAACAATCTTACACAAACAATGCATGGTCTTTATTTAACTTTGTTTAAAAAGAAATATTCTTAAAATTAACTTTTATATCATTCGATTTTGAAAAAGCTTCAAGGCTAAATTTAAAATTGATCGGATTTTAATTTCCCTGTCCATAATATGTAGTCCTGCACTGTCTTTTCTTTATGTCTCTTTTTTCTAATGTCTTTCTTTTTCTTCCTAATGTGCAAAGATAATGGGCCTCCTATTTCAGGTACCACAGATACAGAGTTCGTAGTGGAAAGCTGTTGTCTTCTTGAGGAAGACTGTACCGCCAGCACTCGACGCGGCCGGAACAAGAAGCCCCCCAAATGCAAGGCCAATGGGCTGGATGTGTACCCTGTGGTATCTTCTACCCAAATTTTTTCAAAAATTTAAATCTGGTTTTTACGCCAAAGGTCCTAGGGGGATAAGCATGTAAGAATGGCCCCCGCAACTATCAAGCCTATATTGGCACCATATATTGACATCTATGTGAATATAAAATCCTGCAAATTTCAACCTTAAAATTTAATTTTTTTGGGAGATATGGGGGGAATAGTAAAATCGAAAAATGGGTTTTTCTCGAAAACAGCTGAACCGATTTTGACGAGCAAAATATATGGTGTGTTAAGCAAAAAGACTACTTCCAGAAAAAAGTTTGGAGTTTTTTGGATAAAAAATAGGGGTAAGAAAAATGTTAACGATTTTATGATCCAAAAGGCGATATTTTTGTTCAAGTACACCGTGTACGGATTCAACTGCCCAGCGAACTTCAGTGACAAAACAAGATTCATTTGATTCTTCCGTGGACAGTTGCTTCCTTTTGCCTTTTAGAGCAGGCATCAAGACTTTAAAATTCTCATCCTCTAATATATGGTCCAAGCATGTGTCACATCCGATGACATTTTAGATTTCCCAGAAATAACGGAAAGAGATTTGAAGATCTTATTCACTGGTTCATACCATCTGAGCCAAGCGATATCATATTTGACATAAATGATGGATAAAGATGGGAAACTGAAGATTCAGTACGTTAAGGACCAGCCAAATGTACTCAAATTGAAAGTGCCATCTCGTTATATGCCTCGCACAAAATACAGATGCTTCTTGAAATATCAGCCTAACAGCGTTGGTGTTTCTGATTTGACGCATCACACATGCGAATGTGCTAATGGAAAACTGAATGTTGGTTGTTGCTCTCATATTGCTGCAATAGTGTATTCCAAACTTTTTTCTGAAAGTAGTCTTTTTGGTTAACACAACATATAATTTGATCGTCAAAATTGGTTTAGCCGTTTTGGAGAAAATCCCATTTTTTGATTTTACTACCCCCCTCCATATCTAAAAAAAAATGCATTTTTTGAGTTTGAAATTTGCAGGATTTTATATTCGCATAGATGTCAATATATGGTGCCAATATAGGCTTGATAGGTGCGGGGGCCATTTTCATTCACACATTCTAACCATTCTTTCCGCGGTCTGCCTCTTGGCATACTGCCATTTACTTTACTTTTATACACTTGGTTCGTTAGACGTTTATCTTTCATTCTTTCAACATGTCCGAACCATCTTAACTGATTTCTTTCCCACGTGTCAACTATTGTCTGTGTTGCACCACATTCTTTGAGGATTATTTCGTTTCTGACTTTGTCCATCAGTGTTTTCCCGCAGATTGTGCGCAGAGGTTTCATGCCAATCACGTTAATTTTACTCTTATCCTTTTCTTGACTGATCCATGTCTCGCTAACGTATACAACAGTCGGTACAAATATAGAATTATGTGTTGCCATTTTAGCTTCAGTTGGTATATTTTTACTTCTGAGAATGGACCCTGCTCTACCGATAACCTTCCGGCCCTCTTTTATGCGCCTATCTAACTCCCCATCTATCTTCCCGTCATTAGTGAATAGGCTACCTAGATATATGTACTTATTAACTTATTCTAATCTCCCATTATTTAGGACAATGTTGCACATTGTTTATTCGCCTTTCCCTTCAAACACTATGATTTTCGTTTTATTTATGTTAATTTTGAGGCTCATGTTCTTCATGCTTGTATTTAGTTTGCTCAACATAATACATTATATTATATATGTAATATATTATACATAATATATTAAATAATAATAATATAAATTTATTCAAAGAAATTGAAGATACCTATATTATGTATTCTACCTAATGTTATACAATATATTTGTAGAAACTATAAATATATTTTTTAAATAAACACGATCATCGAAAAAAGTCATTATTTTAAACATATAAGTAATAAATCGCTGCATAATTTCGTTTTCAAATGAGTGATACTCTAGAGGACTAACCCAGCTTCAACAAATAAATTGTAAATCCTTCTTCTTTTCCGTATCCAATTGAATTTTCGTTAAACAAATTGTATACTTAAAATCTTGTAGTGGTGCCACTTGCGCAGGATTTCGAACTTTTTCAAAAGTAAAGTTTCCCTCTAGGGCTATTCCTCTAGAGTATCAATCATTTTATAATGAAATTATGCAGTGATTTATTACTTATATGTTTATATTAAATAATTACTTATTTCCACCCAACAGTAGATAATGATTTACAGCAGATAATCCTAATCAACTGGAAAACTAGCAAAAATTGTTCATTATTTTTGTCAGAATAACATTTCAGCAAGGATACTGTATTTTCTGACGAAGTTTCATTGAAATTTTATAATTAATTATTGTGTGAGAGGAAAATATCAATTTTTAACCTGAAACAAAATTTTCCTCTTTATTATTCATACTTTCTACCCTAATGAACCATTTTTATGGCATGTTTTTACATTATAACCAAAGCTTGAAGTTTAATGAACAATATTTATTGATAGAATGTGTTATTTCTTTAATATCTATAAATATTTTAGGACTTTTTTGGACATTACATTTTCCAACAGTAGGTAACCAACAGTAAATAATCGCAACATTTGCCAAAAATTTCGCTGTCAAAATTGGCAGCTCTGCGACTGTCTCGTAGTTGTTTCAAGTTAGAGGTTGTTCTTGTTCAGTTTCATTAATAAATACTTAAATTTAAGTTATTGTAAATAATAAACCAAGCAAAAAGTGTTCATTATTAGTTATTAAAAAATACAAATTTCATTTGTGTAAACAGTGTTTTGGAAAAGATATCATTTTCAGGATTAAGGTATGTAAAAACTCTCCACTCTTCTGTCATCACAAGTCAGGTTAAATGATATGAAGATTAAACATCTCGTACCAATCGTATCAATTTCACGATATATCAAAGATACAAAAAATGTCAAAAGTTTAAGCTTTTGTGATTTTTGTATAATAATCATAGTTTCAACTGTTATTTACTTAATGAACTGATTTTACTTGTAAGTATACTAATGATCATTTTTAATTATCGAGAATTGAGTATTCTGGCATGCCCAAGAGCAATGCGAGAAACGATTATCTATTTATGGATAATGGTGTCAAAATCGTACCCTTGACGTCGTCTATTGAAAATGTTTAATACAGACAATTGACTAATTTCGTCATATTTTTCTCTATACAAATATTCAATTGAATATGTAAGCGTTATTTTAAAACGATAATTTTTCTTTATTTTTGGAAACTGATGCATTTAAATGCTGTCAAATTTTCTCCTTTCTACTATAGGGTGGTTTCCCCTACCACAATTGAAGACATGATAATGACAACTGCATAATGACCATTTGAAGATGGTACCTCCAATATGTTATTTTAAATGTGAAAGGTGCCAAGTTCATATGGTCCTTATGCAGTTCTCATTCTCATGTCTTTATTTAATTAATAATATTGTCATTTCAAAATAAATGTAAAAGATGGTGTTGTATTATCTTAGTTTGACATTATTTTTTTTTTCAAACATTTTCTCGAGTTAAAAAGAACCCGGTTTTTCATCATAGCCATGGACTAAGTCAAGCGACTGATGAGATGAAGATATAATTAGTTAATTTAATACGTCATATGAAATCATTTGCGATGATGTTGTTGGTACAAAATTAGGAGCATGGTGTATTTTGCAGTTCTTGTTTTACCGCTGTTATGCTTACACAGCGGCCGCGAGTGTTGGAGGTGATAACAGTCGCCTCTGGATGCTTTCTTAGACCTACCATGTATCACTCTGTAGATTTTTAGTCGCTTGCTTCCTGATGGTCCAGGAAGTTTCTCACAATATGATAGGTGTTTAATAAAACCGCCTTCTGAGCTGCTGCCAGTACCCTACTGACTCCTAAATGTTCAAGATGTTCAGTGCATTCCTTGTCGGGATGATCATTTATACGCCTATAAACAAATAAACTAACGAAAAACCAGATAAAATCGTCACATTTTGCAGCTCCCATTTGTCTATTGGTGAGTGCAAATGATTTTTTATGACTCAAACAGTTAGAGTACACTTTTACCTTTAAAACAAGACCATGCACCATCAAAATTATTGATTAGGAGCTGAATTATAGACGAATTTGTCCGAGCGCCACGGAAGTACAGCGCTTTTTTGCACTTAATTAACAATATCTCCGGTTCTAATAACTTTATCGAAATGAAAAAAAGGGATTTGTTTGTTATGAAATAAGGAACAAAACTTACTCATTCAAATGTTCATATCTCTTTTAGTTGAAAAGATACAGCGCTTTAAACAATTAAATTGTTAATAAAAAATTACCCAACTGTCGGATCGAAAGCCACCCCCGAAATTCGTGTTCAGCGACCCAAAATATATTTAAAAAACCTAGGTGGCCCTATCTAAATTAAGGAGGCCACTGTGACCCCTCTGGCGCCCGGACTATTTCTCTCCTTGCGCTTTATCTTCATATCTGATTGGTTGAGAAAATCGAATAGGTATGTACTCTATCGTGCCGTAAACAATTTGGAAAAAAAAGTTAAAATTGGAGCCAAAATTTGAAAAAAACTTTCCGGGCCAATACCACCATTTTGATTTTTCGGAGAAAAAAATCGTTGTGCTGAATTGAGCTCGGTTTTTGCTCAATTGTGCCATGAAGAAATTTCCTGAAAAGACAAAATTTAAACCAGAAATCACAAAAAACATTTCTTGAGACATTACAAAAAAACAATGTAAAAAATGCGAAACCCGAAAACCTGAAAGTTGTGTTGAGTTGAACTAGGCCTGGAAAAAAAATATAGACCCATGCACTTTTCACTTACGGCCATATTTTTTGGTGGAAATCTAGTTTTATCCCATCAAAATAATTGTTTGAACCCAAAATTTTTCAAAATGCGAATTTCGAAAATCTGAAAGTTCTGTTGGGTAGTTCTAGGTGTGCAAAACAATTATTGTCTAACGCACTTTTTACTTAGGTTTATATTTTATGCTGAAATAGTAATTTTATTTTACCTCAAAATAATTCATCAAATCCAAAATTTTTCAAAATGCGAATTTCGAAAATCTAAAAGTTGTACTAGGTTCTGCTAGGTGTACAAAACAATTACTGTTTCACGCACATTTCACTTAGGTATATATTTTTTGCTGAAATAGTAATTTCATTTTTCCTCAAAATAATTCTTGAATTCCAAAATTTTTTAAAATGCGAATTTCGGAAATCTGAATGTGGTGCTGGGTTTTGATAGGCGTGCAAAACAATTACTGTCATAGGAAATTTTCACTTAGGTATACATTTTTTGCTGAAATAGTAATTTTATTTTTCCTCAAAATAATTCTTCAAATCCAAAATTTTTCAAAATGCTAATTTCTCAAATCTGAACGTTGTACCGTTTTGTGCTAGATGTGCAAAAAATTATTAACATACGCACTTTTCACATAGGTTTATATTTTTTGCTGAAATAGTAATTATATTTTTTCTTAAAATAATTATTCAAATCCAAAATTTTTCGAAATGCGAACTTCGAAAATCTGAAAGTTGTGCTGGGTTGTGCTAGGTGTGCTAAATAATTACTGTCCTACGCACTTTTCACTTAGGTTCATATTTTTGGCTAAAATAGTAATTTTATTTTTCCTCAAAATAATTCTTCAAATACACAATTTTCCAAATGCGAATTTCCCAAATCTGGAAGTTCTGTTGGTTAGTGCTAGGTGTGCAAAACAATTATTGTCTCACGCACTTTTCACTTAGGTTTATATTTTTGGCTGAAATAGTAATTTCCTTTTTCCTCCAAATAATTCATCAAATCCAAAATTTTTCAAAATGCAAATTTTACAAATCTGAAAATTGTACTGAGTTGTGCTAGGTGTACAAAACAATAACTGCTTCACGCTCTTTTCACTTAGATTCACATTTTTTGCTGAAATAGTAATTTTATTTTTCCTCAAAATAATTCTTCAAATCCAAAATGTTTCAAGATGCGAATTTCAGAAATCTGAGAGTTGTGCTGGGTTGTGCTAGGCGAGCAAAACAATTACAGTCCCACGCACTTTTCACTTAGGTTTATATTTTTTGCTGAAATAGTAATTTTATTTTTCCTCAAAATATTTTTCAAATCCAAAATGTTTCAAAATGCGAATTTCACAAATATGAAAGTTTTGCTGGAATTTTCTAGGCGTGCAAAACAATTACTGTTCTACGCACTTTCAACTTAGGTATATATTTTTTGCTGAAATAGTAATGTTATTTTTCCTCAAAATAATTCTTCAAATACAAATTTTTCAAAATGCGAAACTCGCGAATCTGATCATCGTGCCGGTTTGTGCTAGGTCTGTGAAACTATTGCTGTCTCAAGCAATTTTCACTTAT
The DNA here is from genome assembly GCA_011634705.1 of Andricus grossulariae. Lineage (NCBI taxonomy): Eukaryota > Metazoa > Arthropoda > Insecta > Hymenoptera > Cynipidae > Andricus > Andricus grossulariae. The sequence continues at coordinate 67,984,395 of JAABKJ010075445.1, read as the reverse complement.
GTTTATATTTTTTGCTGAAAAAGTAATTTTATTTTTCCTCAAAATAATTCTTCAAATCCAAAATTTTTCAAAATGCGAATTTCGAAAATCTGACATTTGCGCTGGCTTGTGCTAGGAGTGCAAAGCAATTACTATGCCACGCACTTTTCACTTAGGTTTATTTTTTTTGCTGAAATAGTAATGTTATTTTTCCTCAAAATAATTCTTCAAATCCAAAATTTTTCAAAATGTGAATCTTGAAAATCTGAAAATTGTGCTGGGTTGTGCTAGGTGTGCTAAGCAATTACTATAGTACGCACTTTTCACTTAGGTATATATTTTTTGCTGAAATAGTAATTTTATTTTTCCTCAAAATAATTCTTCAAATCCGTTATTAACAATTAACACGTGATTTATTTATTTAAATTAGTTGAAACGATTTGCTTTGAAACACAAAGGATACTATTGAATGTTTATATTCAATACTTAATAGTATTTTTTATATTTTGAATTTTCCCGCCCTAATGTTTAAAACTTTGGAAACTTTGAAACGTTTCCAAAGTTTCATGAAACTTTTCATTTGGTCAAAGTTTCATGAAACTTTACAGCCCTAGGCGTGCGACGTATTCCTATTACATCGTGAAACAATACTCAATTCAAGGTTTCCCGCTCTTTGGGCCTCTTTTTTCATTGGTCAGTCAGAGGCGTGGAGGAGAGTGTACAGGGACCGTGGTGAGAGTTGACAGAACTGCGCAATTTGAAATAACCGTATACGGGGGGCTTGAAATGTTGGGGTCTTAAAATAATGGCGTCTTGAAATGATGGAGACTTTACTGTAATTGTTTAAATAATATATTTTTTTCATGATTCAAAAATCTCCTAGAGATATGACCGAGACGCATCCAACGATACCATTAGATTTTTCCTGGGACTATTATTTCGTTCTAGCTATATGTCCAAAGATTTAAATCCATATTCAAATGATTTTTCGAGTGAGAGTGGAGGGGGTAAAAATAATGTTTAAATGGAAGTTTATAAATTTTTAAAAACTTTTCTGCTTTCTGTAATATTCGAGGAATGATATCTGGTTGTCATTTGTGACAAATTATTGTTCACTTATTTTTTAAACAAATTAAAAATATTATTAACAATGTAATTCTTTAAATAATAATTTTTTTTTTCGTGATTCAAAGTTCTACTAGACATATGATCTAGACGCGTCCAATGATACCTTTGGATTGTTTGCCGGACAATTAGTTCGTTTTAGCTATATGTCCGAATATGGAAATCCATATTCAAAGGGTTTTTTGGTATTCAGTGAGAGTGGAGGGGATATAAAGAATGTTAAATTGATTAATTTGTTACTAGTATTGGTTGTTTACAGTTGACAATAGCGTTATCTTTATTTAGTGTGTGTTTATTTAGTGTTAGTTTACATCATTGTAAATTAAACGATCAAGAACGTAAAAATTTTTTATAAACATTGTATTTATTTGAATAATTATTTTTTCGCGGTGAATAAAAAATCTCCTGGGAGTATTTTATTGAAGTATCTAGTAATATGCTTTGTTTATATTGAGTTCCCAATTGTTTATAACAATTTCATTGTTTAAAAATCTTTTTTTTGCCTAATTCGAAAATCTCCTAGAGATATGGCTGAGACAAATTCAGATATGTTTTTGGTTTTTCAATAGGACCATTACTTTTGTTTAAATAAATTCCCCAGTTTTCAAATCTATATGTATAGCTAAATTCAGGGTCGTAGACAATCACGGGTCATAGCCCGCTGGATTTCTCACTTCGTCGTTATACTCGAACTAACATTTTATCGAAACATTAGAATCATCTTAGGGACGAAAATATTTTTTGTTATTTTTCTTGAAACTGATCTTTAGAAATGTAAAAATTGGATCGTATTAAATAAGGAAGACTTTGTAACTTTAAAAAAATGATTTTGTCTTTTATACGGTTTTTGTGGTGTTTTCTTACCTAAAGCACATTGCGCATCAATTTGCTCAAGAATGTATTATATGAACTAAAAAATAAGCTTCTTATGCAAATCTTCTTTAAATTTATAAGCCGACTTCGGCACTTGTAAACTGCCAGATAATAATTCGATAAGTTATTGCTAAAATAAATTCATATAAACAATTAGGTGATTCTGAAAATGATACAACTTTATTGCAAAATATCTGCCCTTTTAGGTAAATTGACCAGCCTGATTCAGTGATAATTTCAAAAGCTCTGTGGATATATATATAGAAATTGGGAGGCTTTTTTACAATATGAAAACTTATGGCTAATTGAATTTCTTTCTGAATTGGCTTTCAATACCTCGCCATAGTTGCCTACAAAAACCACACTACCATTTTTTAAATTCCAATCCAAGCCAATATTCTAAAAGTATATAGTAAGCTTTCCTCAGTGGATTGAATCGGAATAAAATAAAATACAATAATTACAATGCGTTTAGGGAGGCTTTCGATATGGATAAATGAAAAAGCGAATGATAGAAAGGAGGTCCTCGTTGGAGACTGTGGAGGGCCTCGAAGGGGGCTCTAGTCTAATGACCCACGTGGGAGCCTTTGGAAGCGTGCTCGGGTGGACCTCCTCAGAACTCCTGAAACAGCGGCGGAGGCAGCGACATCTTTTTGTAATATAGAGAGATATCAGGGAAAGCTTAACTGTGCACCGAAAAAACGATATTCTAATATTAAGAGTGTCATATTCTTACAGGCATATTCTTAATGATGTAAGCGTAATTCTTACTTTAAGAGTATCTTCTAACCAAAGTCACATTTCAACAAAGATGTAAGATAGTGAGGTTAAATACCGGCGTGCAATTTCTCATTTATAGATGTTTTTTCGGGTTGTTTAGTTAAATGTTTTTTTTTGTTGTTGTAATTTTGGGCATCGTGTGTTTCGATTTGAAGATAAGTGGTAAGTACAACATACAAATAATTAAATATTTCATCCAAATGTGTCAAAATGTTATTAGTACATTATAATTTTCAATTGCAAAAATAGTTTGTAACCTATACATTTTTTGACTTACTCAATTTAACAGTATACTCACTTCTGGCTTTGATGCTCACAATTTATTTACTTTTCAATCAAAGATTTTGCAAAACACTAAGGTAAATGCACTGGTAATCGTCACTGCATTAGTTATCGTCAGATGGCCCAATATTTTTTGTATAACAAGACTCATTTTATAGTGTGGATAGGGTCTCTGATTTTTGGGCTCCTCGAAAATACCCACCCCGATTTTTGGGCTCCATCCCTTGACATTAAAAATCAACCCCTTGGTACCACCTAGATACGGCTTTGTCAATAAATAATACTTTTGGGTATTCTACAGTGTGTTTAGTCTCTGATTTTTTGACTCCTCGACAGTACCTACTCCACGTAGATTTGACTTTTTTTACCACGTAGGTATGACTGAAATAAAATTTTTGTTGAATTTTTCAAATAAGAAGGGTTCAAGATAGCGTTTATAAAATATGTTCAGTAGAAAATCTGTTTGATTGTTCTTTTTCATATAAAAAGTTATAATATAATATGATATGTTGATGATATATAATAGATGTTATAATATAATATAATATGATATAATTTCAATTATTAATATAATCACAGGGTGCAGAGTGTCTCGATTTTTTCTTATTTTCCCCTTTGTTCTTGAAATTTTCCTTGTTTCCCCCTATTCTCAAAAAACTTCCCCTTTTCCCCTTTCCTCTTCAAGTATACGATATTTGAAATTGTACCCATTAATGAATAATAATTAAAGCAATTATAGCACATAAATAAATTATTTATGAAGAAATACGGTACACGCTTCAAGTACAAATCATTAAAAATAAATACTCTTTAAACAAATTCGAAAATGAAAAATTTATCAAGCAAGTTGCAAGATTGGAACAGTTACAAAATATATAGTACTTTTTAAATAAGTATTCGAAGATTAACACATTTCAGTTGAAATGACAAAGTGAAACGCCTAAATAAAGAAAGGAGTGGGTACTTTCGAGGAGCCCAAAAATCAGAGACTATCCGCACTATAAAATTCCAGAAAAGATTATTTTTTGAGAAAGTCTCATCTGCGTGGTACCCAGGGGTTGGCTTTTAATGTTAAGGGATGGAGCCCAAAAATCGGAGTGGGTATTTTCGAGGAGCCCAAAAATCAGAGACTATCCACACTATAAAATTCCAGAGAAGATTATTTTCTGAGAAAGTCACATCTGCGAGATACCAAAGGGTTGATTTTTAATGCTAAGGGTTGGAGCCCAGAAATCGGAGTGGGTATTTTCGAGGAGCCCAAAAATCAGAGACTCTATCCACACTATAAAATTCTAGAAAAGATTATTTTCTGAGAAAGTCACATCTGCGAGATACCAAAGGGTTGATTTTTAATGCTAAGGGTTAGAGCCCAAAAATCGGAGTAGGTATTTTCGAGGAGCCCAAAAAAAGCCCAAACATATGCCTGGATTGAATTCGCGAAAAATTCCAATTTTGTGAAGGGGGTTGATTTTGCAGCTTAAGGGTTGTTTTGTGGAAATTCTTTTTTGTGGATTCTAAGAGCCCAAAAAAAGCTCAAAATTCTGGTGGAATTGAATTTTCATTATTTTGTGTTTTTAGGAAGTGGAGGTGCTAGCTTAATGTAAGCTAGCACCTCCACAAAAAAATTGATTTTTTAGAAAGAGTAAAGGAGCCAAAAAATTTTAATTGGGCCCCAAAAAAAGCCCTAAAAAAGCCTAAAATTCTGAGCTATGAAAAATTCTAAAGTTCGATTGTGGAGATGCTAGCTTAATGGACCTGGCAATATCCGCCACTTTAAAAAAAAAATGAAAATAAAAAGGAAGCTTACTTAGTGAAAATTTGACACTTATACAGAACAGAAGGAGAATGATTTTTCTTTGACCCATTATCACATGGGAACTCAAAAAAAAATTATTTGAAACTCTGAAATAGTGCTGAATTTTTTTTCATTACAGTTTCCAATTTGCGTAAAATTAATTAAAGTGCAAATGTGGTTTGTAATAGATGTAGCTTACTTGGATTTTTAACCCGTTTTCACACTGGACGTAATCCAATAAATCATCGGATTTTGCAAACCAAAATGCACCAATTCAAAATCGCGAAATAAAATCAAGCAATAAAAGAATAAATCCTGGACATTCAATGAAGAAAAGAAAATTAAATATAGTACAGTTTTAATCCTGATATCCAAAGCTAAAGGGATAAGAAAAAAATACTGTTTGAGGGAATTAATATCTGAAATGCAGAATAGCCAAGAAAAATGAATAATAGATGAAAAGACAATAGTTCAAAAGTCTCCTTTCGCTTTTGCGGGATCACATCTCTTTTTATAAAGTGAAATTATTTAGAGTTGAATCTTAATTATAGTCGCTAATAAAATCATTTATTTCAGGTTTAATGCTCTATCGGGATTGGTGCCGATAGAAAAATCGAACTTATACATACTGTCCGGACCTTTAGGCTCGACCATAAATAAAGTAATAGCCAGAAAAATGGGGTGGGGGGGCGCAAGAAATCTACGTAATATTTAGTGGGTGGTATAATAAATGCTTACTCTTTCCAACATGTGGGGGAGGGGGGATTAAAATTGACCTGAAAAGTGCTTACGTTATACTTGAACGTTTGAGTCCATTTCTTCGGACCCACTGTATGTGTAAACACTGTAAATTAAAATAGAAAAGGATTCACCCAAGAACACGCTTGATAGATTTTGATTAAAAAAATCAGTTCGTGAAGCGGGTGGTCAGCGCCCTCACTCAAGGGTTTTTTGCTTTTTGCCTTTTTATCTTTAGGGTTGTTTAGAAGCCGTCCTATTTTCGCAGGTGGTTTAAATATGGTTTGGATTTTGTGTTTGTTGAGAATTCTTTCTATTTGTTCTGTGATATCTTGAATGTAGGGTAGGATGGTGGTCCTTTTTCTCTCTCTTTCTTTAGTGGGTTGTGTTGACTTGTTTTTTTGAGTGTATTTTCTTATTGCTTTCTCAATTTGTGATGTGTTTTTTATACCTGGGGCATTGGCTCTATCTTGTGTTCTCGAGGTACTTACTCCAGGAACCCTAAAGTACTGGAAAAAACAGACTTCCCGGGAGAAGATGTGTTTCTTACACCTAGAGCATAGGATCAATTTCGTTTAATCGAGGAACCTACTGCAAGCAACCTAAAATACTTTAAAACCCAGACTTCTACGAAGCAGATGTGTTTTTTACACCTGAGGCATTGGCTGTATCTTGTGTTCTCTAGGAACTTACTCCGGGAACCCTAAAGTAGTGGAAAACCCAGACTTCCCCGGAGAAGATGTGTGTTTTACACCTGGGGCATTGGATTAATTTTGGATCCTCGAGAAACCTACTCCCAGCAACTTAAAATACTGTAAAATCCAGACTTCCCCGAAGAAGATGTGTTTTTTAAACCTGGGGTATTAACTGTATCTTGTGCTCTCGAGGAACTTACTCCAGGTACCCTAAAGTAGTGGAAAAACCAGACTTCCCCGGAGAAGATGTGTGTTTTACACCTTGGGCATTGGATCAATTTTATGTCCTGGGGGAACCTACTCCAAGCAACATAAGATACTTCAAAACACAGACTTCCACGTAAAAGATGTGTTTTTTATACCGAGGGCATTGGCTGTATCTTGTGTTCTCGAGGAACTTACTCCAGGGTCCCTAAAGTACTGTAAAACCCAGACTTTTCGGAGAAAATGCGCTTTTCACACCTGGAGCATTGTCTGGATCTCGCGACTTCGATGAACCCACTCCAGGAACCCTAAAGTAATAGAGAAGGCAGACTTCTCCAAAGAAGATGTGTTTTTTACACCTGGGTCATTGGATCAATCTCGTGTCCTCGAGGAACGTACTCCAAGCAACCTAAACCATTGTAAAAACCAGACTTCCCTGGAGAAGATGTGTTTTTTACACCCGGGGCATTCGTTCAATCTCGTGTCCTCGAGGAACTGAATCCAGGAACCCTAAAGTACTGGAAAAAAACAGACTGCCCCCTGGAGAAAATGTGTGTTTTACACCTGAGGCATTGGATCAATTTCGTGTCCTCAAGGAACCTACTCCAAGCAACCTAAAATACTGTAAAACCCAGACTTCCCCGAAGAAGATGTGTTTTTCATACCTGCAACATTGTCTCTATCTTGTTTTCTCTAGGAACTTACTCCAGGAACCCTAAAGTACTGGAAAAACCAGCCTTACCCTAAGGAGATGTGTGTTTTACACCTGGGGCATTGGATCAATTTCGTGCCCTCAAGAAACCTACTCCAAGCAACCTAAAATACTGTCAAACCCAGACTTTCCCGAAGAAGATGTATTTTTTACACCTGGGGCATTGGCTCTATCTTGTGTTCTCGAGGAACTTATCCAGGAACCCTAAAGTACTGGAAAACCCAAACTTCCCCGCAGATGACGTGTTTTTTACGCCTGGGGCATTGGTTCAATCTCGTGTCCTCAAGGAACTTACTCCAGGAACCCTGAAGTACTGGAGAAACCAGCCTTCCCCGGAGAAGATGTGTGTTTGACACCTGGGGCATTGGATGAATCTCGTGTCCGAGGAACCTACTCCAAGCAACCTAAAATACTGTAAAACCCAGACTTCTTCAAAGAAGATGTATTTTTTATACCTGGGGCATTGGCTCTATCTTGTGCTCTCGAGGAACTTACTCCAGGAACCCTAAAGTACTGGAAAAGCGAAACTTCCCGCAATAAGATGTGTTTTTTACGCCTGGGGCATTGGTTCAATCTCGTGTCCTCGAGGAACTTACTCCAGGAACCCTAAAGTACTGGAGAAATCAGCCTTCCCCTCAGAAGATGTGTGTTTTACACCTGGGGCATTGGATGAATCTCGTGTCCGAGGAACCTACTCCAAGTAACCTAAAATACTGTAAAATCCAGACTTCTTCGAAGACGATGTGTTTTTTATACCTGGGGCATTGGCTCTATCTTGTGTTTTCGAGGAACTTACTCCAGGAACCCTAAAGTACTGGAAAAGCCAGACTTCCCCGGAGACTATGCATTTTATACACCTGGCGCTTTGGCTTAATGTCGTGTCCTCGAGGAGCCCACACTTGGTGCAAGGTTTTGACGTAGGTGGCATAGTTTTCTCGAAGATGTTGTTCGCATACCTGGTGCAATGGTGTGATGTTCGGACTGTGATTTCCGAGAGCACAACTCATAACCGGAAGTCAAACTTGGCCCAAAATTAGTTTATAGAAATGTTTGTAGAATTTCCGCATGGAATTCACATGTGGAATTTCCACGTGGAATTTCTACATGGAATATACGCATGGAATTTCCCTAGAACACTTTCCGTATAATTGTTTTGCGTGGATCCACACCACTACTCGGAGATCTCAGACACGAATTACTACCTAGATATTATTTGATTCTTCAATCGAATCAATAAACCGGTAAGTAGTAATTCTAATAATTTTAAATTCATCTATCTAACTCCTTTGAGCCATAATATATGAGTTCCCTTTATTTTAAAGGTGCTGGCCGAGGATTAGAGAAAAGCCTACACACCTTCCTTCAACTTCTTGTGTTCAGCTCTTAATAATCAATAAGTTTCAATTGTCATTTTCTATAATAAGTTGTTGAATCTTATTCAAAACTTATTTATTGCCAACTCTGTCCTCTTCCCTATGCGAGATCTTCAATCTCAACTAAAACGAGGAACTCAATTAAAAAGGAAAGCATTATGCGTTTTCTAGTAGTAGGGCTTGGTTCATTCTGGGCCACCGTAGAACAGAACCATCTGGGTCACTTACCGACCGAGCAGGTTCTGTTCCATGCTAAGTTACCGGCAGTCGACGGCCAGCATATTAGTCGCCTGGATCTTATTCTTTCCAGATAATTCGGAAGCCCAAATTTTTCTGAGAATTTGGCGGTACCTCTTTACAAGGTCCGTTTTTAACATGTGCACAATCTTTAAAAGAAAGCTGTTAAACATTTGGGTTTGCTACATTTCAATAATTTAATTGCATGCTATAATAATAAGAGTGTAATAGGTTTTCCTATTATACTGATTTTTATATATAAGAATATGGAATAGCACACCGCGTTCAGGCACAGTGTCGAATAATGTACTATCTGCAGGACGTGCGGGCACTTTGTCGGTACTCCTGCAGATATATCACGTTTGCACGTCGGACGGCCAGCGTGCTGCAGCACGCATTTTTATCTGGGTTTCAACCGGTTACAGAAAATATCCTGCGTTCAATTAAAATTCTTGCTTCTCCGATTCATGAGGTTATTTATCCAATCGGTGTCAATTGGCAAACTTCCCTTAAGAATGAGAATTCAGAAATGTTGTATTGCGAACCAGACGCAACAATTCTATTTTTGTTTCCTGGGTATGACATTTAGCTCCAAGTGTATGCTTCGTTTAAGTATACGTCACAACTTCCAATAATTTTTTGAAACTAATTATCATTTAAATTCTGGAACTTCTGTCTTTTTCTTTAGCTTGAATTTCAGGGTGCTTTAAAAGTCTCTCCACAATGGGACTTCATAAGTCGACGTAGCGTCGACGAAACGTTGATGCAGCATCGACGTTATGCGCGCGCAGCTGTTGCCAACTGTATTTGGTCGAAGTGAGGGTATGTCAATTTTCAGTACCAAGTAAATTTTATTGTTAAAATATGGCAACAGTTGGCAACAGGTGCACGCGCATCGCATCGATGCTGCATCGTCGTTGCGTCAACGCTACGTCGACTCATAAAGTCCTATTCTGGAGAGACCTTCATATGTTTGCAGATCAGTATATTTCATGCAGAAAGTCCACAAGAGTGAAAGAGATGGATCCATCTCTTTCACTCTTGTGAAAGAGATAACAGTCTGGCTTTTTCGCTCTTGTGGGCTTTCTGCATTCAATTTGCTGATGTGCAATCGTGTGAAAGTCATGGACGTAGGAATAAGAGGGACTAGGTATGTCGTAGCGGGTTTGAAGTAATGGGCGCGACGGTCTGCCATCCTGGTGTGCTAAATCTGTATTGCGAGATAAAGAGCACTGTTCTCTTTCTCTCACTTACTCTCCATGCTTTTGCACATCAACATGGTTGACCCCTCTCCCTCACTTACCAGCAAACCCCGCGCCGAAGTTAGGAAGCATGAGGCTAGTTCCCTCCTATTTCTATGTCCATGTGTGAAGGTACCCTCAAAGCGTACACTTCCATGTGTAAAATTCCAAGTGTACTGATAAAATCCCAATTGAAACACGGCTATAGTGTCAGTTTGCCACAATCTCATAATCCCATAAAACCAGCATGGAGTAGTATAAGGCACCTGTGTACAGCGATAACTGTTTTTTGGACGCCCCAAAGTTTGTTCCGTGAACATCTGTCGCATAGTTCATATACCAATTTTGAGACCAAACCATAACAATAAAAACTTGAGATTTTGGTAGATTAACCCTCAGGTATTTTATGCACAATATTTGATGAACTGTACGATATGCGTGTGGAACAAGCAATGTGATCTCAAAGTCTACAAGTTCCAATAAATTCTTTAGTGTAGTACTAATCTTTTTCTTGGAAGTAACTAACACCGAAATCTTTTTTCTTTTATCAATAATCCGCTCTTCATTCTGAGAAATCCACTTGTAGAACTACAATGGAAAATTCTTATCTGTAGATAATTTCCAAATACATTCACACATATCTTTGAATTTATTCTTACATCCATCGCATTCTCGATACTTGCAGTATTTGTTTTCCACGTCACAGCACGATTCCTTGAAAAATTCGTTCGGCGTATTAGCTTTTGTTACATTATTGAAACGTAACCTCCCAAATAGAAAAGTGAAATTTGCGTGCTTCACACAGAGAAAAGTATCTCTTTCACCTAGATGTAGTTGAACTTGGAGTGACTGTGAACTATGGAGTATTGAATACACATCCTATTAAACCTTCTTTTCCATCGATCAATTAACTTTGCTTGCATCGATAGTAGATTTTCTAATCCAATGATGAGTTTCCTACATTTGTCTGTATTTATCCTCCTAATTTTTAAATATATTCTAAACGCAATATTGTAACGCCACTTTTTAAACAATTAGAAGAAGCACTGACGCCATCGTAAGGAAAGTGCGATTAATGGAAGAGATCTCTGTGATGAGTTAATACACTTGTAATATACGTTGCCAGAAAATGTCACCAGACCCATCAATGCATTGGATTTTTTAGTTTGAAATATTTTGCAAGACACTTTTCCTAATGTATGAGTCGCGTTGCGAATTTTTTTAACAACTCCTGTCACACTGGCATCCGCGAAAACAAGCTTTTCAATTTTAAAACATATTAGGACATACTTGAGATCGACTATGGCAGATGATAGATTGAGCGCTCTCGCGATGCTATCAATTGAGACATATATTTTGAGTCTAATAGATTTTCCTGATGTCATTGAAGACTTTGCGAGAGCAAAAGCTCGAAAACTAAAATTTATTTGACTACTCGTGATACAAAGTACCAATAATAGGTATCGAAGGTAACTGTGTTAAACCTTTTATGTACAATTATTTTTGAATCTATGTTATGTATGTATATGTATATAATATATATATATATATATAAACTAAAGGTTAACAACCACCGCAGGGTCCCACTGGGAGTAACTGTCATCTAAAAAAATTTTTCTGATGTTATTGTTCCTCTTTTGATTGACCTACAGGTTTCATTGATCATAGCATGGTCTCCGCCCAATACTTATTCTCCTTGAAGTTTTCCCTCTGTTTTGGAGTTTCGGGCACTACCTTTTCGTTATGTGAGAACTCAGGAAGTAGCGTGAGGCTTCTTCTTTTAAGCAGACTCAGACCCTTTTTCTGTGCTGTTCAGTTTCAATCAAGGTGTAGACAAGTGTAGCCACTTCCGGTGGTCGCAACGATTGAAATCAATAGTGCTAGTTTTCGAGACGATTCAGGTATTTGAGTCCTTTTATTAAAATTCGGTGGTTCTTTAAGCTTCTACTCCTTGTGCTGTGATTTCTTGACTCGATCGTCTTTTGGTTTTGTGGGAAGTGACGAGTCAGATGACGTATTACCTCCGGTCGCGTCGGGATCGATTGTTCGGTGAACGATCGTGGTCGTAGCTTCCGGAGGCTCCAAATGTGCCAATTTTCTGAAACAACCAAAACATTTTTTTGGGTACGAAAGGAGTGCTCCATTGGATAGGCTCAGGGACTCGTATCTCGGATTCAATCGACAAAAGGTATTTTAGAGTTAATGATAACGATGATAAATTGTCTTATTCCTTTTCGTAGTCCTAGACATGACCGAGCATGACTCCCTCGCTACCCTACGTCAGTCCCTCATCAATTCATAACAAAAATAATTACATTTTCAATTCAAAACATAATTTTGAACTAAAATAATGAATTTTCAGTACAAAATGTAACAGCTAAAAATATACCCATAATTAGTTAAGAGTAATTTTGAACAGAACTGAAGGCGTATTTCGAGAAATAAATATTTCAGTGTAAAAATGGTTTATTTAACAAATCATTAGATTTTTATGTTTTCGCTTTCTCTTTAGATGAAACTTGCAATTTTTTCAAAAAAGTTTTCCTCCAAAATTAGTTTAATTAACAATAGCAATGTTCTCCTTAATTTTATAAATCACTTTTAACAATACTCATTATCAAACTTGAAATAACTCTAGTATAACCCTCAACAATACGACCTCTGGAACTCTTTGAACCCCAATATCTCGTTTCGCAAATTGCATACTATAAATTAAGTATTTCTTTTAACTTTCCTAGGTAATGGTACGTGTAGATAATTTCAGACGGTAGTATAGTATTCCTTGTGAAATATTTTTGTAGATGAATAAAGCAAACATTTTTTATCTTATTCTGTAAAAGAATGGCTGGGTCATTGGCGAAAGATTAAAGCCTCGTGAACGATAATAAATTGACTTTATACTGTAATTATTAGTTACATATAAGATTTTTGTCCGACTTCGCATCACAAACACTATGTTTTATAGTTTTACTTTTTCATGCTGTATTATATAACCTGTCGTGATTAGGCGGTGGACACCTACTGGAGTGTCTTTCGTTTCTTCTGGGTTTAACTGGGTTATCGTGTTGCTTTCCATGTTTATTTTAATACGTCTCATACCGCTGTTGATTGATTTATATATTCCAATAAGAACATTATAACTTTTCAATATTGCAAAGACATCGCCACCGGATGCTGATAATACAATTTGTTCTAGAGTTGGAATAGGCCCATACACATTATTTCCTGTTCTTATTTTGATTGATTTCTCGGGAGGAAAAGTGTATCTTCGAAGTTCGTACATCCGGTGCGGATTAAAAAGGGAACTAAGCCGAACAAATTCAAGGTATTCGATTCCACATCCATTTCCATCAGGAGAAGGAATCCTTATAGGACGAGCTATGGAGCTGGCAGGAGGAAACCTGGAATTGACAGGCGGCGAGCTAGACCTGAGGCGAAGATGAGACTCGACAGGAGCAAGAGGCCTCTGAGGTGCTCGATCGGTATTAGGAGACCTGGACCCAGTACGAAGAGCAGGCTCGGCAGGAGGATGAGAACACTCAGGAGAATTAGAATATCTGCAGCGAGGAATACCAGGAATAGGGTCGCCATTAGGTAAGCACTCAAAATTTGAACTTAACTCTGCAAACAAGAAAGAGCAGATTACATTTTTTTAAAGTACGTTGGTACTTTCACCAGGCCTGATATTGACGAAAGGTTGTTAAAGAATTCGACACGATTTAAGAGATATGATAGTACCTCTAAGTATTCCTAAGGTCTTAGGGAATTTTACAAATTTGACCTGATTTGTAGTAAACTATAGGAATAAATTTAATATATTTTATTTTCCAAGGATTTTAAATTAGTTTCGAAACGCCACGCGACCGGAATTAAAAAAGTCAGAAGACCTTCAGCAGACCCCAGCCTAGAATAATGAATAGATTAAGTAATTTCGTTCATCCAAATATTTGCCTCGAATTCAGGGGAACCCGATTTGATTGAATCGACGGTGAAGACAACATACACAAATTTCAATGCAGGTAAATCGGTCCAAACCGGAGAAAAAACGTCACAGCATGTTGATGAATGTTGTCAGTCTGTCAGCTCGGCATGGAAATGATGACTTGAAGAAGGGCGAGCTCGGAACGCAGCGACTCTACTACCAGCTGTGAGGGGCAGCACCGGCTGGCCGCTCATACCAGACGTCCAGCCACATTCAATCGTTCAATGTGAGTCTCGCTAGTCCGTTGACCAGACTCAATCAGCTTGACGGATATGATACGGAGAAGCTTTTTGACGGATCCAACCCATTGGTCCTCTTTCGTTCCCCAGAGCTAATTAACGGGTGCGACACAAAAGTCTCGGGGGATTCATGGGAAGGAGGGCGAAGACGAGTGAGCCAGATAATTTTCTGTCACTGTGATCTTTGGCTTTACGGCACGAGGAAGCTCTATTTATTTTATTTATTTTATTTATTTTATTTATTTTATTTATTTTATTTATTTTTAACAAAAAAAGTAATTTTCTAGCAAACAGTTAAATTTTTCACACAAAAATATGAACATTTAAATTTACAAACCAAACAGTCGAATTTTTTACAAAGAAGTTGAATTTTCAACCCGGAAAAAATGATTGAAAAAAAAAAGTTAATTCTCAACCACATATTAAAATTTTCAATCAAGAAAATTAATTTCCTACCGAAAAAGATGAATTTACAACAAAATACATATATTTTAAACCAAATTGTTGAATAATTAACTTAAAGTGATCAAGTTTTAACCAATAATGGAACAGTTGAATTTTCAGTTACGAAACTTAATTTTCAGCAAATAGTTCAATATTAAAAAAATAAAATGAATTTTTATCAAAGTACTTGAACTTCAACGCAAATACAGTCGAACCTGGATTTAGCGCCGGTTTTGGGACTGACTTCGACGTTAAATCCAGGTTTCACTGTAGTTGAATATTCAAAACAAAAATATGAATTCTCAATGAAAAATTTAATAGTTGAATATTCTAGTAAAAACAATCAATGTTCAACCAAAAACAGTTTTCAACCCAAAATTAAGTTTCACCCAAACCAAACACAAATTTTCAACGAAATAGTTCAATCGTCAACCAAATAGTAGAAGTTTTAACCAAAAGAGATGAATTCTGAACCAAAAATTGAAGTTTGAACGATATTCGAACGAAAAATGAGTCTATAAAACAATAATTTTCAAATAAAGAAAGAGGAATAGTATCAAAAAGGAAAATTCCTTTCAAAATAGTTGAATTTTCTAAAACTTAATTTTTAACAAAATAGTTGAGTTTTCTGCGAAAATAATAGAATTTTCAACCCTAAATGACGAATTTTCTACAAAAGAGTTCAATTTTCAACACGAAAATAGAAATTTCTCAACAAATAAGTTAATTTTCAACTGAATAGTTGAATTTTTAACTAAAAACGATCGATTTTTAGCCAAGAATGGAATAGTTAAATTTTCAGTTAAAAATTGATTTTCAAGAAAAAAAAATGTATTTCCCAAAAAATAGTTCATTTTTTAACCAAAGAGATTGATCTTGAACTAAAGAAAGAATTTTTAACAAAATATTTGAACTCTCAACCAAAAGTAATTGAATTTTCAACCAAGAAGATTAATTTTCTACTAAAAAAGATGAACTTACAACAAAATCCATGCAACGAAATTGTTGAATTTGCAACTAAAACTAATCAATTTTCAACCAATAGTCGAATAGTTAAATTTCCAATTAAAAAAATGAATTTTTAACTAAATAGTTAAATTTTTAACCAAATAGTAGAATTTTTAACTAAAAGAGGTGAGTTCTGAATAAAAAATACGATAGTAGACTTTCGAATTAAAAAGAATTAGATTCGTTCCAATCTCCAGGGTTTGCTTATGGATATTTTTGAGAGTTCCTTTAATTGAGGCCAAACAATTTTTACCTCAATTTGTCGAAAGAGATCTATTTTTATTTAAATTTTGTACAAAAGATGTTTTTGAATATTAGCCATTTTTATATTGTTATAATTTATAATAATGTGTATATATTTTTATGTTTTGATTATTTCTATTCCTATTTGAAGAATGTAATAATTTGAATGGATTGGTTCAGAATCAACCACAATTAACTTTTAGCGAAAAATTGTTGGATTTCCTTATTGAATTCTATCGGAAAAAAAGAAAAAAAATTTTTTCCTGGATACAGGGGAAAAAAAGAGGAATTCTTTTTCAAAAAGGGGAAAAGAGGGAAATAGGTATCTGAAATCGATACCTCAGTAATTAAATAATTGCTTCAAGTTTCGAGTTCTGTATTTGCGTTTTTAACGCTAAACTTTCATTTTTCCCCTTTCATAAGTTTTAATTTTGCAATTAAAAGTGAAATAGTTGAATTTTGAAAAGTATAATCAACAAATTTGAAATGTTTGTTTTTCAAACGAATTAAATTTACTTGAAATTTTGAACGTTTTTTAAGAATAAATTAATTTTAAAGGCTTATGATTGAAGAAGTTTTCAGTTTGAATGATGAAAATGAGGGTGAATTTAATTCTTAATATTACAAAAAATTTGTCTAATCAATTTTAATGTTAATTTTTTGAATGTTATAACAATTTCAAATCCGACAATTTTAAAAGCTTTGAATCTGAAGCATTCCATTAATTTTTCAATTGCAAATTGTTTCAAATTTTAAATAATCCATTGTTCAACATTCTAATCTGAAAATTTTTAATTTTTTGAGCTTTTCCCACTTGTGAAATGTTCATTTAAAATTATTCATTTTCTGGATTCTTCAATTTAAAATAAAATTGTTCAATTTTGAATGCTTTGAATTAGAAATGATAAAGTTTTAACTCCTTTCTAACGAAATTGTCCTATTTCAAAATTTTAGTTTGAAATTTTTTCAATTCTGAGAGCTTCTGATAAAAATTTTTCCAATTTCAAACACTTTAAATTATAAATCATTCAATTTAACACGCTCTAATTTGGAAATGATACAAGTTAAATTCCTTTTCATTCTATTCCAAATATTGTATTTTTCTCACAAGGGGGGTAAGTTTGGTGTCCGGCGCCGATTTTTTTGTTAATTTACAGGTGAAAAGAGGATCCCAGTCTATGAAAAAAAAATCTGGCAAACGTTCACATTTAAGGGATGAAATCACCCCTTCTACATTTTTGAGTATTTTGGTGTTTTAAGAGGTGACATTGTTTTTTGTTTATTGTTTTTACACAAAATTGTTCTAATTGATGCTGTATTACAATATTAGCGTGACTTTATGGCACTTATCTAAGAGAAGATTGTTATAAACAATTATAAATTGCTCAAACAACTAATTTTGTGAACTTACATTATTTATCACTTTACTGAGTAAAAAGTGGGTAAAAAGTTAAACATTTCAGAAGAAACCGCAACTGTATTGCATTAATAAAGAAGAAGACAGTTATAATTGATAATGAATTGTTTGAATAATTATTTTTGCTAAATTGTTTTAATCAATAACTCGCCCTATGTGAATAGTAGACAAATAGTTGTAAATTTCAGAAAAAACCGCAACTTTCTAGCGTTATTCAAATTAAATCTCAATAATAATGATGATAAATTGTTTAAACAAATAATATTGTTAACTTGAATCTAATATTAAATTCACTCTAAGTGAAAAGTGAGCAAAAAGTTGAAAATTTCAGAAAAAACTGCAATTTTCTAGCATTATTCTAAGAGAATATTATTAAAAATGATAATAACATATTTAGACAATTATATTTGTTGAAATTACTAATTTATAACGTCACTCCAATTAAAAATTGGACAAAAAGTGGGAATTTTTTCGAAAAAACCGCGACTTTCTATCTCCATTCTAAGAGGAAATTGCTAAAAACAATAAAAAATTATTCAAACAATTTATTTGAACATCTGATTATTAGTATAAAATAGTATTTCATGTATCAGAAACAATTTCCATTTTAAAAACGCAAAAAAATCATAATTAACGCTAAAAATTCGCAAAACCCATTTTTCCATTTATGGGGTTCTTTTGGGACATTATAGAACAGATTTATGGGGGTGATATTTAGAAAGTAATATTTTATTCGTATTCTATGGCTAATTTTGAAGAGAAATGTTGAGCTTCAATTCGATTCAGCTAATATTTGTCGGCTTTACACCGACGAGCGAAAGGCTGGTTTCACGTGCGTAGAACTGTTGGTGGAAGAGAAACTTTCGCCTCGAAGCGCGCATGTAAGAAGGGTTGCCAACTTATAAAATTCATGTACTCCAGTTGATGGAAACTGTCTGTAACGTAGGTCATCAAAGCTAATGATGCCCAGTTACCGGCAGTTTCGATCAGCTAACATCTGAATTTTATAAGTTGGCAACCCTATTTCACGCGCTTTCCGAGGCAAAAGTGGGCGGCTTTACACCGACGAGCGGTGGTTTAGTTTCACGCTCGTAGAACTGTTGGTGGGAGACAAGCTTTCGCCTCGGAGAGTGCGTGTAAGAAGGGTTGGCAACTTATAAAATTCATATACTACAACTGATGGAAACTGTCGGTAACGTAGGCCATCTAAGGTAATGATGCAGAGTTACCGGCAGTTTCGATCAGCTGGAATATCTGAATTTTATAAGTTGGCAATCCTTCTTTCACGCGCTTTCTGACGAGAAAGTTTCTCTCCTCCCAACCGTTCTACGCGCGTGAAACTAACCTTTCGCTCGTCGGTGTAAAGCCATCCATTGAGGATTTTGAATAAGATTTACCGAAACATCTTTTTTTTTTGGGTCACGCCCAAAACTATGGCTGGTAACAGGAGGAGGGGTGTCAGTGAAATTAAATTACGAACTTAGATATCATTTAGTACGTTTCCTGATGATAATTTCGAATAAATTTTGCTAATTTTACGGAAGATGGCCTTTGGTTGATAATTTGTCTTCTTTTTAATTTAAAATTCAAATCCTTGTTGAAAGTTGAACTAATTTGTTAAAAATTCCCTATTATAAGATTCACCTCTTTCGTGTAAAATTGAACTATTTTGTTGAAATGTGTTTTTTGTTTGCTTATGTTGAAAATTCATTTTTTCATTTAATAAATTTAAAGATTCCATTTTTGGTTAAAAAATAATTGAAACCATTGAAGAAGGTACGCATTTCGTTGAGGATTCAACTATTTTGTTAAAAATTCGTGCCCCCCCAGAAAATGTTCAATTTTTTTCAAAAATTCATTTTTCAATCTAAATATTTAATTAAAAATTCAACGACTTTGTTGAAAATTAATGTATGTTGTTGATGATTCTGTTTTTATTTTTGGTAGAAAATTAGGGTAGGATGGGGCGAGATGTGCATAGGGGGTAAGATAAGCCACTCAATTTTCGCGAAGGCTACCATTTATTTTGCAACTCCATGTTCTTTATACTAATATCAGGAAGAACGTTATCAAACTTCTTTCAAAAAAATTTCGCTTCCCTGGTGAAACAAATTTTTACAAAAAAGTATAACATTCACTGAAACAAAAGATTAGTTGGGACAACTGATAAAATTGTTGGGAAAACTAGTTTAGTTAGTAAATAATGGTACGGATAATTAGCTAGTTGTAAAAATTATTTTTGTTAATTGGGACGCAAGTAATTGTCGTTACTATCTAATTAGGTAGGCTAACTGATTTAGTGTGTCGAAATGACTATCAAATTGTAGGTATGACTATTTTTTTTTGTTACATAAGGACTAATTAAAATAACGATTAATATACTATCAAAATCTGAATGAAAAAGATCCCATAGTTGGCATGCGAGCAATGTGTATAGCAGGGGGATGGATTTTCTATAAAGGCCTTTAGAATAAATGGTCGGCTTCGCACCGACGAGCGGAAGGTTAGTTTCACGCGCGTAGAAACGATTGAAAGAGAGAAACTTTCGCCTCGGAAAGCGCGTAAAAGAAGGGGTGCCAACTTATAAAATTCAGATATTTCAACTGATCGAAACTGCCGGTAACTGTGCATCATTACCTTTGATGACCTTTTTTATCGACCGTTTCCATCAGCTGGAGTACATGAATTTTATAAGTTGGCAACCCTTCTTTCACGCGCTCTCCGAGGCGAAAGTTTCTCAAGCACGCCCGCGACTGATTTTGAGAATAAAGGGTTACCATGTGTCAAGGGTCAGTTTACAATAACGTCTTTTTTCAAGTTAACTGTTGGAAATATTGAGGTGCTTTAACTTAAACTATTTTTAATTTGAGTTTATATGCATTAAAGCAAAATTTGTGATTTAATAACAAAGATTACATTTTTTCAGTTAGGAAAAAATTGTTTATCATGTTATAAAACAGGTATTGAACGAAAGTAATTTTTTCGTGATTCGCAATTATTAGTTATTTGAAATCCATAGATTTTTTATTGAATATGATAGATACTAATGTTCTTTTTGAAAGCCCTACAAGAATATCGTAATAAATTTTAGAATTTTCTTGAAAAATCGAAAATGTAAATTTTGATCGCACAAAAAAGAATGAAAAATAAAAAATTTCATTTTGCGGTCAAACTATGCAAGATGAGAAAAAAGATAAAGATATAAAAATCGTGCGCCGAAAAAAGATCCACAAATTTGTTATGAATTACTTTTTGACAGGACGCGTTGTTTTTGTATTATTCATCAAAAAACAACATTAAAAATAAAAAAATTAAATTTTTGAAAAAACAACGCAAGATACGAAAAAAAAAATTAATTGACAAAAGTTGATCACGCTAAGAAGATCTACAAATTTGTTGTAAATTACTTCTTTATAGGACGCGTTGTTTTTGTATTATTCATTAAAAAATAGCATGAAAAATTAAAAAAATTAAATTTTTGAAAAAACAGCGCAAGATACGAAAAAATATATATAGACAAAAATTGTGCACCCAAAAAGGATCTACAAATTTTTCAGTAATCGCTTTTTGATAGAACGCGTAGTTTTTGTTTTAATTATGAAAAATAACATTAAAAATAAACAAAATTGTGAAAAAAGGACACAAGCTACGAAAAAAATAAATAAAAAAAAGTTGTTCAATATCAATGCATATTATGAATTGCAATAATATAAATTTATAGAAATTATACATTTTTAGGGTAGCTGAAAATTTAAATTAATACAAATATGAACGTAATCATGAAAAATAAAATTTTGCGAATCGCGAGATTTGTTGTTGAAAATTCAACTATTTTATTGAAAATTTAATTATTTTGTTAAAAATTTTTTTTAATTCATATTTTTTGGCAGAAATTGGACCTTTTTTGCTTTAAAATTCAAAGAACAGCCTAAAAATTAATTTATTTTGGTTAATGATTTAATTATTCGGCTAAAAATTCCTCTCTTTCAATTAAATGTTACTGTTTATGATTTGAAATAAAAATATTTGGTGGTTAAAATATCAACTATCAAATTTTTTAAATCGAGATATCATCTTTTTGGTTAAATTCGACTGATTGTGATTTAAAATAAAAATATTTCCTTTGTTAAAATATAAACTTTTATTGCTTCGTTGATAATTAATTATTTTGCTGTTAAAAATTCAACTATTTTGTTGAACTATTTCATCTTTGTAGGTTGAAAATTTCACTATGTGGTCACAAATTCAACTATTTTATTTAAAATGTAATTATTTAGTTAAAAGTTAGCCTTCTTTCCAATTCATCTCTTTTGGTAGAAAGTTTATATTTTTGTGTTGAATTAAACTGTTAGCTTCAAAATTAATTTTGTTGTTGTTGGAAATTCAACTATTTCGTTCAAAATTTTCCTTGTTTGGTGAAATTCAACTGTTTTTGAATAAAAATAAAAATATTTTTTGTTAAAATATCAAATATTCCATTTTTTATTGAAAATACATCTTTTTTTATAAAAAATTTAACGATTTTGTTCAATAATTCAACTATCTTAATGCACATAAAAATGTTTGGTTGATAATTAATTTTTTAGTAGTTAAAGATTCAAATAATTGGTTAAAAACCATTTTTGTAGGGCCTAAAATTCAACTATTTGGTTACAAATTTAATTATTTTGTCGAAAATTAAACTATTTTGTTGAAAAGTAATTAATCTTTTATGGTAGAAAAATAATATTTTTTGGTTATAAATTTAACTATTTTCTTGAAAATGCAATATTGAAAATATTTCAACTTAAAATCTGAAGCGTTTCATCTTGAATACAATATGGTACCTATATTATTTATATTATTATATAACTATTTTATTTTATATAATTTATTACCCTATTATTCCCCTATTTTCGTAAAAATTCCTGATAAACGTTTTAAAGCCTTTTCCATATTCCCCTCTTTTTCTCGTTATTACACTTAAGGGGATTTATTGGAGTTAATAATTATTCGCGATCAGCTGATTAAATGCTGTTTTTCGGAGAATAAATTCTATTTTTTATATGTGCTCTCAGGTACAAAAATGGTTTTAAGTAACCCTCTACCGTTTTAAAAATTGTCTTATCATCAATTCTACTAAATTTATAAAAAGACTCTTGAATATAGAACATTTATTGCAATAGATACATCACAGTTACATCCAAAATAACTGCACAAAAAATCGTAACCTCAAAAAAAGTCGTAAGCAATTATTTTAAAAAATTTGCAACTTCATGAATTAAAATAATACCTATAATACCTGACAAGTATAATTTAAATGTAATCAGTAAGGGAATTATACTAATGTTATTAGTAGTACTAACTAATTCAATGAGTAGCAATGAATTGCTATGGAAAAATAATTTGTCAATACATTTCGATGGTTTTTGAGTTTGTTTTCTCAATTTATATTCTTAGATTATATTTCTATAATAATAATAATTGTGTATGAACAATATAATATTCAAAATTCAAACATTGCAAAGATTTTCTATTTTCAAAACTTTTCAAAACAATAATTCAATCTATTTTATGCATTTTTAACCAAAAGTGATGAATTCTCGAAGAAAAATGTAATACTTGATATTTGAAACAAAAAATATTTTCATTTTAAATAAAAAATAGTTGAATTCAACCAAAAAAAGACGAATTTTCAACAAAAAAGTTGAATCTTCGTCCAAAAAGACGAGTTTCCAACAAAAAAAATTGAAAAAAAAAATTAAAAAGAAAACAATTTTTAACAAAATTATTTAATTTTTAAGAAAGTAGATTAAGTTTGAAACAAATAGTTGAATTTTCAACGAAAAACAGGATTTTTAAACAACAAAAAATTAATTTTATGTTGAAAAAGACGAAATTTAACAAAATAAATCAATTTTCAACCAAGTAGTTGAATTTTCAACCAGAAAAGATGAATTTAAAAAAAAAAAACTAATTTTCAACAAGTGAGTTGAATTTTCAACAAAATAGTTAAAAATTCAACTAAAAAGATGAATTTACGATCAAAAAAGGAATAGTCAAATTTGCAGTTGAAAAATTAATTTTCAACCAAAAAAGACGAACATTTAAGAAAATAGATAAATTTTTAATCGTCAAAAATCTAAATTTTGTTTGAAATTTAAAAAAATCTTTTTCAGTTTTAAATTATTTGCGAAATTTTTTCGAAACTCCTGATCATTTTTTAAAATGATTCCAATTTTTTCTACAAATCTTAAGACAATTTGTTTATTCTCATAAAACCTTATACAATTATTCAAAAAAAAAATTTTTATTTCTTTCTCAAAATCTGAAAAAATCTAGATTTTGTTTTAAATTAATTTTGAATTATTTGAAAACGTCTAAATATCTCTTCAACTTTCTGGAATTTAGCTCATTGAAATTTCAACGACAAGGCCCTCTATTTCAAACAATTCACTTTCAAAAAGTTTAGTTTTGAATGTTATATTATTAGATAATTATTTTTTTTCTTAATTAAAAAAAAGTCAAATTGAATGGATTGATACTTTAGACTAAAAACGTTTTTTTATTAAAAATTTTCAATTTCGAACGCTTTCAATTTTTTATTCTTCAAGTATTCAAAACTGCAAATTAAAATTCTTTTAATTAAAAATATGCGCTTGAAAATGAAGAGCTAAAATGGAAAATTTTTAAAGTAAACGATTTTAGAATTATGCATTGTAAACTGAATGATATAATTGAATAAGTTAACAATTGAACTTAATGTGCAACGAAAAATTGTGTTTTTAAATATTTTTCTTGCCTTTTTCCCTTTAAATATATTTAAAGAGAAGAAGGGGAACTTGAAAAAGGGCGTGTAAAAAAGTCTTGTACTACTGACGCCTGCGGGACCTACAGCGGTCCAGTAGTACGAGGGTCTTGTGGTCAGACGTCGGTCTCTCTCCATCATCCGCGCTTGACGAACTTCTTAAATTAAAACAGGACAAAAATTAGGCTACAATGTAGAATTTTTTAATAATTTTTTCAAACTTCTTTCCATATTTTTTTCAAAATTAAACTCTGCACTCTGGAAGAATGTGGATTTTTTGTGAGAAATCGTTTGAAGTTTGTAATTCTGGTGACAATGGAGTGTCTTGGGTTCCTTTTAACGGGCGATACGTCGAGATCTTTCCTTAATCGAGTAAGGGGTTTCCCAGACCCTGGCAATCTGATTAAGGATGCAAAGGGATCTCTTCTCGAGTCGCTGAAGACGATTTAAACTTTCGGAAGGGAAGCTTCCTGGCGTAGTTAGTAACACCCTACATCCCAACGGATATCGTTTCTACGAAGCAATTAGCATTGTTGCCAACTGTCGACTCTTAGGAGTCGCATAAGGTGTCTAAAAAAATATTTTTGTTTGTCACTCACCAATTTGTTCAAAAAATAGATATATTTTTTATTTATATTTGATCCCAATGTTTATTGTTATATCTTTTCAGCCATATTGAGAAAAAACGCGGTTTCTGACCATATCCAGGCATGTACTACTGACGCCTGCGGGACCTCCAGCGGTCCAGTAGTGCAAGGATCTTGTGGTCAGACGTCGGTCTCTCTCCATCATCCGCGCTGGATGAACTTGATTGAATTAGAACAAGAGAGAAATTGGACTACAAGGTAGAAGTTTTAGAAGAAAATCGTTGTTACTTAACAATATATTATAACTAATGAATAAGCGATTAATTCAAATATTAAAAATTTAAACAAGTGAAAAATCTCATAATTGATAAAAGATAACGTCTTATTTTGAAGACTAATTTTCAAGAACAAAAAAATTAATTTTTCAACAAAAAGTTACATTAATAGCCAGATAGTTGTAGCTTTAAGCAAACAAAAAAGTTCATTTTCAACCAAGAAGGATGAATTTTTAACCAAGAAAGATAAACTTTTAACCAAGAAAGATGACTTTTCTGTCAGAAAAAATAAATTTTCAAATCAAAGGACGAATTTTCAATAAAATACATTAATTTTCTACGAAGTAGTTTAATTTTTAACGTAAAAGGAATGCATTTTCAATATTAAAAATGGAATAGTTAAATTTTCAGATAAAAAAATTTATTTTAAACTAAACATAAGTGAACTTTAAATAAAATAGTTAAATTTTCAATCAAAGAGGTGAATCTTAAAAAAAAGTTAATTGTTAACAAAACTGTTGAATTTTCAATCCCAACATTTGATTAAAAAAAAGGTAATATTGTGCTAAAAAAATGTCAATTTTCAACCAAAATAGTTTAATTTTCAATCGAAACGACGAAGTTTTTATGAAAAGTTGAATTTTTAACCGGAAAATACCAATTTTTAACAAAGTAATTGAATCCTTCACTAAAACAGATTAATTTTCCACCGTACAGTTGCTTTTTTAGCAAAAAGGTCAATGTCGAAGTCTCCAAAAATACTGTTGATTTTCCTGAAAACGTCTGGGGAAAGAGTCCACTCTGTATGCGTGAGATAATCTTCGATTCTCTATCAGTTTCAACATTGTCAGCTGATCTGATGTATGACACTGAAATCCATAAATCTCGTTGCTCACACCACTTCCAAATCTCCTTAGCTAGGCTAGCAAGCTTAGGGAACTGAATTCCGCCCATCTTGTTTGTATAGCTCAAGGCTGTCGTATTGTCGATTCTTAACAAGGTTTCGCACGACCTAAAATTCACTGCAAAAAATTTTAGAGTGTTGAAGGCAGCTGTAAGCTCTAAAAAATTTATGCTTTCGCCTTTTTGGTCGACACTTCACTGGTCCCGTGTCGACCTTTCTTCACAAAAGGCGCCCCAGCCTGTCTTGGAAGCATCTGAAAAAATCTCGGAAGGATATTTTTCGTCTCTGATTGGGTTACAGATTGAAGGATCAGTTATATTCTACCAATGTAGGTCTACATGGGATTCCGTAGGTACATGTGTAGATGCATCAAAGTCTTCTTTAATGGCTTTGAGGGCTAAGAACTGAAATTAAAATTTCGTTGAAAATCAACTATTTTGATAGAAAATTCAACTGTTTGGTTGAAAATGATCTCTTGGGTTAATAATTTTTTTATTTTCTGGTTGAAAATTGATGGTTTTTAGTTTAAAATTCCACAATTGAATTTTTAATTGAGAATTTATTTTTTTGGATGAAAATTCAATTTTTTGGTTGAAAGTTAAACTACCTTGCTATACTTTCTTTTTACTGCTTGAAGATTTACTTTTTTTAAAATTGTTTTTCTTTGTTTGAAAATTAACTTTTCAAACTTCAAATTTTATTATTCAATATTTGGTTTAAAATTGATCTTTCCAACTATTTCGTTAAAAATTAACTATTTTGGTAGAAAATTCAACTGTTTGGTTGAAAATGAACTGTTTGGTTACTAATTTGTATTTTCTGGTTGGAAATTAATCTGTTTTGTAGGGAATTCTACTTTTTGGCGTGAAAATTGAAGAATTTGTTTGACATTTTTTTCTTTCTTGAATGAAAAATCTTTCTTGGCTGAAAATTCATCTCTTTCTGTAAATTATTTTGTTGTTATAATTAAAATATTTTATGGTGGCAATATCAGCTATTACATTTTTCGTTAAGAATTCACATTTTTTGTTAAATTAGACTGTTTTTTATTCACAATCAAAATATTTTGTTGCTTGATGTTTTTTTTAGATTTAATTATATGATTAAAATTGTAAATTTTTGTGCCTGAAGTTTAATTTTTTGAAAAGAATTCGAACATTAGGTTGAAAAAATGTAACTATTTGGTTAAAAATTACACTATTTTGTTGAAAATTTCATTTTTTTTTGTAGGAAATTGAGCTGTTTTGTTAAAAAGTTATATCTTTTCGAAAATAAAATTAGTTTAATTTTCGAAAAAGGATGACTTTTTAACAAAACAGCTGTTTTGTTAAAAAAAATTTTTCTTATAGAAAATTCGTCCTTCTGGATTGACAATTTATCTTTTTGGTATAAAAGTTCTGGGTTGAAAATGCAGCTGTCTTCTGAAAAGTTATTTTTTTTTACTTTAAGATTCAACTGTTTGTTGAAAAATGCAACATTGCGTATTTAAATTTCAATATTTTTGTTTGAAAATTCGATTATTAGGTTAAAAATTCATTTTTTTCTGAAAAATTCTACATTTAAGATTTAAAACTTAACTTTTTCGTTGAAAATTCAACTCTTTTGATAGAAAATTAATCGTGCTTTAGTTGAAAATTCAATCTTTTTCTTGAAAACTTAAGAGAATTGATTCCCTTATTTTCGTGAAAAAATACCCTGTTCCCCCTATTTTGAGTGATAATCTGTGACGAGGAAGTGGAGGGGTCAAAAAAGTTTACAAAATAGTGTGCTATAGCTAATTAAAAAAAATCTAATAATTTTTACTATTTTACTAACTCTGATTCTTCCCGGAAGTTCGGAGGCATTTTGAACATCTTCATCCTCAAGGAAACAATTTCCTGTTTGAACTTCAAGTCTGAATCATCAAATACTGATGGCATCATGCCTTTTCCTTTTGCTAGAATATCTCCAGTAAAATCCAATTCGTATTTTGAAATATTTGTCCATTCTTTACCCGGTAAAGAACAGAATCGCGGGTTTTCTTCTTGAAAAATGATCGGCCTGTTGCATTTTTCAAATGCTTTTTTCACTTCGGATAAAGATGTATGAGAAGGTGGGATCAAACGTTCGTAAATTTCTTCAGCTACATCGGATTTTAGATGTATGTGATAATCTTCACATATATGTTCAATCTGATCAACTTCTTTAAAGATGTGATCAAAAAATTTCGCTTTAGCCTCCAATGTTTCATTGTTCTGATTCAAAGAATTTCTGTTCTGAATAATAATTATTTTATTAATATTTAATTATTGTTTAGTGTCCGTGCATAAATTACGTAGTCTCTTGTGTGGGGGAGGGGGCGGGCAGGTCAACGATTTTTCTATACTATCTCACATGGGAGGTACGTGGTCAACAACTCTAAAAAACAAAAGCTCTACCAATTTTGTTGTAAATAGACGTTCGTTAGTGCAATCTAACCATAGTACCGGATACATTAAGTGTAAAAAAATGATGTTACTTTACTGATAAGTGTATAACGTGGTACCCTTTCCATCCCGAAGATTGACTTACTGCTCTGCGACATTGACTTTGAGATAAGACTAGTATAAATCGATAGAACGTCGAAAAATATTAGACACGTATAGCGGCTTTCTTGTAATTGGGCACTATTTCGTTAAGAAAAATTATTTCGTTAAAAATTAATTCCATTACTGAAAATTTAACTATGGTATTTAAAATTGAAAATTTATCTGGTTTAGATGAAAATTCAAATAATTTTTTGAAAATCGTCTTTTTTGGTAGAAAAGTAATCTCGTTAGTTGAAAATTTATCTTTTTGGTTAAAAATTCATTTCTTTGGCTGAAAATTTAACTATTTTATTAAAACCCCGTTTCTTTTTAGTTGAAAATTTAACTTTTCTGATAGATAATGAATCTCCTTAGTTGAAGATTCATCTGTTTGGTTGAAAAATGAACTATTTCGTTGAAAATTAATGTATTTTGTTTAAATTTGTTTTCTCGTCAATTAGCAATTCATTTTTTCAACTGAAAATGTAACTATTAGTAACTCTTTTGTTAAAAATTCCTCTTTTTGGTTTGAAAATTAGTCTTTTTTGGTTGAGGATTGAACTAATTTGTTAAAAATTCTTATTTTTTAGTTTAATTTAACTGTTACCATTTTTGTTGAGAATTCACTTTTCTTATCAAAGATTCATCACTTTGGTTGAAAATTAATTGTTTTAACTGAAAACTTAATTCTGCCATTATTTGGTTCAAAATTTGTCAGGGAAAGTCAGGGAATTTCGAAATTGGGATTTTGCAGCAACCCTATCATTACAAAGTTTTGAACAACCATGCAAACAAAAATGTGTATACCAAGAAGAATTTCATTTTTGATCCTAATTAACTTGCAACAAATGCGAATAAATTAGCATATCAAATATATACAGGAAAATAAGTTTGTATAAACTGAAACTGAACTTGTGTGCGACTTAAAAATAAAGGAATCTAAAATAAATCAATCCAGATCAGTAGGTGACGACGTAAAAATAATTACATTAGGTCTAATATGTACAGAGACGAAAATTAAAGAGATGCATAATTCCTTGCAAACCATGTTCGAAATAAATAAATAAATAAATAAATATACATCATTTAAGTACATACGTCATGCATGCAAACGGTGTAGTTACGAAAATTATTTTAATATGGCTCTATGCAGTGTGATGTTCATTCTCCATGCTTGAAACATCCTGGCAAACCACAACAAAGACAACGATACCGACATCCCTACGACTAATAATAATAACTATTTTTAAAAAACCAGTTCAGGTGGGTTGTGACTAATCTTGTCAAGTTCCAAAAAAGCAAACTATCTCTCTAATTGACTGAACACTCAAAAAATTATGAAGAAACTTATCTGAATATTATTAAAGTAAAATATGAACTCAGATGTTTTTTATAAATTTTACTTCGTTAAGAAATGTGAAAATTTGTCAAGACTTAGGGTACCTCATGAAATCCTTTTTTTTAAATTTTCTAAAACCTTGAATCGAAAATTTTTTTTTGAGAGAGCAAATGATTCCCTATTTTTCAGATGTTTAAAAACATATTCAGAGGTCACTATGGAGGTTTTCATGCCGAAAATTCGACTTCTTAAAGTTTCAACATTTTTATTTCTACAATTTTAACTATCCCTCAAAACCCTCAAATTTGGTTCGTTGTGAAAAAAATTATAAGGATTGTATTAGCATCCTTAACGTTTCGATTTTATGATGAAAGTTGCGATTAAGAGGTCAAATTAATCCCATTTATTTCAATTATGAAATTTTCAGTAAATACTACTTACTTTACTGATAACAATTTCTATTATTTGAAAAAATGTAAGCAATTCTTGTGTAATTAAAAAATAGTTTTTTCAAAAAAATATAAAATCGATTAATTCTTTTTTTTTATTTACTAGCATCATCAATCCCGCACTACGCTCTCCCGTAGTTTTTCGGTTTTATGGGGAAAATAATTGTTAATACAAAATAAAAATTTCCAATAACTATTTTTTCAGTTTATGTATATATTTTTTGTTTGTTTTTAAGGTTATATAAATATAATTTTCTTAGGTTTCTTGAGAAAATTCAACAAAGATTTTGAAATTTTCAGATATGATGAATCAAAATTAAAAAAAAAAGTAATTTCCCAACCAAAAAAATGAATTCTCAACGAAAAATGCAATTAGTTGAAATTTCAGCCAAAAATAATTCAATTCCGCTAAAAAAGACAACTTTTCAAAATTCAAATGAATTATAATTTGAAGAGAAAAATAATTTTTAATGCAGAATAAAAATTTCGAATAACTATTTTAATTTTTTCAGTTTATTTGTTTATTTACTTTTGAGGTTTTATAAAGACAATTTTCTTAGGTTTCTTGAGAAAGTTGAAAATAAATGTTGCAAATTTCAGATATGCCAAATCAAAATTTAAAAAAAAAAGTTAATTTCCAACCAAATAATTGAATTTTCAACCAAAAAAGATGAATTCTCAACGAAAAATATAGCAGTAGATAATTCAACCAAAAATGATTTAATTCTACTAAAAAAGACAAATATTCACCAAATAGTTGAATTTCCAACCAAAACAGATTTTTCAGTCAAGAAAGAAAAAAAAATTTAACCAAATTATAATTTGAGGAGAAAAATAATTTTTAATACAAAATAAAAATTTCGAATTACTATTAGTTTTTTCAGTTTATTGGTTTTTAAGGTTATATAAATATAATTTTCTTATAGGTTTCTTGAAGAAATTGAAAAAAATGGAAGATTTTAGATATGTCAAATCAAAATTTCAACAAAAACATTAATTTCAAATCAAATAGTTGAATTTTCAACCAAAAAAGATGAATTCTCAACGAAAAATGTAATATTTGATATTTTAACTAAAAAGATTTTTATTTCAACTCTAAACCTATTAAATTGAATTGAAAAAGAGAAATTCAAAACATTTTCAATCAAGAATCGATTTAAATGCAAGATAATAAACCGGCGCTGCACACGAATTCATAGCCAGAAAGATAGAATATAATTTTGGTGCAGCTCTACCTTTTTGAAGCTCTTGAAAATTCCTTGGAATTTTTAAAAATAGGATGAAATCTTTAAAATACTTGTGGATACCTTGAAGAAATTATTGAAAATTACAAATTATTAGGAATATTCTAAAATATTCTGAAATATTTAAAAGATTTAAAATCCTTTGGAACTTTTGAAACACCCTGAAATTTTTAAAGATCTTGAAAATTCCTTGGAATTTAAAAAAATAAGCTAAAAAATATATTTATAAACTCTCTAAAATCCTTTGGAATCGCTTCCAATGATTGAAATATATAAAAAAAGTTCCTTGTAATGTTTAGAAAAACCTAACATAGTTTACATCTTTTGTAATCCCTTTGAAATATATTAAATATGCTTTGGAATTTTTTTAAATACCCTAAAATATTTAAAATCCTTCGAAATCTTTTGAAACTTTTTAAAGTTCTTGAAAATTCTTCGAAACTTTTTAAATATATCATAAAATATGATACATTTAAATTTATCATAATGAATCATCCTGAAAGTATTAAATCTATTATATCATAAAATACTTCAAAATTTGTTCAAATTATTAAAATCTATTAAAAATTTATTAAAATTCGTTGGAATATTAAAAATTTTAAATACTTAGGATTACCTTGAAATTATTGAAATTTACTAAAAATTCCTTGTAATTTTTAAAAACACCATAAAACCTGTTTACAAAATTTTGTAATCACTTCAAATTATTAAAATCTGTTAAAAATTCCTTGGAATATTTTGAAATCCCTTGAAAGCTTTCAAAGCTCTTGAAAATTCCTTGTAATTTTTAAAAATACCCTCAAAAACAAATTTTTTTAATTCATAAAATCTTTTTAAATTATTAAAATGTGTTAAAAATTCTTTGAAATCTTTTAAAATACCCGAAAATATTTCAAATCCTTTGAAATGTTTTGCAATCCCTGGAAAGTTTTTAAAGCTCTTGAAAATTTCTTGAAATTTTTAAAAATATCATAAAATCTGTTTACGAAATTTTGGAATAACTTCAAATTATTAAAATCTGTAAACAATTTTTAGGAATATTTTCAAATTCATTTAAATATTTCAAATCCTTTGATATATTTTGAAAGCCCTTGAAAGCTTTTTAAGCTCTTGAAAATTCCTTGGTATTTTAAAAAATAGGATAATATCTTTAAAATACTTTGGAATACCTTGAAGAAATTATTGAAATTTATTAAAAAATTATTGGAATTTTCAAAAATACTCTTAAAAATATATATTTTTTTAAATCTTTAAAATCCTTTCAAATTATTAAAATCAGTTAAAAATCCCTTGCAATATTTTTACCTTAAATATTTCAAATACTTTGAAATCCCTTGAAAGTTTTTTAATCTTTTGCAAATTCCTTGGTATTTGTGAAAATAGGATAAAATCTTTAAAATACTTTGGAATACCTTGAAGAAATTATTGAAATTTATTAAAAATTCCTTGGAATTTCTAAAAATACCCTAAAAAAATATATATTTTAAAATCTTTTCAAATTATTAAAATCTGTTAAAAATTCCTTGGAATATTTTCAAATTCCCTTAAATATTTCCAATCCCTTGAAATATTTTGAAATCCCTTGAAAGTTTTTTAAGCTCTTGAAAATTGCTTGGAATTTTTAAAAATGGGATAAAATCTTTAAAATACTTTGGAATAACTTGAAGAAATTATTGAAATTTACTGAAAATTCCTTGAAGTCTTTAAAAATACCCCCCAAAAAATATTTTTTTAATCTTTAAAATCCTTTCAAATGATTAAAATCTGTTAAAAATTACTTGTAATATTTTTTAATTCCCTTAAATATTTAAAATCCTTTGAAATATTTTGAAATCCCTTGAATGTTTTTGAATCTCTTGAAAATTCCTTGGTATTTTCAAAAATGAGATAAAATCTTTAAAATACTTTGGAATACCTTGAAGAAATTATTGAAATTTATTCAAAATTCCTTATAATTTCTTAAAATACACTCAAAAATATATTTTTTAACCTTGAAAATCCTTTCAAATTACCACAATCTGTGAAAAATTCATTGGAATATTTTTAAATTCCCTTAAATATTTCAAATCCTTTGAAATATTTTGAAATCTCTTGAATGTTTTTGAATCTCTTGAAAATTCCTTGGTATTTGTAGAAATATTATAAAATCTTTCAAATACCTTGAAGCAATTATTGAAATTTATTAAAAATTCCTTGGAATTTTTAAAAATACCCTCAAAAATATATATTTAAAGCTTTTCAAATTATTAAAATCTGTTAAGAATTCCTTGGAATATTTTTTAATTCTTTTAAATATTTTGAAATCCCTTGAAAGTTTTTAAAGCTATTGAAAATTTCTTGGAATTTTTAAAAATATTATAAAATCCTTAAAATGGTCTGGAATGACTTCAAACTGTTGCAATATATTAAAAATTCCTTGGAATTTTTAAAAATATCATAAAATCTTAAAAATACATTGGAATACCTTGAAGAAATTATTGAAATTTATTAAAAATTCCTTGGAATATTTAAAAATACCCTCAAAAATATATTTTTAAACCTTTTCAAATTATTAAAATCTTTTAAGAATTCCTTGGAATATTTTTTCATTCTTTTAAATATTTTGAAATCCCTTGAAAGTTTTTACAGCTATGAAAAATTCCTTCGAATTTTTAAAAATATTATAAAATCTTTAAAATGGTTTGGAATCACTTCAAAGTGTTGAAAATTTCAAAGATTTAAAAATATTTCGAATATTTTAAACGATTTCAAAAGGTTTCAAAACATTTTAGAAGATTTTAAAAGATTTCACTAAGATTTCAAATAATTTAATGATTTCAACGAATAAAAAAGTTTTCGCAAATAAAGATAAAGGCAAATTTCACAAATATTTCAAAAGATTTCACAAAGATTTCGAACATTTCCAAGATTTTATAACTTTCAAAAGATTTCAAAGATTAAAATTTTTTTTAAAAGCGTAGAGTAAACCAGATTTCTAAGATTTCAAAAGATTTTACACAGATTAAAAATATTTCAATGATTTCAAATAAATCCAAAAGATTTTGGAAAGATTTCATAAATATTTCAAAGATTTCATAAAAATTTCATACAGATTTCAAAAGAATGCAAGAATTCCAAAGATTTCAGAAAGGCTAAAGTACTCCAGATTTCAAAGATTTAAAAATATTTCGAATATTTTAAACGATTTCAAAAGGTTTCAAAACATTTTAGAAGATTTTAAAATATTTCACTAAGTTTTCAAATAATTCATTGATTTCAACGAATAAAAAAGATTTCACAAACAAAGATGAAGAAAAATTTCACAAATATTTCAAAAGATTTGACAAAGATTTCAAATATTTTAAAAAAATTTCCCAATGATTCCGAACATTTCGTAAAGATTCTAAAGATTTTAGAAGGGGTATCGTATACCAGATTTCTAAGATTTCAAATGATTTTACACACATTCAAAATATTTTAATGACATCAAATGAAAACAAAAGATTTCACAAATATTTCAAAGATATGTTAAACTATTTCAAAAGGTTTCAACAAATTTGAGAAGATTTTAAAAGGTTTCAATCATTTCAAACGAACACAAAAGGTTCTACAAACAAAGATTAAAGAAAGCTTTCACAAATATTTCAAAAAATTTCACAAAGATTTTAGATTTCAAGGATTTCAAATATTGCACAAAAATTTAAAAAGATTCCAAAGATTTCACAGAAATTTCAAGATTTTAAGTACTTCAAGAAATTTCAACGAATTCACAAAGATTTCAAAAGATTTCACAAAAATTTCAAGGATTTCAAAGACGACTTACGTTCGCAACAAATTAAGAATTTGTTTATTTATTATCCTGCTTTCTTCTTAACGTATTTCTTTCACATATGCCAACTAGTGTCTCCTCTACACCACTTATTTGAGGATGATCTCATTACTCACTTTGCCCATTAGCGTTTTACCGCACTTCATGCGCAGGAAAATTTTCATTTTGTTTAAACAATTGTTTCCCCTGTAAAGCGTGAAAAGTTATTTTCTGTAATTAATGACACAATTAATAGATTTTGAGAGAAATATTTTTTTCATAAGAATAATTATCAATTTTTTTAAACCATTTTCATTTGTTCAAACAATTTTTATATATTTAAATAGTTTTTTCTCCAGTTAATTGTAAAAAGTTATTCTTTACTGCAATTGATAACACAATTAACTAATGTTAAGACAACTATTTTTTATGATATTCAGAAATTATTTAAACGGGTTAACGTTGAAAACACAGAAAAAGAATTAAGGATTTTCTTTTTCCGGAAAACGAACATATTATGGATGATCTATCACGAAAAATGTGTCATAAATAATAAAATAATTAAATTTTCACTTAAAACAAATCATTTTCCACCAAGAAAAGGGGAGTTTTCAGCAAAATAGTTCAATTTTAAACCAAAGTGATAAATCCGTTATACAGAAGATGAATTCTATACGAAAAGTGTAATTGTTGACATTTCCATAAAAAATTAATTTTCAATAAAAAACAGTTTAATCGCACACAAAAATAAGAATTTTAAAGAAATTAGTTGAATCCTCAACCAAAACAGACTAATTCTGAACCTAAAAAGAGGAATTTTCAACGATAGAGTTGAATTTTCAACCAAGAAAGATTTTACAGTAAATAAAGAAAACAAAATCTCATCCAAAATGTTGAATTTTCAAGCCAAAAGGACGAATTTCCTGCAAAAAGTTTGATTTTTCAACCCAAAAATATGAATCTTTAACCCAAAAAGATTAATTGCTTACCAAAATAATTGAATTTAAACCAAAAAAAAGCGCGTTTTCAACACAAAGTGATGAATCTTCTATATAAATAATGAATTCTCCGTGATAAGTCTAATAATTGATATTTCCACCAAAAAGTATTTTAATTTTCAATAAAAAACAGTTGAATTAAACCAAAAAATACGAATTTTCAAGAAAATAAATGAATTTTCAACTAGATGCATTACCAATATCACCATGAAAAAATAGAATAGTTATTTTTTCAGTTAAAACCATTAATTTTCAATTAAAAAAAAAAATTAGCAACAAAATAGTTACATTTTGAACTAAATAGTTGAATTTTCAACCCAAAAGGTAAATTTTCAAGCCAAAAAGACGCATTTCCTGCAAAAAGTTTGATTTTTCAAACCAAAAATATGATTTCTTAATAAAAAGGCGGAATTTTTAACCCAAAAAGGTGAATTTCTTACAAAAAGAATTGAATTTTAAATAAAAAAAGGCAAGTTTTAAACTGAAAAACAGTCATTTTCATCTAAAAAAAAGACGAAATTTTCAATAAAATAGTTACATTTTCTACCAAAGAAATTAATTTTCAACTAAAATGATAAAGATTCAATCAAACTAATGAACTTTTAACCAAATAGTTGAATTTTCGACCCAGAAGATGAGTTTTATACAAAAAAAAGACAAATTTTCAACAAAATACATGAATTTACAAACAAAGTTACAGGAATTTACAAACAAAGTGATGAATCTTCTATAAATAAATGCCCCCTGTTTTTAGAGGAAATTTTCAATAGCTTTGTAAATAAGAGAAGACTTTTTTGCGTATATGAAAGCTTTATAATGAAAAAATGCACTAGTGTAACAATCGCTAAGGCCCCGTAATCGATATTGAAAACATAGCTGATCTCTAAAATAGTGATTTTGATATTTAATGAAAGTATATTTCTAAATTGAGATTTAAACCTTTTTCTGAGCATGCGTGGCATTTTTCAGGTATAGAAATACACTGAAAGAAAATTGAAAATAATTCTATTAAATACTGAATTCAAAATATTGAAAATTTTCTGTAGTTCTGATTTCAAGTCCTATTTCTTCTTTTTTTCCGGGTGACTTTTTTTCAACGACACTTTTCAAATACCTGAAAAAGTTCTTCTTGCATGGTGTTAATAATTTTTTTAAAAGCAGGGGTGAATGAAATACGAATTATTTCTCAGATAATGATTGATTAAAATAAAAAAAAATTGTTAGAGTATTTGAGCCATCAGGTATGTAACATATAAATTGACACTCAAAAAAAATTCAAAACTCTCTGAATAAGAAATTTTTTACTTATTTCAGCGCTTCCGAATTACAGATTCTTCATTTTTCACCCACCCTACTGTATGTAGAAATGTGTTAATAAAGTTTTATATGCGCATATATAGTTACTTCTTTTTTCAAGAATTTTTCTCCCCCTGCTTGCATTAAAGTCTACTATTTTTTGTTTGTTTTGGAATTAATCTAGATGATTTGGAAATTCAAGTACTTGGTTGAAAATGTAATGATTTTATTGAAAATTTAATCATTAAAAAAAGTCATATTTTTTTATGAGTTCAACAACTTGGTCAGAATTTGAACTACTTTGTTAAAATTAACTTTCTAGGTTGAGAATTCATCTCCTTCATTGAAAATTAAATAATTATTTTGTGGAAAATTCGTTTCATTTGCGGTGAGCAGTTAATGTTCTGTTACTGAGAATATTACTATTTTATTCTTGGTTGAGAAATTATATTCTGAAATGAGGAATTCAAATGATTAGTTAAAATTTTATTATTTAGTTTATTTGAAATTTCAATTATTCGGTTGAAAATTCATGTACTTTGTTGAAAATGTATCTTGCTGGTAAATGATTAATATTCTTAGTTGAAAACTCATCTTGTTGCTTGAAAATTCAGCTATTTGACTGGATGTTCAACTTTATTTTTGGAAATTCATTTTTTCTGAAGTCCATAATTTTTATTGATGATTCATTTCTTAGGTTGAAAAAATTAAACTGCTTCTTTGAAAAATTCTTTCTTGGTTGAGAATTAATTTTTGAATCGAAAAACGTGACTATTTTATTTACGTTTGAAAATTAAAATTTTTTGTTAAAAATTAACCTTCGTTTTAAATTCATCCTTATTTGTGATATATTAGTCTGCTTTAGATGAAGATTCGTCTATTTTGTTGAAAATTTGCCTTTTTTGGCTAGATTAAACTGCTTAATATTTAAAATCAAGATTCATTCGGGCTAAAATATCCACTATATGGAAAAAAACACGTCGTCATGTTTCTATTCAAAACAATAATGTACTTGAAAATGATCCGACTTTTTAAAACATTGATTAAATCGAAAAAATTTGTCTCGATAATTTCTAAATTCATTAATCATTGACTGAAAATTGCCTTATCTGTTCGGAAAATATAATTTTCATTTTTTGTATTGAAAATTTTCAATACTGTAAAACTCTAAAGTATTGGTACGCATTGATTCGAAAAAAAAATAATGTGCATGGAAGCGGACTATTTTTTTAATAATTACGCCTAATTTGTATTTGAATAGGTTGCAATAATCAATAGGAAATCAATTTACAGAACCTTGACATAATTTCCAAAAGCTTCGTTTAAGATTCAGATTTCGGAGGAAAATGACGGTGAATTCAGCCTATTGACAGAATTCACCTTCGCATTTTCAATTTTTATTAATAATCATCAACGACTGTCAAATGATCCAAAATGGATTTATTATCATATAAAATATATCAAGAAAGATATGAATGATTTTCAAGCTGTTATCATCGTGGATAATTATACCGAAAGTCATGATTCTATTTTAGACATCTTAAGAAAAATCCCGCAGCATCTTCTCATTAAGATAATCAGTTGAATAAATCAAAAAATGATAGAATTCTTGAATCATTGTGTAGGAACTGTGAATTTTGTTATCAACATTCAATTTAGGAAAGCAAATCTAGAAATGTACGCATCCACAGATTTCCTGATTCAATTATAAGCGTATCAAGTTCGACCAAAATTTTTTATAATCTTTTTGGCAGTGAAAGAAAACCTGAAATATAAAGCCATACTCGAGTATATGTGATCCAATTATTTCTTGGACTTGACTATTCTTGCGATTACGGAACAATTAATTGATCACAAAGATTTGAAACAGGCTCGTTAATAAAATGTTACGATATTTCTTGAATCCGCCCAATGGCACCTACACAAAACGAAGATAAGAGGAGAAAATTAAATAATTTCTGAAGGAACTGCAGGATCTAAATAATTTGAAAATGATGATTGAAACCTTTAATTGTTCACCACATGTTTACGTGAGACAGAGTGTCTAGCGATTCTTAGGTACGAATTTAATATCTTTTCCAGGTTTTCCAGGTCGAGAACTCAAGTTTTTCAAGGTCTCCTCATAGTGCGGATACTCACTTATAGTGCGGATGCACTACTTAGCACTCAGTTCTGAGTACAGTTAGTTAGTTCGCATTGCAGTCTGCAGTTCCTGTCGTTCGCCGGTTGAATTTAAATCTAAACTCCGGACCTACGAGTTGGCATATCGTAGCATTGATAATTATGAGAACCACTGAGTCACGTGACACCAAATTGAATAAGTGTTTTCCCGCCTTCAATTTTTAATAATTTTTTTCTGCTGCACGACTCAACAGAAAAAAAAATCAGGACGCACTTTGAGTTTAGATTAAAATTGTGTATTAAAGCATTATTTTATCTAAAATTATCAAATAACCCTATTGCACAAAAGGAGTTAAAATGAGAGAAGTATGCCTTGATTCGTTATCATTTCAACGAGCTACATTTAAACTATGAACGTTGCAATTTGAATTATTCTATTTAAAAAATTTTTTTTTTTAAGTGAAATTGTTGAATTTTAATGTATAAATAACAGTTGTGTATTCATTTGTAATATATAACAGCATTCATTTATAAAAAATGTGAGTTAGTTTAAGAGATATTTAGAAGTTTTGAAAAGACTCAAGCATAATTTAAAAATTAAAAAGATTTCAAAAAAATTTTAACAAAATATAGACTTTTCAAGATTTCAAAATAAAATTTTGAAGCTTCTTAAGGATTTTGGAAGGTTTTAAGATAATAAAAAAATGTCTTAAGATTCCTGGGAGAATTTAAAGTTATTTTTTATTTTGAAAAATTAATTTTAACGGAATATTTAAAAACAAAATTTGATGTGTAAATAACAGTTCAATAATTATTAATTTGAACAAGTTAAAATAAAAATAATTTAACGTCTAATTTAAACAGTATTCAATTTAAAAAAATTGTAATCTTTTAATTTTTAATGTTTCTACCTCAAAATTGCTTAAAATGATATAATTTTGAAAATTTACAAATTTGTTAATTCATTTTTTAAATTTATAGCATTGAAAATGATAACCTGAATTTATGTATTTTAACATTGTTTTGCTGTGCAATTTATCAAAGTGTCAAATTTTTAATTTTGCTGTTTAGCGGCATTAAATACAAAATTGTTCAATTGAAAAGTGTTAAAAGCTTCCATTTTATACGTGTAAATTATTGAGCGTTTGAATTGAAAAAAATGTTAAGCTTCAATTTTTAAAGTTTAAAATTCAACAGCATTTCAGTTTTTATAACTCCCAATGAACAAATTTTTAGCTTCTAGAGTTCGAATCTTTAAATTTCAATTACCGTGGAAAATTTGTGTGAACCGGGAAATGACCGGGAATTTTTTTCTTCGATTAAGACGGCCACCCTGACAAAATATACAATATTACGCAAAGTCTTGAGTACAGTTAATGAAAATTTATAATTCTCCAGGAGCTGGCAAATCTAGGGACCAGACGGCACAGGAAATGGCGGAGAGTCATCGGCAATGGGTGGTGGATGCGGCACTCCGTCTTCTCTGCGTTTTAGGATTAGATCGATTCGGAGATTTTGTATCGGATCAAGTGGTTGCACCAGTCCGAGAAACGTGTGCTCAAGCCTTGGGCTCTCTCATGCTGCTGATGTCGAAGGAAAAAGACAAACTTGATTGCAATAAGGATTTAATGGGAATTCTATCAGTTATGTTGAATCTTCTAGAACACGATGAGTGGGAAGCGAGACATGGAGCTTTGCTCGCCTTGAAGTACTTGCTCGCTGTGCGAGACGATCTTCTGGATGAACTTCTTCCGAAGGCTTTTCCGGCTGCCATGAAGGGACTCGCTGACCCCGTAGACGATGTGGGTGCTGCTGCTGCGAGTGCACTTATTCCCGTGGCTTCAGCTTTACCTCGATTACTTGACGCAACTCAACTCGAAGTAGTCGTCTTGAGACTTTGGCAACTTTTGAAGGAGCAGGACGATCTAGCAGCTGCTTGTAACAGCTTCATGGGACTTTTGGCTGCTATTTTGTCACTGCCAGCTGCCCGTGCTTGTCTCACTCCTCAACCATTGTCTGAGGTAATTAAGATGGGGTTTAAAGACTTACCTGAAGGCACGGTGCGGCTGAACGGATTTTCACCTAAAATGTTTTGCAAATGGGATTTTATTCTTGATTACACTTATTTGGCATTCTACGAACAATTTAAGACCAAATTTAGTGAAAACAATTGCAAAATATGTCATTATAATCGTACTTAAAAAATTTTTAAGTTCAAATTGAGATTATTATTTGCCAAATAGTCGCACATAAAGTCAAAGTTGGCAATATTGGGCCTAACTATTGATATTCTTATGTCGTTTTGTAATTACATAATTTCAATAAGTTTTTCAAATTGTGTTCAAGTAAGTATTTTAGCCAAACACTCTTAAAATTAAAATAAACAGCCTCCATGGCCTGTTAACTGTAGAATCCTAATCCCGTATTCTTCTTCGAAAAGTAATCTTCCACATGGAAAAATACTGCGTGGACTTTCGGTGTTACAGGAATTTTCAAATCCAAATAGCTCTCTTGAAGTTCGCGATTGAGATCTTGAAATCTGGATCATGAAGTTCACCAAAACATTTTTTTTCAAGCGATTTAAAATCTTCGATGACTTTTACCATTTTTAAACAACCTAGAACTTAATTAGAAAACGAAAATAAGAATATGAATAGCAAGGCCCAATATTGCCAACTTTTACTTTATATGCGACTAGCTGGCAAATAATAATCTCAATTTGAACTTTCAGTGTTTAAAAATTTTAATTACACTTATAAAGAAATTTTAAAATACTGTTATAGTGATATATTTTGCAACTTTTTTTCGTTAAAAATGAATTAAACACATTAATAGCTTAATAATAATTATAAACTTTTGAAATTCTACCATCTTTCGTATCACCGAAGGGAGGGGGGATTATAATCTCTCTATGCCAGAAATTAAACTACGTTAAAACACTTTATCCTCTCAATTTGGCTGAAAGACCTTCGCATTTCGCTGCCAGGTGGCCGTAGCCATGACAGCGATAGCACCTCGTGGACTCCGTCTTCTTACGCACCCTACAAAAGACCCAATCGACCTTCAGGTGTCCGGTTCGAGTCAGCCTTGCGGCCAACTCCTCCCTCAGCTCCACAAAGGCCTTCAGAGTTTCCCTGTAGGGCTTTTTTGTCAGGCACACTCTGACATCTCCCAGCTTGTTCTCTGTAAAGTGTGTCCTCAGAGCCTCCTTGATCTCCTCTTCCTCCGTCGTTTCGTCGAGATCTAGGATCTCGACTTCGGTGCGGGGGACGAGCTCGCGCACGTTCCCCGTTTCTCCTACTGTAACTTTAATTGCAGAGGACAGTTTGGTCCTCCCCTCCGCCTCGCCTCGCACCTCAATGAGGACGTCGCCGCTCCTAGTCTGCCTAACACCCTTGATTTTAACACCAAAGGTGTCGGGCTTAATCTTGCTTTTCAGGTCTTTGAGGTCCTGCGCGTAGCTTTCCCCCTGAGCTGGCTTCACCAGAACTGCTTCCGGTCGAGCGCGTCTCGGGGCCTCCTTTTTCTTTCTTGGTCCAGAGTGAGATTTCGCCCTCTGTTATTCCTGCCGTTCTGCTGGTATCCCCGCTCCATCAGTGTGGGTCTTCAGCTTTTTAGCCGATGGCCTTCGGGTTGCCGTCTCCTGGGGACTCAGAGTAGGCTCTCTCACTCTCTTGCCGAGAGCGGGGTCTGCTTCCGTCTGATTTCCCTTCGAAGCAGTATCCTTTCCGCCTGCTGACTTCTTGGCTTCTCGTACCTTCTTGGCGAAAAACTCGCCAATCTGGTACTCGAAGCTGTTGAACCAACTGTCG
Organism: Andricus grossulariae; assembly: GCA_011634705.1. Taxonomy (NCBI): domain Eukaryota; kingdom Metazoa; phylum Arthropoda; class Insecta; order Hymenoptera; family Cynipidae; genus Andricus; species Andricus grossulariae. Next base: position 67,940,883 of record JAABKJ010075445.1, on the reverse strand, counting down.
GTCCAACTTGCATGATTCTTCATTTTTTCGATGAGCTCAAACGCGTCATCTAGCCCCGTTGTGATTGACTTGTGGATGTTGCTTTTCGATCCACAGAAATCCTCCATTTTCTTCAGGACGTTCTCCATCTTTACCATCAGGCTGACTCCTTGCTCCGTCGCTTCCTTGAAGCCCATCTTATGGCCTCTCACCTCACTTAACAGGCTAGTATCCTGCTCCTCCGTCACGTCTAGGTCTCCACCAAACGCCTCCTCACACAAGCCCTTCTCGAGAATATAGGACATGTCCAATTCCTCCATAGAGCTACTTCCATCACTTTCCAACTCCTCGATACGACTAATTTCTAGGTTTAATTTTTGATTCGGCTTCATGTTGTTCCCACGAGTAGCTAGGGAAAGATTGGGCAGCCCCCGCAGAGCCCCGCATGCGCGGGTAAGATCTCAATACTCTAGGAGGCGACCTGGTATCCTAGAGATACCGTTTGAAACACCACACTCTGGTGCCATTCAGCCTTCAGCACGGTTGGTAACGCCTTGGCTTGGGAGTTATTCCTTCGGGACCACCCCAGGACCATTGTCCGCGACTGCTTATTGAGTTGTGTAACCGTATTCACCAAAGTAATGAACAACAAAATGAAAAGCTTTTAATCAGCAATGATGAAGGGACTTTCTTATAGAATTTCAAATGCGCCTATATGCACCATAAAAATTTTCAGCATATCTTGAAAATTGCCCAAGATATGGAGGTCATACAATTTTGCAAAGTGATGACCAACAAAATAAAAAGTTTTTAATCAGCAATGGTGAAGGGACTTTCGTATGGGGTTTCAGATGCGTTCATACGCGACATAAAAATTTTCTGAATTTCTTAAAATTTACCCCATCGACCAAAAAAAGAACAAAAAGTCAATTTTATTTTCTGCCCGCAAATTTTACTGTCGCCCAGCAAATTTTACTTTCGCCCCGCACTTTCGCCCCGCTAATTTTACTTTCGTCCCGCAAATTTTACTTTTGCACCGCAAATACGAGTTACGGGAAATATATGCTACTTTCGCCCCTATTTCAGAGGTGAAAGGTGGCCATTTCGGTCGAGTGTCGGTCATGATTTCAGTTCATATTAGATTTTGAATAAAGAAGAAAGAAATTTATGTTAAGTTATTCTAAATTATCAACAATTCAATAAAAAAATTGCTGGATTCAATACAAATATGTCTATAAATTTGTGGAAATTTATGAAAATTTTGGCCATTTATGGTAATTTTACCGGTTAACTTAACTTAAATTACCCAAAATTCATTTTTAGAAATTTCCATGAATTTCTGGAAATTTATGAAAATTTTTGCTAATTTATGTTAATTTTACCGGTAAGTATATTAACTTATCATAAATTACTCAATATCCATTTTAAAATTTCTATACATTTCTGGAAATTTATGAAAATTTTCGGTTATTTATGATAATTTTGCAGGTAAATATGGTAACTTACCATAAATTATCTAAAATTTATTTTAAAAAATTTCCATAAATTTTCGGAAATTTATGATTTTTTTGGGTTATTTATGGTAATCTTACCATTAAATACGGTAACTTAACATAAATTACACAATATTCATTTTAAAAAATTTCCATAAAAATCTGGAAATTTATGAAAATTTTCGGTCATTTATGGTAATTTGACAGGTAAATATGGTAACTTACCACAAATTATCTAAAATTTATTTCTAAGAATTTCCGGAAATTTATGAAATGTTTTGGTTATTTTTGGTAATCTTGCCATTAAATACGGTAACCTACCATAAATTACACAATTTTCATTTTTTCAAATTTCTGGAAATTTTCGGAAATTTATTAAACTTTTCGGTAATTTACGGTAATTGGACCAGTTATATGTGGTACCTTTCCATAAATAACAGCAAAATTCTATTATCTGCAACCAAAATTTCCTCACAGTTTTTACGTTGAGTGGACTGATGAGCAGAAACCCTTGGTACAGGGACCCTCTATCCGCAACCCGAGGACGTGTTCGGTGGCTTTGTCATAGGCCCTTCGGTTCGATTCCTAAGGAATCAAAACCGAACCGCACCGATATATATATATATATATATATAACCGATATATATAATTGAAAACTAAAGGTTAACAACCACCGCAGGGTCCCACATATGTAATGAATATAGTGGGGATAAGTCGCTGCAGCTGTCCACCTGTTTAAATGTCGGCATACTGAAAATTTTTCGGAAGCAAATTCGTACGAGTGTGTCGTTTGAGGATTAATATTATACAAAGAAAAAAGTTGTTGGTTGGACCAATTAATTAGTTTGTAAGATATGGACTGTTCAATTAGTACCAGCAACTAATAATATGTTTGTCCCAAATAATAAGATAGCAGTATTATATCTTACAAATTTATCAGTTGGTTAGTATTATTATATAATAATACAATAATTATATAATAGTATTATTGTATAAATATTTTAAAAATAGTTGTTGATGTGATACAAAACGATTGTATTTTATAACTTTAAATGGGCACGCGCTTGTCGGTACATGCGCAGCAAGAAAAAGCGCGGTCAGTTACCATCACTGACATCGGAATGACACAGGGGTAAATAGGGATGCGCAGTAGACTTCTTCTACACTTAGGATTGTGCATTACAGTTTTGTGATAGATAAAACTGCGTAGTAGAGTTCTGCATTGCACAGTAATGTGCAGTGAATTTCCACGATACTTATAGGGCACACAGTAGACTTAATATGGCTTATACGGGTCACAGTACCGTTAGGTGGTACTTAGGGTTGCATGGTAGTGTTGTACAGTGCATAGGGATGCGCAGTGCAGTTCTACGATACTTCGGGATGCGCAGTAGACTTTATGGCACATGCAGGTGCAGACGTAGAGCTCAGCAGCACATAAATCTGTACAGTTCAGTTCTACGAGACGTAGAACTACTCTGTGCTGCACTATTTTCAACATGAATTAATGAAAATATAGTTATTTGTTCTACAAGTGCGTAAAACAGGTTATTGCAAGTACTGCTATCGCACGAGTAGTAATTAGCCGGTAAGCACGTGTATATCACTTTTTTTTCAACACCCGACCTGCTTTGCTTTGAGACTGAAGTCAACGCTGCTCCGTCAGACGAAGCCACCAGTTTTACGATTTTACGATTTGGAACCGCCGATGTGTAAAGTAAAATAAAGTGTTTTTTTAGAGGTATGGGTGTTGCAGAAAAAAAAGTTTATTCTTTTATGCTTCATTCAGCATTCTTTTATAAATAGTTATTAAAATAGTATTTGTGCAATGTGAATTAATGGGCAACCGGGACTCGCTGGTTTTGTTCCTCTAGAATCGATATGGTGAAATTTTTTCATTTAGTGCCTGGGAGCACAAAGAAATCATAAGTAAGTAGAAATTTGTGGTCGAAACTGATGGTAAAAATTATCTTCGACTTCGCTTGTGAAGCATGTTATTGGAATAATATTTAATATAAGCGTAGAACATTTAGTTTCGATATATACACGCGTTGCGCTAGCTTTCTAATCGGTATTCTTTAAGAAAAGGGTTACAAAATGAAATGCTGGATATATTTTGGGACAAAAATGTAATATTTGATCAAAATTAAATTTTTAATAAAAACAGGGAATTCTAGTACAAATCAAAATAGATCGTAGAATTCAAATAATGACTATCATTCCTTAATGTCCTTTAGACTCGCGTATCAGTCCCGCGAGCTTCTTAACTTACAAATATCTGATTCACTTGTACACAATAATCAATCTCATTTATTAAGTAGTAGGAAATACGGTGGCTTGAATATAGTACACCACAAAGAAGGATTACTTTTCAGTCTTGGCAGCTTAGGTAGCGTATATTGAAGTTGGGTGACAAAATACAGCCAGATCAGAGGGCCACTTTTACCCGGATTGGGAAACCTAATCAATGCATGGGTGGCGAACTAGAATTCAGCTGGGGGGAATAAGTACAAATTAAAATACATTGCCAAAACAAAATGTAAATCAAAATATCGAAATCTGGAGCCGAGGTAGAATGTCCAGAGAAATCAAAGTCTGGTGCTGCGATAGCGTACCCAAAAATATAACCAAAGTTCCATGCTTGGAGCCTGGGTGGCGTGCCCAAAATGCAAACAAAAAATCAATATTTAAAACCGAGGTGGCGTACCCCAATAATACAAGTAAAAAATCAAAGTTTGGAGCCGACCTGTCGTACCCAGGAAAAAGGCGACAACAGCTTGGATAGCGTACACCGTTTGACCTCAAAAGGTACCTTGGTTTCCTCGATGATGGCGTGCAGCGGCTTCCTTCTCCACAGCGAAAGAGTAGTTGAACCTTCGAGGACCTAGCCGAGCTATTGTTGGGCCGCTCACCCCCTGGTGTTGATTCGTTACTCGTTCGCCTTCTCAAAGCCTTAAAAGCCTTCTGAACCTGCGCTTTCTAGTGGTAGATTCCCCGTTCTAGTTAGTCTTCACTCACCTCCGTTGTTATATCTATAGCTAATCAACTTCCAGTGGCTGAGTGCAGACTGTCTTGCCTACATTATGTGGCCTCCGTTACGTCCGTCTCTTTTCGAGAAGATTCCTACTGAGGGCGCTTTTCGAAACTCTAGTGTACAGAGGGCCCAGAGACAGTGTGGCAACCTAGTGTCTGCTCGCTGATTGGCTCAGTTTTCTTATACATATACTACAGTTATATATATATATATATATATATATATATATATTTCGGTTTCTATTCCTTTTGAATAGAACTGAAGGGCCTATGACAAAGCCACCGAAATATATAATAATATAATATTATATTATTATTATATTCCCAATCATGACTTAATAATTTACTTCGAAGACAGTTGCGTACCGACTGATAAAGAGACAATTAACAAATGTAAAAGAATAAATAGACATTTAGCATGTAGAAGTAATCAGCCCAATCTAACAATTTATTAAACAAATACTTGTGAAGCAAGTTTACTGAGAAGATATGCAAGAAGAGCATGATTACAATCTCCTTATTTGCTTCATAAAGAAACTTACTTACCGGTAACAGGAGGATATATTGTAATTCCCGCAACCGACATAAACCTAGATTTAGTATATGTGGAGAAAAAAATCGAACCAATTCTAATCAAAGTTGCCACATTAATCACCGGCGAAAATTGTGAAATATATAACAACCATGATAAACTTTATTTATCAAAAAAATTAAATATGACTAAAACGATTGTTGTCAACGAAACTTACGATATGCAACATAACCTAGGAAACTCAAATAACTTAGATAAGAGATTAATTCAAATGCCTAAGCAAATTGATATAGATGTACTTAGGAAAGCACAAGTTAGTTTAAACGATGTCCAAAGTATACTTAATAAAATGTCCATTCATAAAAAATCAAAAGGTTTGATTGAAACTACTTCAGGATGGTTACAGCGTTTAGGCTATATAGCGATAGGATCGATAACTATGTACGCGCTTTTTAAGTGTGGAGTGCTAAAATATATAACTAGATGCATACCTAAGAAAATTATCCTTTTCGTATCAAAAATGAAGTAGAAAATCAACCTAATGTTCTAACTTATACAACAAGTGTAGAAGCAGTACAACCACGAACGTCTCTATTACGATCAGTAAATACGAAAAAGATTCATTTGTAAAAGTGAAGAATTTCGAGGACGAAATAATATCTAAAGAGGCGGGTGTAATGTACCCTGTCTATAAGTACCTATATATGTATATTCATCTATACAATGTACTAATCGATACAATGTACGCCTGCAATTGCGCATATGCTTTCTGGTACTTTCCATAGATAGAAGATTCTAGACGTGCTGCCATATATAACCCGCCCATTTGGGTCAGCTAGATAGTTCTTCGTTATCCCTCACTTGTAATTCATCTCATAACTTTTTAAAATAAAGCGTATATAAATATATTACGTGTTAATATTGGCGATCCTGATCCCGAAAGCTATCAGCGCATAACATTATATTGCTGTTAATTAATTTTTTAAATGATCATTTACAACTTTAACCCATGTCTGATTTTAATTTTCCCGCCATGAAACAATTATTATGCCATATTTGTCTCATATGCTCATTTTTATCATCATGGAGGCATTTAGGGAATGGTTGCATTCCTGATATAAAATAGGTTTGCCCCGACGATTTGGGAAAAAGAAAAAATTGTTCGTAAATAGGGGAAAAACAGAGGAATAAGGAAAACAATTGGAACATGATTCTAACAATGAGATTGAAAAGGACCGTCCTTTTAGGGGGTATATCGCCCTTTCTTTAAGGGTTTTCTCGGATATGACTGCTCCTTTCAGGATGTCCCTTTCACGGTTCCATAGGGCTCACAAAGTACTCAAAAATACTTTATTTATTTCTATTATATTAAATTTGTACAACTTATACAACATTGTGTACTTGGAGCAAATTTTTTATTAACGATATTCGGGCCCATTTCATGATGGATTTCTCAGAAAAACTGTTGCTTCTTTCTGGATGTCTCTTTCAAGATTGGACAGATCAAAAAAGGAAGTCAAAAGTGCTTTCCTACTTACAAAAAGTCTAATGCACAAAATGTATACAGCTTTTAGTATCTGACATAAAACTTTCCAATGAAGGCGGTCGTCCGTCATGTTTACAGGGGTTTTGTCGGAGATGACTGTTTCTTTCACCATTCCATAGAGTTAAGTAATAGCTCGAAACATGTTCTTAGTTTTTTTATTTTTTATTTAAAAATAGAAAAGTTATAAATTTTTGGGACGCGCCGTTCTTTTGACAAGGGTTTTCTCGGAGGTGGTTGCTTTTTTCAATCATTTCTTTGCTGATTCAATTGGGACTGACAGTACTTTGGGACAATTTTTTAGTTTTTTGTTAAAAATGTAATGCGTTTAAGTTACACAATTTTTTGTGTTTCCTGCAAAACTCGGGTTTTGGCACTTACGGCTCGCATGCACTATCGCCCTTATGATTCATAGTAGTGGCAGCCTCGAAAAGAAAAAATATTCGGCTTAATATTACTTTTCATGAATTTAAAAAATTATGAGAGAGGAAAGTTAAACGACTAGTCAAGAAAAGTAAAGATAAAATCAGAACAGAAGAAGAGAAGAAAATATAAAGCGACTTTGAAGGAAGCAAGAAACTAAAATTTAAGAGGATGAAGGAAAGTAAAAGTACAGAGCTTGTCAGCATGAGAAATAGCAAAGGTGAAATGCTATATGATACAGACGGGATAGGAGACGCTTTAAAAGACTCTTTTAAAGATTTATTGGGAGGTGAAGATACAGGGCAACAGAACTGCGACATGGAACATAATGCAATAGAAAACCCTATTGAAAAAGTTTGTGTCTCTGAGGTTAGAGATATAATTAAGAACTTAACAAAAGGCAAGGCTGCTGGTGTAGACAGTATTAACGCTGAAATGCTTAAACACGGTGGCGAACTCATACCTCACAGACTGTGTGAATTGATAAATTTATGTATCGAGACGGGAGAAGTCCCAGACGATTGGAGAAAAACGATTATCGTACCAATATACAAAAGAAAGGGAGATAAAAGCAACTGCAATAATTACAGAGGTATCAGCTTACTAAGTCAGCAGGACGGAGCAGCGGCTCATTACGGTAGGGTGGTTCGAGCATATTTGGATACTCAGTTCCCTCATAGGTGGATCGGAAGAAGGGGTGAAATCGAGTGGCCTGCTAGATCTCCTGATCTGACGCCTCTCGACTATTTTCTTTGGGGTTATCTAAAGAGCAAATTATACTCAACGCAACCCCAAAGCTTAGACGAATTGCAGAATCGGATTCTGCAAGAGGCTGCTTTGATTGATAGGGAGATGATTCGTAATGCTGTAACTCTTTTTTACAATCGCATAGCTTTTTGTCAAGAAGCTCAAGGTTTTCAGTTCGAACATCTTCACTGAAGCGTGGGAGGCAAGGGGACTCACGCTAATCAAGCACCCCAAAGGGAACAGAATTTACCTCGTCCACGTCGTTGTTCCTGGATAAACGTAAACGTAAACTGCTTGGAAAAAACCTTGAAAAACATTAAAGATCATCACCAAGATCAATACAGAGCTCACCAATGCATTTCTCGTTGAAATTTACTTCAGGAATTACACTGACCTCTTGGAAAACTTTTTTAATTTCAAATAACCTTTAACTGACCTATAACGTTACAATTGACCTATGACTCGGGTACGTACTTGAACGTAGTATTGTTCGCTCTATCGATCGCAGATGTGAAAAAGGGGGTTTCCATTTTTAAAAAAACAAACAATTTGACCTTCAAAAAGCCATGAAGTTTAACCTTAAGGTCAAAATGAAGGTAACCATTGAATTACACGTTGAAAAATACTGCAGAAATTGCACTGACCTCTTAGAAAACTTTGTTTATTTCAAATAACCTCTAATTGACCTTGAACGTTACAATTGACCTATGACTTGGGTACGTATCTGAACGTAGAATTTTTCGCTCTATCGATTGCAGATTTAGAAAAAGGGAGTTTCTATTTAAAAAACAAAGTTGATCTTCAAAAAGCCATGAAGGTCAACTTCAAGGTCAAAATGAAGGTCACCATTGAATTCCCCGTTGAAATTTAATTCAGAAATGACCTTCACTTTTTTGAAAAATATTTTACCTGAGGAAATATCCAACCGTACCGGGACTTTTTGTATATTGAACCATTTAAACCTCTGATATTTTTTCAAACTTGTTTGAAAACTTTTTAAAATACTTTTTTGTGTATAAGAAACAACATTCTTCCATCTCATAATTGTTTTACAGCAGAAAATAGTAAAGAGGAGCAAAATTATAAAATATGATCTTTTTTTAATTTTTGTTGTGATTTCTTAATAAAATAAAGTGCCATTGAGTCTGCAAAACAGCTATAAAATTCAAACTTTTACGGAAAAAATTGCTAAATATTTTTTTCGCATAAGGTAAAAAAAAACAGGCATGTACCCGGCATTTTACAAAGAAAGATGTTTTTTATGCTACGATGTTCTTCAAAGGGCTAATCGCAATGTCAAAAATATTTAAAACCCTAATAGTTTAGGTATTTTGAATTTGTAGTATTCAATATATTGAATAATTTGAAATTTAAAGCTATTTAAATCAGCCAGAATTTTTTAATTGAAAGTGCTCGATAATTTTAGATCAAAACGGTTCAAATTATTTAGTTTCAAATTAAAATCGTTTAAAGTTGCAGGATTAGAAATGAACGTCTTTTAATACTTGAATCTTTATTTGAGAACGACTAAACTCGTATAACTTCAGATAAATTTGAAAGTAGGACTATTGAAAATTAGGAATGCTTGAAAGAACTGAACAAAAGTTTAGTTTCAAAAGCTCGTTAAAAGGGTGTTTTTTCAAGTTTTATTTATTTTTTTAAAATTTGGCAGCCCCCAAATGATTTTTTTTTGTGAGAAAATAACACCTGATTTTCGTCTCAAGGTCAATTTTGTTCAAAGTGCTTGTTTCTGAATAAATTGACTCTATTATTGTTTCCGATTGCGTTCTGTCGCTCATGGATTGTGTTTTTCATAGAAAACATTGAAATATGTTTTTTTCACGTTTTTAAAATAATAATTAAAGGTCACTCAAGATAATTTTCTGTACAAAATATTGATGTATAAACAATATTTGTCAAACTATAGAACGGATTTCTTCGCCCAAAGATACAAACCTAAATTTTACTATAGTGAAAACAACTGGAAAAAATAAGATGCAAGCCAAATTTTGTAAAGAAAATTAGCCTTGGTCGACCTATAAATATTTATTTTATTCCTCGAAAGCTTAAAAAAAATCTCCTCGAAACGCCTTTATTGCAACAATTTTATTAAAGAAATATATTTTCCATAAAAATAAAAATTGTATAATTTTTACATACATTTCTTGAAATAAAAAATTACCAGCGACATTTGTAGAGAATCTTTCGATGAATAAAATAATTGTCTCCGAAGTGAGAACCGAAAAATTAATATTTCAAAAAAATAACAGTTGTGCTGAATTGAGCTAAACTCGATATCGGGAAAAGTCGGGAAATGAAAGTGAATTTATTTTTTAACATGGAAATGAAAACACTTTAAAAACTGACTAGCTGTCAATATGAATTAACTCATGCTTTTAAAAGCGGAACTGCAGTTCGAGTAATAAAAATTGGACAGTAATTGATTTTCAAGACGATTCTCGATCTGTTCAAAATTATATCATTTACATATTTCAACGTAAAAATTTAAACTAATTTAATGTGAAACCCTTAGTAGTTACACAAATGTAAACGTCCGATTGAGTCTTCATAAACAATGTTCATATTAAAAATCACTTCAAATTAATATTATTATATCATTAAGCCGTTTCCCTTTCGGGGTAGGCGTGAATTGCTCGGTTGTAAAGTAGTGATGTGTGGATGCACTTTTTCAATTTTATTATTAAAAATATACATCGGGAAGAAAAACTTTAAATAGAAAAAAGTTCCATTTTAATATTTTTTACAAGTCAATATTTTTTCTAATTTAATTTTTTCAACTTTAAAATTTGGATAACACAAGACACTTGGACAATCCTTTTCCACGTTTTCGAGCGGTCGCCCGGTTCTTGCATCCCGGCCATCAATTAATTATTATTAAACCAATGGCATTTTTGATTCTTTTCTTCATTTTGTAGGCATCGCTATGGTGTAATGCGTATGTGTACCAAATTTCAAATGATTTCAATAATATTTGTCTGAGTGGAGACGATTTATGTTTTAAAAAATAATTGAATTTGGCGAAATTTTGTCATCACTTTTTCAATTATATTATTGAAAATATACATCGGAAAGAAAAACTTTAAATAGAAAGTAGTTCCGTCTTGTCATTCTCTTTAAGCACTTTTTTTTTAATTCAAGTTTTTTAACTTTAAAATTTGGATATGACAAGCCGTTTGGACAATACTTTTTCGCGTTTTCGAGGACTCGTCCCCTTATTGTATCCGGACCCTAAACCTGGATTCGCGTTCGTGCGTGTCAGCTGACCAACGATTTAAAGAATCGGCACATTAGCTAATAATAAAACAATTTGATCGACTGATCAAGTTGAGGAGACGACAACAATGACGACCACAGACGAGCTGACAAGTGACGACGGCCCCTATAGGGGCCGTCTGCACTTACCAGACGAACTCGATGAAACTATAGATTAAATTACATATAGAATCAAATGCGCGCGTAAATGTACTTGAGTATACCACTCAGCCGTTATGGTATAGTTCGCAATGTAGAGGGTTTGAGAGATTAGTTTGAGTTAGTTAGATCCCGATCCCATCCCAATTATTAAGCACTTCCAAGGGCAAGAACTGTTGTGTAACGTGGGAAAGTTTTGCTTGCTTGAAACATGAATCAGGACTTCTCAAAATTGTCGTATAAGGAACTTCAAGCTCTGGCCGTGAAGAACCAAATTCCTGGAAATATCAAGGTAATTCATCAGCTTTCTCTCATCTTCTAACGCTCACACGGCTCACGCTTGCAGAAGATTCCGAAATTCACCCAATCTGACAATCCATTTTTTTTCCAACAGAAAAATATACTTGTTGATATTCTCGGGGCCCTTAAGTGCGGTGACGAAGGGCAAGTCCGTCGGATTTTGATTGAATTAAAAGAAAATCGTAAGAGGAAAGTTAGAAAACGGAAACTTGAAAAGATGACTGCAGTAACCTCAACACCGCTGCACAGTCCGAACTATTCTTCGTTTGATGATCGCTTCTACTCGCCTCAGCATCTCTCACCGTACCACTGGGTAAGAAAAAACATTTAGGAACTTAAAACTCACAACAAATATTAACCTTTTTGTTCACTTTATGGACTTAGATCGTAGAAAACTATCAGTTAATTTCATTTTCCCGATTTTCACCACCATTTTGATGTTCTACATTTTTCACAGAGACTGTACCCGCGATATAACTGACATGCTGACATATGTCAGACTAAAAGTTTACCGTTTGATTTTGTTGTCAAAATTCAATATAAGGACACGTTATTATTCTAAAAAAAATGTCTATTCATGTAAATTGTCCAAAATACATTTTTCATCACTTGTTTTTCTTCTCTTTTTTTTAACAGATATATTTTGATTTCTCTAATTTTCATAAAGGCCAATTCAATTTGTATTCGAATAATCCTAAGCTGAAGTAATTATAGTCTTTATGAAGATATAACTTATATACGTTTGGTGCAAAATGCTTATATTTTTTAGGGTTTTTAGCAAAATCTACAACAGGAATATTGACCCTTAGTTAAATCCATCTGTTTTTTTTTAAATATTTTTGAATACTACATATCTCACAAAGGCTTGGACAGACTAGTTCTTTGTTTCAAATTGTATTTTTTTTTCAATGAAAGGTTATTACTGGTTATTATTAGGAGATTTATTTGCCCCAGCGGCAAGACGCTCATTTTCAGCCAGTTTCTAGAAAAATGACTTTAATTGAAAATGGTTTAAAATTAGTAATTTTCATGCTCTAAAATTTAAAAACTGTGCCTTATGCAATTAAAAATTCAATCATTTCAACTTTCCTATGGAAACGATCAAATTGAATCAATTTTGAGATTAAATTCATTTCAAATCAGGCAGGTTCTACACTAGAAGTCGGAGAATCTCTCGGGGACGAAAATTGTTTTTTTTCGAGGCAATTAAGCAATATATATTTATCCAGTTTGCGAAAAAAAATGTCTACGAAGTTATGCGTATTTGAATTTTTTGCTTCGTTTTTCAAAAAATACAATTCTTTTTTTAACCCTCTATAACTTTTGGTCTAATTAAAATATTTTTAGTTTTCTTTCTAATCCTGATAGCTTTTATCGCCTTCTTTATAAATTCGCCGGAAAATTAAAAAAAAGTTTAATATTAACAAAAGGTTGAGTATTCAGCTCCGGCAAATTTTGCCGTAATTTTTGTGTCAATGAGGAACTTTCTGTTCCGATAATATGTTTTGCCACTTTGGAAAAATAGTACAATATTTTACTATTTTATCATAAAATGAGGAATATCGAGTTATAAATACACACAAAGTGCCATATAATCAAGAACATTGAACACTCAAGAATTGCTCATCGCATTTTCTGCCGTATTTTAATTTTGTCGTCCGGCATGTTTTGCCGGATTTAAATTTTCTAGTACGGCAAATTTTGCCGGACTTGAATTTTCTAGTACGGAAAATGTTGACATCAACGAAATTTCTTTTCGCATTTCAACTTTTAATTATTTCCTGATATATTTCTGAGTCATTTTTATCACAAAGATGATAGTATTGTATCAATAATTTAAGAAGTCCTAGTGCTGCTTTATTTTTGGCTAATTCTTTCGTTTTTCCGCTTTGAATTACAATGTGTTCTAAAATAGAGGCTTGCGCGAGAAAGAACGAATGCGATCGCGAATTTTGATCTGGGTAGGTTATTATTTGTGGCAATGGTAATCCATATTTGATAGTGAAATTCTTTAGAAGTTTTATGTGATTTAGAATGCCCATGGAGCTACATCTGGCTAATTTCCTTGGATTTCTTGGAATGTGGGTAGGTTCTTCGTAATAGTGCTCCATTGAAGTTGTCTTCCTGAAGTACAAAATTTTAATTAACGTTTATGATATTGATTTGTGGGTCTGAATCCACATTTACAACATTTCTTATAACTTCTTCCAGGCGGACCTGGTTTATCATGTGATACATAAAAATATTTAGTTTGATAAACATGATTTTGGAATTCTGCATAGTTTTCTTCTTTTTGTGCACTCAGTATCCGTAGAACGGTCTACAGTGTCTATAGAAGTATATGTAGTAGGTGTTTCAGGAGTAAGAGTGGGAATTTTTTCTACGGAATTCATAGAGTTGTTTGTAGGAATATTCGGAAGATTCATAGAAGAGTCATGCACAGAAATATGAAAGCTTTGAAGTGAGTTTGCTAAAATTTCATCGTAAGTTGAATTAAGGAGACCTCTATTTGATACTAAATAAATTACTTTTATAGCAGCGAAGTTCTTTGCTTCTTTAAGTGTGTTGGCTATTCCTGTTTGTTTGATATCCTGGACAGCACAAATTGCTATCCAAGTAGAGTTTTCAGGTGTTATTCTAATATGTAATGTAGTAAATTGAGGAAGTGGAAGATTGCGTCGTGCACATAGTCTTTGTAATTCTTCACATATTTCGCTACGGAAAGAAGGTCGAAATTGTTCCAATTCATTTCCTGCACCATCTGTCACTGCCATTAATAGACTTTGTGCTGCATTTTGTTTGACTCAATCTTCATCTTTTCCAGTAATAATAATAATTATATACTTTTGATACTGTAATTGGACTCGAATATGATATTCATTGTTGAAATCTAAAGCAATTGATAACTTATATTCTAGAGGAGGTTCTCCTTTTTGTTGGAGAAATTTATCTAAAAGAGTTGTATAGGATTCATGTGACATGCTGAAGAAGGTTTAAAGTTGAACAGAGTAGTTAATTGTACCACGAGCTTCCTTGAGTTGTGAATGAGGATATAGAGTAGCGTTTGTAGTGAGCGGGACGGCTTCTTCTTTACCTTTATTTGAGTCAAGATATCGAGTGGTGTTCAATGGAATGTTCTGCGCTTCTCTGTGTGTGAAGTGCCGATGCTATAGGCGCCTGTGAGTCTGTGTTATTGGGTCCTTCAGCTGGTGGTCGTTTTCCTAGAAGATATAGTGACCAGCCGAATATTTTGTGTAGGGTATGGCCGTGAATTAATTTATCGGCAATTAGTTTAATTCCTCTGAAGATTATTATTATTCCTATTAATCCTGCACTAGCTGTGCCAAAGTTTGTAAAAATAGTCCAGAATTTTCCCCATGCAGATTGGGCGATCCTATCGATTGTATCTTCATATAGGAGGTTAAATACTGAGATTCCCTGATTATTTGTGGAATTTCCCCTAGCTAAGGTATTTAAGACCATCGTCTTCTCTGCATGATAAATAATATGATCTCTTAATTTGTCTAGATCGGCTTGTGAATATGTGCCACTTGTGGCCAAAGATGAGGGGTTTTTGTATTCCCATGTGGGCTGTGTTTTAGGCATCATGACATTAGGTGTTGCAACTTATGTGAGTACCTGTATTTGAAATAATATAGGTCCGTGGAGTAAGAACAAATTTTCGATTTCCTTTAAATACTGGAAGTTGCATATAGCATTCCTTGGTTTTACGAAAAACGACCTCGGCTTGAACACATTGAACTATATGGACTACTTCTCCGGCTACTACTGCCATATAACTTGGGCCTTTCATTAAATGATAAGCGAATTCGTCAGGTGCCTCAGTGGTGAAAATTAGTGAATTCCTAAATACTTGATATTCGAGTTTGCATTTTTAATTGAAACATCCCGATAAAGTTTTTTTACCTCTGAACGAAGGTGTCCTTCAACGTAAACAGATTTGGAATTGAAATATGTAAAAATATCCATGTTTTTTACAGCGATTTTTTTATTCTCAAAAATAAATAGGCCTTGATTATTTTCATAGATTAATAGTTTTGGGTGCTCAGTTCTCATGAGCAAGATACTGCATACAGGCATCAATGACTTGTATGCCAATACAAACGTTATATCTGTTACTAGGGCATATAAAATTTCGTCTCTTTTAGTGTTGTCGTAAGTTTTGCAAGTTTTTGAAATTGCATGTTTCAGTCGGTAGTGGGTTCCAAAAGGTTTGACCTCCTTCTACATCGACACAAGTGATGTCTGAGACTGTACATACTACACCTGAACTTAAGTGAATTTTATTATAGTTTGAATTAATAGTAGCGTAATAATCCCGTAGTGAAATTTTACAAGTTGCTTCAACAACAACGTAATCCCAAGTGCCGAAAGGGTCTGAGAATGTAGTACCTGAACATTTCCCCCAATTAGTAGTGGTACCTGCTATCATTAGAGTGTGAGAAAAAGAGTTGTTTCAACCTAACCCAAAAATTCGTTTTTTGTCTCCTAGTGTTAATACTCCCGTTTTATGCATTAAGTCACATTGTTCATGTGATACTTCGTGTATATATTCTTTGTACCCATTAGTTAGCCGATTTGTGAAAGTGTTATGACTCACTCAAATGGGAGGAAAGCAAGCTCGTCGAGTAAACACGGATGTTTACGATTCATATATTTCACTCTTCCATGAAATTTGTTTGAAAGGTGGATATCAATTCAATTTTTCAGAAAAATATAAAGTAAAAATTATTTGAATGTTTCAATTAAAATAACTGTTCATTGCTTTTTATTTTGTGAAATAATTAATTAATATGAACATATATTTTGATTTTTTCTGGAATTAGTTTTAAGGGTCTATAATAAACTGAATGTATGGAAATGAATTTTCAAATTTGAAGAAGAATATAATGTGAAAATTATTTGAATTTTTAAATTAAAATATTTGTTTAATGCTTTCTAGGTTGTCAACTGATTAATTAATTATTAACTCATTCTAATAGAACTTACATTTTCTGGAATCAGTTTAACAGGTTATTGATGAATAAAATTTTCATAAATTAAAGTTAAAATTTTGAAAAAACATTAAGTGAAAATTATTTTAATGTTTTAATGAAAATTATAGTATAGAGCTTCTAATTTTGTGAAACGATTAATTAATTATTAGCTGATTACTTTCTTTTACGATATTAAATTAAATAAAGCTTAAAATTTAGTTTCTAAAGATTAAGTCACCTGAATTGGTAATTTACTTGAAGGTTATATAATTGGATATTGAATATAATTTGTATGTTAAAAGTTTATTTGTCTTTGAAATACTTCTATGACAATTACGTAATTTCGGCCAATGCTTGTGATGTTGTGAAATGATTATTTGAATTTAATTTTCAAAATTATATTTAAATATGTTACAATTTTTTTTACATTAGTATAAAAGGTTTGCGAATATATAAAAATTCTTGAAATGAAAGTAGAAATTAAAAAAAAATGTGAAGTAAAAATTAATTGAAATTTCGAATAAAAATGATAGATTGATGCTTAAAAGAGTATCTGAATTCAATTTTTAAAAGTATATCTAAATATTATGTTTCAATTTTCTTGAAAATAAGTATAAAAAGTTGTTAACAATTAAAATGTACAGAAATGAAATTTCAAGTTAAAAAAAATATGAAGCAGAAATTATTAGAATGTTTTAATGAAAATAATTGTTTAATGCTTTTTATGTTATGAACTGATCATTTGAATATTAAATGATTACTTTTTGTCGCAATATCAAAATAAGTAAAGATTTAATTTTAATTTTTCTCTATTAAATAACATATATTGATCATTTATTTGAAGGTTATGTAATTGAATATTGGCTATAATTCGTAGGATAAAATTCTATTGCAATATTATAAGTTTTTAAAATGCTTGTGCTTTTTTGAAATGAGTATCTGAATTCCAGTTTCAAAATTATATGTAAATGTTTCAATTCTTTAGAAAATATGCAAGTGATCGTTCGATTTTAATGAAAACTTTTGAAAATATAGTGCTATATAAGATATATTTTGGCCCCGAAGGATTTAAAAAGAAATTATATTTTGGGAGTTACGCCATATTGAATTTTTGGTTGGCTCATTTTTTTGAATTCTCGACATTTCCAGAACCGATGCTTGAATTTTGTTGAAATTTGGAGATACCAGAGATGAAATTAGACAATTTTAGTCCATGAAAATTTACATACAAAATTGTTAAATTTTGTCTGAAAAAAGGTCTTAACAAATTATTGATTTAACATTTCGCGAAATTCTCTCCTTTTAATTTTTGATAAATCAGGATATATATAAAACCACCTTTCATAAAAAAAAAAAAAAAAATGAAGAACAAACGATCGAGAATCTTCTGGTTACAGAGATATCGTCACTTTGTTTTGTCTTCTTGGAAAATTTGTTGCCATACTTAGCGTGACTTGGGTTTAATACTTAGGGGTTCGTGAAATGAAAAAAAATCATTGACTTATAACTTATAATGATAATTGTTATAAACAAGTTCTATTAATGAATACTGCTTTTTATTCTGTTAACTAAGTATCGGATCAGAATATAATTTTTAAAATTATAGGTAATAATGTTTTGTTGATTCAGCGATATTTTTTGATGCACATATGTACAAATAGGTCCGTGAAATGAATATTTGAATTAATTTTTAAAATTACATGTACATATATTTTAATTATTTAGCATTGTATTTTGATACGCTGTTATTTTTTTACTCAGAATTATATTTTATTTTTTTGAATTAGTGTGAAAGTTTATGAATAAATAATATTTTCAGAAAGAATAGTTAAAATTAAAAAATATAACGTAAAAATTATTTAAACATTAAGATATAGTTAATTTAACATTGAACTATAGTTAAGTTATGGTTAATCTATTGTCAATCAAACATTAAACTATAGTTAAATAAATTTAAACTATTATTAAACTTATGTATCAACTAGATGCAAGGTTTTTGAAAAATAAAGAAGACTATATGTACATTTTATGTTGTTATTTATTCCAATACCATCAATATATTTATAATCTATAAACACACACACACACGTTCATTCCCTATTTACAATTTATTTGATTTAGACTGGTGTTACTGAATTGATTAGTGAATAAGTCCGGAATCACTGATTAACCAGTGAAATGTCCCACTACTACTTCTATCAGTGAATTTTTCACTGATTTATATTTAGATAGTCCAGTGAGTCCATGTAACGTAGGATTATTTAATTTACGACCATTATTATTAGGGTAATAAATCTAGAAACAAATATCAATTATAATTAGTATAATTATAAATATAAATACCAATAATGTGTCTTACAAAATTTATCCTATTATTATTAAATGGAGATCTAAGAAAATTCACGGAATATATTCAATTTATTAACGTAAATGTAGCTCAACCATATGATTATTTGAAAATTAAAACTTTGTTCTTTAATTTCATTTTTCTTTTGATCATGTTTACAGATGATGAAGACGGAACCCACACGAAACGGAACGCGTATACTGAATTTAGTATATGCGTATACTAAATTTCGTATACATGTATAATGAATTTAGTATACGCTTATACTAAATTTCATATACTAAATTCAGTATATGCATATACTAAATTTACTGTACGCTGGTATACTAAATTTAATTTCATGTTGTGCATTATTTGAAAT
Organism: Andricus grossulariae; assembly: GCA_011634705.1. Classification (NCBI taxonomy): domain Eukaryota; kingdom Metazoa; phylum Arthropoda; class Insecta; order Hymenoptera; family Cynipidae; genus Andricus; species Andricus grossulariae. The sequence continues at coordinate 67,921,696 of JAABKJ010075445.1, read as the reverse complement.
GGAAAGTGGAAGAAATGGAAAATTCTTCATAAATAAAGATTTTTAATTGGATAGTAATGTTTTTTACATAGACTGTATATGTTAAAATCATTAATGTGCATTAAAAATTCTGTATTAATTCAGAATTTACAATTGCTTCCATTTTTCATTTCAAATAAAAGGTGCTTGTCAGAAACGCATTTTCTTTACGTATACCGGAAGTAATCTACAAGAAATAAATCCAATCATACCTTGAAACAGAGATATTATATTTCAAGATTAGAACAACATATCTTTATCCAACATATTTATAGTATTTTTTCATCAGTCTTCTTCGTGTTCGTTTCCCCTTTCCAAGACGTAATAATTCATCCAGCGATGATTGAGTTCCCGATTCATCATATCGACGCCTCCATTCAATATGAGTCTATGTGCTGACAGTGCCCTGTATGAGACTATTCCCTATGCTTATACACAGCGCATAGTCTCATATACGGCGCTGTCAGCACACAGGCTCATATTGACCGGAGGCGTCGATATATATATAATTAAATGTGAACATTATTAAAACTGTAATAAAATTTGAGAATGCTACTTAGTAGGATGTGCCAAAAAAGTGTGGTTTCGAATTAGTCTTATTGACAGTCAGATTATTTTTGAGAAAAATGTGTTTGGTTTATTTACATTTTCAAACTTGAAGTACTCAATATTAATGTGATGATATTCTGATAAATTAGCTTTAGAAAAGTAAATACGTATTCATCTACATTCTACAACTTCGAAAAGGACTTATCTCTTTCGCGAGTGGTAGTTTCATGGGCACAATACTGCGAGTAAGTCGTCACATGAGAGTTGGGGGACACCATGTTCATTAAGTGTTAAATTGAGAAAATGGGGTTCAAAATTTTAGTGATATTATACTCTAATTAATTGTTAAGAAATACTACATTTATCCTAGAACATATTAATCATATGTGACAAAGATCGCACTGAAATAAATTTTTGATGCAATTTATGATTTAATTTAGCAGAAATCAAAAAGCTATTTTGGTCATGGTACAATATGGACTTCACAAAATGCACTCTTTATGAGAGTTAGAATGTGTCATGCCCAATAAACTTTTAAATTGAAGTATTTACAAAGTCAATTTTCATTGAATTTTTTTCATTTGAAATTTTCATCTCCATCTTGTTCTAGTTTAAAAATCTGTTTTATGGACATAGCACGATGTAATCCTGAAACTGAATTGTTATAAACATTTCCAAATAGTATTTTTTCATGATTTTGGAGTTGAATATCGCAACAAAATGTATATTTTAACATTCTTTGCCACGCTCTCAATATGAAAATAGTATTAACTCAAAAATTTCAAAACGTGGACTTGGTGTACGCTCAACGACGATGCGACGAGTTGTAGTTTTCAGAATTTCTAAAATTGGAAGAAATGAAAACTCTAAATCGAAAAAATGGGGATATAAAGCTTTACACTAGGTTCTGGTTCTTAATTACTCATATTAACATATCAGGAAGTTTGTAAACAAAAATTTGAGAAGGAAGAAGAACGAATCGGTTTTTATTACCCTCGAGAACAATCATCTGAGTGCTAATAAGATACGGCATTCGAAGCATCACAGTTTTTGACACACCTTATCCTATTAAAAAAAAAAAATTGTTCCGAAAAATTTCCACTATTCCTCAATTTTAGAAAAAAATGAAGACTTTGATCTCTGGCTGGTTTGCGTATGATCTGATTAATCCGCAAACCAACAATCAACCGTAAACCATAATTTGATATTTAAAAAATGATATCCTAGGGAAAATTCAAATTAGGAACTGTTTTTCCAAGGATGCATTCCTTTCCATTACTAAAAAGATTTGATTATGCCCCTTATAATATCGCTGAAAGAACTGCTAGGCCAGTCAGTAAAGCATGTATGTTTTCAACAGCAAATTCGCAAATACAAGAAACTGCGCACTGTTCAAAGTTTGTGAAATAATGTTTTTTGAAGATTGCGATCAAGATATAAACCTGCGGGAAGAAAAAGTTTAATCATAAAACAAAGATATTAAAAAGATCTACAATTTGGTTGGTTGAATTTCGAGATAGGTAATTTTTTTACTTGGAAAAAATAAATAAAAAACAGAAAAATTTGCCACTTTTCAATTTTGGCAATATTGCACGCACATCCTTAAAAATATGTGAAAATATGCATTTTTCGAAGCTGAAAGCTTGTGCAAAATCGCAGCTCAAAATAGTTAATACTTTGACAGGATGCATGTTTATTGTTCAGTGAGTGTCTGTTTTTTCAGGTCCAGTACTTTTGAAAAAAATGTTTAAAAACAATGAAAGTCTAGATTCTGGAATTTTTATTCCAAAAATATGTAGTATCCAAAACAATACTAGGATATTTTTTCGGAATGAAGTTGGTCAAAAAGAGAGATGAACCCCGTCTCGACTGTCTTCATCTAAAATCGCCAAAAAAAATTTTCATTGATAATAATCACAAGACACGCATTTCCAAGACTGTATTAAATATCCTTATAACTGGTCTGACGGTGCATCATGAGCCATATGATTTATTCGAGGACATATCTAATGACGTAATAAAGGAGCCGAAATCGGAGGAAACACTTGGCTCTTCTCAGACCCCAAAATGTCTTATGCTTTTGGTGACAATTTTTAATTTTCCAATTTCAGCCATCATTGACACTGGAAGTCAAATTACATGTATCTATGAAACATTTTATATTTACTTATTACAACACGGAAGTGTTTTAGAGTTCCCGGTAGCAAACTTTCTATTATTAACGGCAATAGGAAGAAAAATGACTCGGATTACAAAACAAGTTTTGGTAAATATAAAAATTGGAGAATACTCCACACATCGATCATTATCAGTTGTTCCTGGATGATTCAATAATATTATTTTGAGTAATGATTGGCTTCTGGATAATAAGGCAATTCTTGATTATGAACATCGTACCGTCACACTTGATTGTTATCATGTTTCTAGGGAATTAGCATTGTACGGTCAAGCGTCGTTTGAGAGAGTATAATCATCATAAAACGATGATTTTACCTTTATTCAGATAATGACTATTCCTAAAATTAAAATTTACTTTTCTGATTTGTCTTTTAAACAAAAGGATTGCAATTATACAAAATTCTAAAAACCACTTATGAAAGAAATTGGTATACAGACTGATGAATTTGTTTATCAACATAATGTCAATGAACTTATGCGGGGGTAATAGTATTTCTCAATGCGATTAGGAAAATAATGAACGAATTTCCCATACAAGAGAGATTGGTTGTGTGAATATCCGACAGACTGACTATCCCATTAATAATGTAATGTGTAATGACTTGATTTCTAATGATGATAATGGTGATTTTTTCTATATTGTGTCTGAGCATGAAATCAATATTTTAGAAATATTATTCAAATTTCATGATTTTTTAGGCGAGCGAGTAAAATCTAATAATAATTCTAATCGTGGCAAAATAATAGAAAGTGTTATCAATGATAGGTTAGAGAATTGTACATATTTATTATCAAGGTTTGATTAGTTGGCGACGTTAACGAGCTTCTATTTCTCTATGAAACTGAAAAACAAGGTGATAAATTACAAACATTCTGAAGTTTAATCATTTTGAAGATTCTATATAAAATACGAGTAGCCAATGTGGAAAATTTCGAAATCAAAGTTCGAGAATCTTCCTTCTTCTACTCTATGTACTCTAAAGAACAAATAAAATGTTTGCATCGTAGACACGTCATAAATGCTGGTATATATAGCAGCCATTTTTTGATACGTTGCCCACACGTAGTAAAGAAAATCAGTTTTTGCTTTTTCATGATTTTGTCCATTCAGCAAAAATGAATATTATTACTGATATTCTGATTCTTTTATTCATTGGCGTTCTCCATTTGCAACGTGAGTTTCATTTAATATTATAATTTATATTTGCGAAAAATATTACACGTGTATTGTCAAAAATATGTTGAATCTCTCAGAAGCTTTCATTTTGAATTGTTTATTCTGAAAGTTTCCTAACATCGGAATTATTGTCGAATTGTAAAGGCTTCAACAATAAATTCCGCAGTTTCGAACTACAAACTTAAGCATACATTTTTTTAATTCTATGTGTATAAATCAGAAAGTATAAAGCCTTCGAACACAAACAAAAAGCTATTTGAACGCACTTCACAAGCATTTTTATTTGGACGAATGCGGGAACACTTGAGGAAATATACATTCGAAACATACATGCTAAAATTTTTAATGAACAAACATACTGATTTTTAAGTTATGCACATTTTTTATTTTAATAAAGCCGTTGCTTGGTCCGAACAAATATTTATTTCTGATTATAGAATTCTAGGTTTTCTGTTTGAACAATTTATATTTTAATGGAAAAGATTATCATTTGATTTTGTTAAATATTTTCCAAAGGTGTGTAATCATTTTCTGTAATAATCGTTCCAACCTTAGCTTAGAATTTTTTTTTTTAATTCCATGAAAAATTATTCACCGGAGAAAACATATTTCTTCCACCCAAAGAAACCTTAAATTTTTGGCAAGGTTGTAGCAAGGATGTTTTGCTATGAACGATCCTAACAGATTACGTTCTTGGCTCCGAGAGTACAACTCTCTAACGTATTCGCTTCTGCTGTTAGGATATTTAGAGAAAATAAAACTAAGTCGAGTGACAAGCGCAAAATGTCGAACTTAGAAAATTTTATTTTCTCCTAGCTCATACAAAAACTCCTCGTAGAGGCTGCGGAAGATGGCGCTCTAGAATCTCGTTGTTTCGATTGAGAGTGCCAACGTTTCCTGAACTCGTACTAGATTTCGAGGATACAATCCTCTAGTCAGTTCGCCCGTAGCAGGAAACTGGAGTCAGACGACTCTCGGTGTCGAGAATACAATTCTCTAGCCTATGTCGGAAATCTTCCGGACCACTCTCGCTCGCCAGCGAGCCCTCCAATCATGATCCAGGTTCATGATGCAATAAATACATGGTCTAGCCACGCGCAAGTGAAAAAAATGAGCGAATAAGAACCCACCGCTTAATTTCTCCATCTTGGATAAATAAGGCGGCAAATGTAAGTGATTTTAAAATATAAAATGATATAATTGAAATTTCTTGTGATTTTGAAATATAGAAATACTTCAATTCTAATCAAATGTATTGTAATGATGAAAATGGGTACAGGAAAATATGGATTAACTATAATTTTAGGTTGTGTGTTTCATAACCTCTTCTTGGTGAAATATATGTGTATAAAATAAAATTCAAATTAATTGGGAAAGTACTGAATAAATAAAATTATATAATGGAGTGACCGCGACATATAAAAAAGCTCCGACTGTCACTCCAACGCTAAGCGTTTAAGAAAGCATCCAGACAACAAAATAAACTCCCAGCGTTGCTGTCTGGCTCGAATTATACATTTTAGGACAAGCTGCTTAAACACCTCATAAGGAATACATATCTCGTTCAAACGCCGCGACTTCCACTCCAACGCTAAGCGTTTAAGAAAGCATCCAGACAACAAATTCAACACCCAGCGTTGCTGTTTGGCTCGGATTCGCCATCTTAAGACAAGCTGCTGAAACACCTCATAAGGAATACATATCGCGTTCCAACGCTCCAACTTTCACTCCAACGCTAAGCGTTTAAGAAAGCATCCACACAACAAAATTAACTTCCAGCGTTGCTGTTTGGCGCGGATTCGACATTTTAAGGCAAATAGTCTGAAACATTGTATAAGGAATACTTATCTCGTTCCAACGCTCCGACTTTCACTCCAGCGCTAAGCATTTAAGAAAGCATCCAGACAACAAAATCAACTCCCAGCGTTGCTGTTTCGCTCGGATTAGCTATTTTAAGACAACCTGCTTAAACACCTCATAAGGAATACATATCTCGTTCAAGCACTCCGACGTTCACTCCAACGCTAAGCGTTTAAGGAAGCATCCAGACACAGAATCAACTCCCAGCGTTGCAGTCAGAATCTACTTAGCTATTTTAAGACAAGTAGTCTAAAACACCCCATAAGGAATACTTATCTCGTTCCCACGCTCCGACCTTCACTCCAACGCTAAGCGTTTAAGAAAGCATCCAGACAAAAAAATCAACTCCCAGCGTTGCTGTCTTGGTCGGCTTAGCCATTTGAAGAATAGTAGTCTAAAACACCCTATAAGGAATACTCTTCTCGTTCGAATGCTCCTACTATCACTCCGACGCTAAGCGTTTAAGAAAGACTCCAGACGACAAAATCAACTCCCAGCGTTACTGTCTGGCTCGGATTAGCCATTTTAAGACAAGCTGCTTAAACACCTCATAAGGAATACATATCTCGTTCGAATGCCGCGACTTTCACTCCAACGCTAAGCGTTTAAGGAAGCATCCAATCAACAAAATCAACTCCCAGCGCTGCTGTCTAGATCTACTTAGCCATTTTAAAACAAGTAGTCTAAAACTGCCCATGAGGAATACTTATCTCGTTCCGACGCTCCGACTTTCACTCCAACGCTGAGCGTTCAAGAAAGCATCCGGACAACAAAATCAAATCCCAGCTTTGCTGTTTGGCTCGGATTAGCCATTTTAGGACAAGTAGTCTAAAACACCCTATAGGGAATACTTATCTCGTTCCAACGCTCCGACTATCACTCCAACGCTAAGCGTTTAAGAAAGACTCCAGACAACAAAATCAACTCCCAGCGTTGCTGGTTGGCTCGGCTTAGCCATTTCAAGACAAGTAGTCTAAAACACCCTATAAAGAATACTTATCTCGTGTCAAAGCTCCGACTGTCACTCCAACGCTAAGCGTTTAAGAAAGCATCCAGACAACAAAATAAACTCCCAGCGTTGCTGTTTGGCTCGGATTAACCATTTTAAGACAAGTTGTCTGAAACAACCTATAAGGCATACCTATCGCGTTCCAACGCTCCGACTTTCACTCCAACACTAAGCGTTTAAGGAAGCATCCAGACAACAAAATCAACTCCCAGCGTTGCTGTTTGGCTCGGATTAGCCATTTTAAGACAAGTTGTCTGAAGCAACCTATAAGGCATACTTATCTCGTTCCAACGCTCCGACTTTCTCTGCAACTTTAAGCGTCTAGGAAAGCATCCAGGCAACAAAATCAACTCCCAGCGTTGCTGTTTGGCTCGGATTAGCCATTTTAAGACAAGTTGTCAAAAACACCCGATAAGGCATACTTACCTGGTTCCAACGCTCCGACTTACACTGCAACGCTAAGCGTTTAAGAAAGCATCCAGACAACAAAATCAACTCCCAGCGTTGCTGTTTGGCACGGCTCAGCCATTTTAAGACAAGTAGTCTAAAATACCCTATGAGCAATACTTATCTCGTTCCAACGCTCCGACTTTCACTCCAAAGCTAAGCGTTTAGGAAAGCATCCAGACAAATAAATCAACTCCCAGCGTTGCTGTTTGGCTCGGATTAGCCATTTTAAGACAAGTAGGCTAAAACACACTATAAGATATACTTATCTCGTTCCAACGCTCCAACTTTTACTCCAACGCTAAGCGTTTAAGAAAGCATCCAGACAACAAAATTAACTTCTAGCGTTGCTGTTTGGCGCGGATTCGACATTTTAAGACAAATAGTTCGAAACTCCCTATAAGGAATACATATCTCGTTCCAACGTTCCGACTTTCACTCGAACGCTAAGCGTTTAAGAAAGCATCCAGACAACAAAATCAACTTCCAGCGTTGCTGTCTGGCTCAGCTTAGCCATTTTAGAACAAGTAGTCTAAACCATTTTTCACGGAATACTTATCTCGTTCCAACGTTCCACCTTTCCCTCCAGCGCTAAACGTTTAAGAAAGCCTTCAGACAACAAAATCAACTCCCAGCGTTGCTGTCTGGCTCGGATTAGCCATTTTAAGACAAGCTGCTTGAACAACACATAAGGAATACTTATCTCACTCCGACGCTTCGACTTACACTCCAACGCTAAGCGTTTAAGAAAGCATCCGGACAACAAAATCAAATCCCAGCGTTGCTGTTTGGCTCGGCTTAGCCATTTCAAGACAAGTAGTCTAAAACACCCTATAGGAAATACTTATCGCGTTCCAACGCTCCGACTATCACTCCAACGCTAAGCGTTTAAGAAAGACTCCAGACAACAAAATCAACTCCCAGCGTAATTTTTATTAATATAAATCTTGATTTTAAAACGATTACTTCGGACAAATTAAATTCAGAAAACAAGAAAAAAATCTGCCTCAGCCCGGATTTGAACCGGGAACGCCACTATCCATGCGTGGAGCGTTAACCAATTACGCCACCGAGGCTGTAGCAGATATTTTCCTGTTCTCGATAGCTACCTTTTTGCAGGGAAGTACTATACGTATTTCTCAACTGCGACACATGTACCATTTTTGATGAACGAAGGTTTAATCTAATTGATATTCGGAAGATGTTTTTTCCATTTGAAGATGTTAACGTCCGAGTTTTTGGATTTTAATTAATATAAATCTTGATGTTAAAACGATTACTTCGGACAAATAAAATTCAAGAAACAAGAAAAAAATCAGCTCTAACTTTTGGAATTCCTATAAAAAATAGCTGGTTAACGAACCCACTCTTTCTTTTTGATCCCTGAAACTGTGTGCCAAAGCACAACCGAATCCGATTAGTCTTTAAAAAGTTATCCGGCATAAAGGTGACTACAACGACAACGACGACGACAACGACGAAAGACAGACAGACACCGACGCAAAAACAATTTTTCCTGACTCAGTCACATTAAATTAATATCTTCCCATTATGATAGAATGTAATAATTCATTATTTTTTGTGCGAACAAAATGATAATTTTCGGTTTTTCAAGAAAACTCAAATAGACTTCATAATAATCTTGTAGGGCTATCAAAAAGTAACGTTTTACTTGATTTGACGTTTTTTCATATCGTGCTTAATTTGGCTTAAAATTTTAGTTTTTCTTTTTTCGGGGGATGCTTAAAATGCTATAACTCGGACAATATTCTTTCCATCGAAAAAAGTCGTGAGGATATATTGTTTTAATTTTTGAGTTCTACGGATAGCCATCAATGGAATTTTCGAATTTTGGGAAAAATGGTATAAAAAATTTTGAAGATGATCGAACTTTTGGAATATCTATCCAAAATTAGCTGGTTAACGAACTTGATCTTTCTTTTTGGTCCCTGAAACTGTGTGCCAAAACACAATCCAATACGATTAGTCTTTAAAAAGTTATGTGGTACACAGACGACGTCGACAGACAGACAGAAACCGACGTAAAAACTATATTTTCGGACTGAGGGGGCTTCAAAACGTCGACAATGGATGGAATCCATGTAAGGAATTTTTCACATTAAATCAATACCTTCTCATTATTATGAGAATGTAGTAATTCATTATTCTTTGTGCGAAACATAGTTGATTTTTCGATTTTTCAAGAAAACTCAAATATTTGTCATGAAAATCTTGTATGGTTATCAAAAAGTAACGTATTTCTGTGTACCAAAGCACAATCTAATCCGATTAGTCTTTCAAAAGTTATCCGATATACAACCGACGACGACGACCACGACGGCGAAGACGATGACGACGACGACAGACAGATAGACACCGACAGACAGACAGACACCGACGTAAAAACTATTATTTCTGACTCAGGGGGCCTCAAAACGTCAAAATTTCATGGAATCCACGAAAGTCATTTTTCACATAAAATCAATACCTTCTCATTGGGATGAGAATGTAATAATTCAGTATTTATTGTGCGAACAAAATTTGAATTTTCTTTTTTTTTTTAAATCTCAAATAGCCGTCATGATATTCTTTTAGGGCTTTCAAAAAGTATATTGATTTTTGTCTTGACGTTTTCCCATATCGTGCTTAATTTGGCCTAAAATTTTAGTTTTCGTTTTTTTGGGGGATATTGAAAATGCTATAACTCTGACACGTGCCGAGCAAAAAGGCGAGGGTAGTATGGAAAACAGGAAAAGGGAGAGACCAGTGTGCTGATTATGTCAGGCTGGAAAACCCTCACCAATTATTTATTGTGGGTTTGTGTGTCACTTATCAGTCCTACGCGGACTGTGTCAGAGTTCAGTATTTGAATGAGTGTGAGATAGTTGTTTTAAGAATTATTTTATTATAAGGAATAAGAACAGAGTTAAAGAGTTACATACATTAAACTTACGTGTACCTTTCTAAGCTTGAAAGGGCGAGAGTGAGCTGTTTTGTCGGTTGGATCTCCGCATATAACGTTGAATAAACTCGGAAGTAATTCAATAATGAGTCCTTTCGCGAACGTTAACACCGCGGACTTTATTCGGAAAGTTTCTCTGCGGCGACCAAAAGTCTCAGCCGATGGGACTTAGTTAAGACTCGAACACGTTAACTATTTTGAATTTGAACTTGAAAATATGTAACTTAGTCTGCCAAGAACGTAAGACGATTTACAGGGATGAATCTGGGGTTTATATATTTCGGCGTCCCCATACGGTTTACAATTGTGATCACGTTCTTGAGTTTCGAGAAATGGCACATTTCTTGAGTTTGGTGAAATGGCACATTTCTTGAGTTTGGTGAAATGGCACGTTTCTTGAGTTTCGTGAAACGGCACGTTCGCCCATATTGATATCTCGCTATGAGTAACTCAGGTGACTAATGCATCCGCTTTGCTGAAAGTCTCGGTTTTCGTATTTATTCGCGCGTTTCAACTCTCGCATTCTCATGAACAGTTATTCTATATGCGACTTATCTTTATTTTTTATGTATGTAGTCAGACGCTTTTTCGTTATTCTCTTGTCTGACTATATACAGGTTCTTCCACTGGGTGGGTTATACATATATAGCAATTATGCTACATATATTTGTATTGATAAAGTTATAATTTTAATTTACACACACGAGTGTACACAGAAAAAAATGAGGGTTCAGTAAAGTTGCGGCTCAAGTAAAAGTTGGTATCATTTAGAACTGAGGCTCCAAGACGAATTTTTAACAAAATAGGTCAATTATGAATCAAAATAATAAATTTTTAACAAACAAGATAAGTTTTCTACAAAAGTAGACAATTTTTCAACAAAATAGATGACATTTTCAACACAATATATTAATTTTCTACCGAATAGTTGAATTTTTAACTTATAAAACAAAAATTGTTAAACAAAAATGGAAAAACTACGTTTACAGAAGAAAAAATTTATTTTTACCCAGAAAGAACGGATTTCCAACAGAGTAGTTAAATTTTCAAATAAATAATTTAATTTGTATCAGAAAATTAATTTTATCCCAGACAAGTTTAATTTTCAACCAAAAAGATGAATTTTCAACTAAAATGATGGCTCTTAAAAAAAAAAGAATTTCAAGAAAAAAAAGAATTTTAATGTAATAATAATAATATTTCAAATAATAATTAAATTTTCTTATATACGTATATATTATATTATATATTCATATTTTTTTACCAAATATTGAATTTTTAAACTCAAAAGGATTAGTTTTCAACCACAAATTGAATAGTTAAACTTTCAGTTAAAAAAATTATTGATACTTTTTAACAAAATAATTGCATTTTCGACAAAATAATGAAATTTTCAGCCAAATAGTGGAATTTCAAACCAAAAGAGATGAATTCTGAACGAAAAATATAATAATGAAATTCTCAACCAAAAAAATTGATTTTTGATCAACAATAGTTGAATTTTGAACTAGAAAGAATAATTTTCAACGAAAAATAGAATAGTTAAATTATCAGTTACGAAAATGAATTTTTAACCAAAAATCAAACGGATTTTCAACAAAATCGTTAAATTTTCAACCAAAGAGAGGAATCTTCAATCAAAAAATGAATTTTTAACAAAATTGTTCAACTTTCAACCAAATAGTTGAATTTTTGACAAAAAAAGATTTATTAAGTAAATAGTTGAATTTTCAACAATATAATTAAATTTTGAAACCATAAAAATTGTAGAATTTTCGACAAAAAAAATTAAGTTTTAACCAATAGTAGTTGAATTTTCTTCTTAGGTTGTATCAATTTGAATTTAAATTTTCGTAAGACAAAAAAACGTGTTTGTTTTCTGTTTTGTAAAAATCTGTCTTCGCAGATTTTTTGTTTACCTTTGGATTGATCATTGTGTAAAAAATCTAGGTTGTTGAATTTTTAACTGAAAAAGACGAATTTTCAACAAAATACAGAATTTTCAACATGAAAGTTCATTGTTTAAACAATTAATTTTGTCAAATTTAATTTATGATTCACCTCACTTTAATTGAAAATTGGACAAAAAGTGGAACATTTTTGAAAGAACTGCAATTTTCTATCATTATTCTAAGAGAATATTATTAACAATGATGAAAAATTGTTTAAATAATTATGTTTGTGAAAGTTATTCATCACCTCATTGTCGTGATTGATAAGAAATTGATTCGAAAATTTAAACACTTCGTTGAAAATTTAATGTATTTTTGTTAAAAAGTTAACTATTTTTATAGAAAATTCAACTCTTTGGTGACGAAGTAACTTTTTTGTTGAAAATTCATATTTTCGGTTCAAAAATGCAAATTTTTGGTAGAAAATTCGTGTTTTTGGCTTAAAAATTCGAAAATTTAGTGAACTTTTTTTCTCTTCGTTCAAAATTACTTTTTTTTTTTGCATAAATTATATCAAATATTATATTTTTGGTTAAATTTAAGAAAATTTAACTATTTTGTTGAAAATTAATATTTACGATATGCAAATTCAACAAATTGTTTGAAAATGCATGCATTTTGTTAAAAATTTTAATAGTTTGGTAGAGGGGCCAAATTATTTGGTTGAAAAGTAACTTTTTTGTTGAAAATTTAACCTTTTTTTGGGAAATTCGTCTTTTTGGTTTAAAAATCGTAGAAAATTTAACTATTTTGTTGAAAATAAACTTTTTTGTCTAAAATTAATTGAAAGTTTATGCATTTTGTTAAAATCTTGACTATTTTGGTAAAAAGCCCAACCAAAATTAGGTGAAACGAGTTGAAACTCAAAATTTCTCTTCACAATTAGCTATAGAATACGATTTTCAACTTATTTAAAAAAAAAACCTCCATAAGTCTTTATTATAGCGTACCCAAAAAAACCCCACAAGTGAAAAATTAGGTATTGCGACTTTTTTGCGCTAATTATAACTTTTTGCAGTGTTTTCAATACAGATTCTATATATTACATAAAATACTACTTTAATTCAATTATATGTTTATATAAATTGTTTCAACAATTTATTATTGTTTTTAGAAATTTTCTCTTGGAATAGAGTTAAAAAGTCGCAGTTTTTTCAGAATTTTTCAACGTATTATCAACCTTTCAGCTATAGCAAATCCATAATGAATTAATTTTAACATAAATAATTGTTTGAATAATTTATGATTATCTATCAGAATATTTTATTAGAATGATGCCAGAAAGTTGAAGTTTTTTCTATAATTTTCCACTTTTTATCCAATTTGTACTAAGAGTGAGGTAATAATTGAAACAATTTAAAAAACATAATTATTCAAACAATCGATTATTATTAGAAATCTGTATTATCATCGGAGAAGGTAACTGATCGAAAAGAAAAATCTACACATAACATGGAAATCTACAATATCGACCAAAGTTATATTCTCCTATACAGAAAATATTTTAACATCATTCCAGACAAGATGGAAAATAAACATTTTTAATTGAATTTTATTCAGAAAAAAGATCTTCTTCTTTCACTCCGCTGGGATTCAAACACCAGGTCAACTGATTTCCGGTCAGGTGCTCTAACCACTAAGCTACTAGAGAGATTACACAATCAAAAAAGAAGAAATGTCAACAAAGTATGTAATAGTTGATATTTCAACTAAGAAAGGATTTTCATTTTACATAGAAAAACCCGTTGGAAAAAAAGATAAAATGTCTACCAAAGGAGATAAACTTTCAAATAAAAAAGCGAAATTTCAACACAACACATACCAATTTTGACCAATTAGTTGAATTTTCAAGCAAATGGAATAGTTAAATTTTCATTGAAAAGAAAATATTTTTCAGTGAAAAAATAATTTTTTACAAAACAGTTGAATTTTTTTGCAAAACAATTGAAGTTTCTACTAAATTGTTGAATTTTCAAGACAAACAGACGAATTTTCTACAAAAAAATTGAACTTCCAACTAAACAGTTGAACTTTCAACCAAATAATTAAATTTTCACTTCAAAAAATAATTTCTACCAAAAGAAACTAGTTTTCATCGTAGTAGTCCAATTTTCAACCAAAGAGATAAATTTTCCACTAAAATTATGAATCTTTAAAAAAATGAATTTTTAAGAGAGCGGTTCAACTTTAACGAAAATAGTTGAATTTTTAACCTGAAATGATAAATTCTCAAGGTAAAATTTTATATTTCAACCCAGAAAACCTCAAAAACCTCAAAAACATTGAAAAATTATCAACTGAAAATAGAATATTTAAACTTTCATTAAAAAAAAATTCAACACAAAAAATAATTTTTTTAAAAGAGTTGAATTTTTTACAGAAAATTGGAATTTTTCACCAAATTGTTGAATTTTCAACTAATTACATCAATAATAATCAACCAAAAGTTGAATTCTGAAACTAAAAAAAAAATGTAAAAATTATCAACCAAAAATGGAATAGTTAGACCTTCATTAAAAAAACAACAACAACATTTTTTTTTTTTACAAAACAGTCAAGTTTGATATAAAACAGTTGAATTTCCTACTAAAATTGTTGAATTTTCAACTAATTACATCAATTTTCAAACACAAGGTGAATTTTGAAACTAAGAAAATCAAAAAATTATCAACCCAAAAATAGAATTGTTAAACTTTTATTATAAAAAATTGAACAGAAGAAACTAATTTTTCACAAAACGGTTGAATTTCCTACGAAATTAATTAATTTTTAAGAAAAAAAGACGAATTATAAACAAAAAATGTAATAGTTGATATTTCAAATAAGAAAATTTTTCATTTTAAAGAAAAAACCGTTGAAATGAAACAAAGAAGATGAAATTACTACAAAGAGAGATGAATTTCCGAATCAAGAAGAAGATTATTTTACAAGAGTTGCATTTTCAAAGAAGAAAAATTCTTGAATCAAGAAAGACCAAAAATGTCATCCAAAATGTTGAATTTTCAAGCCAAAAAGATGATATTTCAACAAAAAACATAAATTTTTAACCAATTATTTGAATTTTAAATCAAGGAGATTAATTTTCTACGAAAAACATGAATTTTTAACATAATAGATACATTTTCAAAAAAATAGTTGCATTTTTAACCAAGAAGACGAATTTTCTACCAGTAAATCTGAAATTTTAAAAAAATATATGCATTTCCAGCAAAATGGTCAAAATTTCAACTAAAAAAGATCAATTTTGAACTCCAAAGTGTGAATTTTGAACAAAAATGATATTTTTTAACCATATAGTTACATTTTTAACTAAAAAAGATGAAATTTCTACAATTTCTCATGACAAATTGTTAACTAAGAAGGATGACTTTTCAAGAAAATTCTTGAATTTCCAACAAAATGATTACATTTTTAACCAAATAATACCATTTTTAACAAAAAAGATGAATTCTCAACCTGAAATTTAACAGTAGACTTTTTAATTGAAAAAAATGAACTTTCAATTTGAATTTTCAATAAAGATTATTAATACTTATATTAAATTTAAAATTTGTTTTTAGTGATTAGCAGACTTAAAAAGCACCTTGCGTAAGTCCTAAGCTTAGTAATAATAGTAAACAAGAAAAATGAAAATAAAATTGAGTTTTTACCAAAATTATTGTTCTAGCAATAGTTATTTGACATTTGACATCATTTAAAAATAATTTGTGTATATCAAAAATTTAAAAATATTATTTTATCAAAATTCATGGTGTATAATTTTAGTGACTGTTTCTCAGAACAAAATGAACAAAATGAATGGTTATTAAGATTGAATGAAACTTTTACTTATTATATAGGGTTGCATGATTTACAGTAATAGAATTTTTTAATAACATAGTATCTGCTGTTGGACTTGGTAAATAAAAAATGTTGCTTAAAGACTTTATGTCTGAGAAAGTTGAGAAATAAATATTTAATATTTCAAATATTACAACGACCCTGAGTTTTTTATTCGCTTCTACCAATTAGTGACTATTTAAAAATATACGGCTTTTACAATATAATAAAGAATATAAAAATTTGTTTTTCTATGGTCGAAATGGTTATCTATTTTTAGATTTATTTTAGATTCAAGATTTCAGGATATTTTAAAAGACTCCAAGGAATTTGAGTAGATCTTGAGAATTAGAAAAGATTCCAAACGATTTCAAAGATTTGTAGAGATTATCAAATATTTCAAAGTATTTCCAAAGATTCTAACAGATTTTTAAGATTTGAAAATTTTCAACAAAATTTAAAGTATTTTCAAAAATATTTCAAGGAATTGGAATAGATATCAGGAATTTCCGAAAAGTTTAATCATTTTAAGGGATTTAAAAAAATATTGAATAATATTATTAAATATTATCAGATTTTATGTATCGTTACAGAATTTCAAGGAATTTTATAATATTTTTATGAAAATTCAAAGAATTTATTCACAAGAATCGAGGCTTCAGGATTCAATCAAGAAAATTGACATCTTCTAGACGGTTAAAAATATCATCACTTGTTGCTCTTCCTGAACGAGGATATTTCTACCAAGAAATTGTTTACTGCATACTGAGATTAATTTTTATACAATTATAGTTTCTTCAACTACTCTTTTTGTAGGGCATATTTTGAACACTTGTTTCAAAGTGATATCGAAATTAAATACTTTGATAAATAAGTCAGCCTTGGGTTCGATTGTTAGGAAATGTCGATTTCCTTCCTTGAATTTTGTATGAGTATCAAAAAAAAAACCTAAAATTAAATTCAAACACTTTTCTTAGCAGAAGACACTCTCTGCTCTTATTCAGAAGTGATTTCTGATTCAAATTTTCAAGGGATGTAAAAACAACCAGTAAACTTTCTGTATACAAAAAATCGTAAATCTTTCAAGTTATCGAGTACAAAAATTGTATATACGTGGGTTTGATCTGCAAAATATGAGTTCATGAGCCCATCCTTCTGATAGCTTCCATTCCACTCGTTCATCTGATGGTTCGCAATCGCAACATACAATATTTTTGATATTTTCTCAATTTTTATATTAATTATATAGTTGCTTGTCCTAACAACGATCTTTTTTTAAAGAAGAAGTATTTTTTATACTCAACCAAAAATAGATTGAAATTGGATAATAATAAATTTGTCATAATGATCAAATCACTTGGGTTAGCAAAATAGTTTACCAAAATAGGTACACTATTTATCTATTATAAATAAAGCATCTATTGCAATTTAAAGTCAAAGTAGAATTTTGTTACATCGTTCGTCAGGAGGTTGCTATTGTGTTTGATCGAATTTCGTAATGTTCCCGTGAGTACACAAGCATTAAAGGTATAATTTCTAAATTTAATCAAGTAAGGCGAAATAGATTATTTGTGATTACTCAAATGTTAGGCAGTACGTGATTTAAATCAGTTTCTCTCAAAAGAAGGACTAGTATTAAACAAATCATGTTGTCAATTCAAGACAGAAAAGTTAAGTTTTTATTTGAAATTGAACGAATACTTGCTTGTTTTGAGGGTACTTCTAATTTATATTAGAAAAAAACTTCAAAGAAACAATTTCTTAAATTTAAATATGACTTCTCTCCGTTTGTTGTACCTTATAAGGTTCAAAGCCGCATTATATAGAAAATAATTCCTTCTTTTGATGATGGAAATAACTTTTTTTTCAATGCATAGGATTCTCTTATAATATATACGATTAGAAATGATGCGCATTTTTTATTTGAAGAATTCTGTCACATATTAGTTGAATTCAGTTTATAAGACAAAGAAATGATTTTTAAATCTAAATACGCACACTAGCCTAAGGTGTACCTTTTTAATCAACAAATAAAAAAAAAAAGATTATTTGGATATGATTACCATTATTGTACATCATTCAGTGCGAATTTTTAACTCATTTTTAAAGAGATTAATAATTTAGTCTTTCTTGGTTCACATTTTTCTATGAGAATTTAGAATATACGTTATCCAGATTGAACATACAACAAATAAATTTTAAAAAATTACTTAGAAAAGGTACTTACACCTCGGACTCACATCATAATTGGAAATTGATGACACTTTTTTTAACGCTGCAGCTATTTTTAATAAAATAACATTGATGCTAATATTTTCTTGAATTCCTCGCTAATGCAACTATTTTTTTTGTCCCCAAACATATTTCCAAACTACTTCTTTCATTTGCAAAAATAATATATCCGTTCTCTAAGAAATCAATATTTGCAAAGACTAATAGGGATTTCAGACATTTAGAAACATTGAAAGAGATTTCTAAAAATATACAAGGCTTCAACAAATTTACAAGGGATTTTAATGATTTTAACTGATGTAAGTGATTTGTAAGAATTTTTCATAGTTTCAAGATGCTACAACTAATTTCAGAAGATTTTCTAGTTTTTAAAATTTTTAATGAAATTTTCAGAGATATTACGAATATTTTAAGATAGGGTAGCGAAACAGTAGGAACAGGGGTACGTTGATGTATCAGATTGTTGGCCATTTATCTTGAGTGAAAGTTTAAAATCTTTAACAAATTTGAACGGAATATTGTTAAGAATAATCAGATGAAATAAAATCTCAGTGTTTTCATAGTTTTTCTTTCATTTGTGGGAAGATGCTCAACATTATTAATTCGCACATTCAAGTCAACTTACTATTTTTGCAACAATTTCCACACTCAGAATATAATATTCTTTTCTTGGTTGGTACATCAAAGTCTTCTTGCACATTTGAATAAACACCATTGCCATTACCCAATTCAGATAATTAGCCTTTGAGAAATATGGACATGAATATTCTGAAAAAGCATTAGCCAGCTCAGATATCTATAAAAAGGCATCCTTTTCGTTAGATGTTTCAGGTGTAAGGCAAGTTTTTTCATGTATAATGCCTGCCACATCATCACGTCTACGCCTGTACACTTTGCGGGCCATTACGTGATAAGCAGCATGAATGTGATCGATGGATTCGTTAGTATCTCACCATGATGGGCACCTGTTAAACACTTTTAGATTTGAGACGTGCTCGCGACGATTCCTGGTGCTGGCAACCATGTTGATAATTGCCAGAACAAATTCTTCTGTTTCTGGAGAGAGGACGTTCTTTTTCAGCCAAACTTTTGATGCCTCACTATCCACTTCATGATTATTTAACATTTTGGGGTGCTCGTCGTGGATGGCTTTTTGTCTCCATTGCGTTTCTAATCCTTTTATGGTTTCTGGCCGTTAGAAGTCAATGATCTCATCCAATATTGGTGATGTCAATGTCTCGATGTGAATCTTAAGGAAATGTTTTTTTATCCTTTTAAAGCCTTTCACGGTTCTTAAAAAGCTTCTAAATTTTTTATTTTATTATTTGAAATCATTTATAATTTTTAAATAATTTTGAATTTTTTCAGAACTTCAGAAAATCTCTTCAACTTACTCAAATTTTTTCTGTTCCAAATTAAGCAAATTACAGATTTTAACATTAAAAATATAATTTTTTCAAATTGGAAGCCTCAGTAGTTAAACAAATGTAAACGTTCGATTTTGAAACTTTACAAACTATTCTTAATTTGAAAATAATTTGAAAAACTAAATGCTCTTATTCAATTCCAAATCTTATTCAAATATTGTTTCAATCTAAAATATTCCATTTTTTATAGCAATTTTATATGAAATTTTTTAATTAAGGAAGAAATTTTATTGAATATTTAGCAATATTTTACTTTTCATTTTAAATGAGTTATTATGAATCAAATATTAATAAATAAACAATTTTAAACTGAATTATTTGAAATAGAAATTCAGAGTGTTAAGTTAAAACTTTGAACTTTACAGTTTTAATTGTTCTATTTAACTAATTTTTAATATGTAAGTGAAATTATTGAATTTTGATGCATAAATAACAATTGAACAATTATCAAGTTGGAAAAATTTGAGTTGGTTTAAGAGATATTTACAAGTTTTGAGAAGATCCAAACTTAATATAATACTGGAAAAGATTTCGAAAATAAAAAACTAAATTTAGATTTTTGAAGATTTCGCAATAAAATTTTGCTTTTTAAGGATCTTCTTAGGTTTTAAGAAAATAAAATAAATTTCTTAAGTTTGCTGGGTAAATTTAAAATGATTTGTTATTTTGAAAAATTAATTTTAAGAGAATATTTAAAAAGATTTAAAAAATTTTTGGAATGATAAATGCCAATTGAACAATTATTAATTTGGGAAATAATCAAGTAAGTTTAAAATATTTTTCGAAGTTTTGAAAAAGTTCAAAAATAATTTAAAACGTGAAACGATTTGAAAACATTTAAAACACCATGTAGATTTATGAAGATGTCGAACACAAAATTTGTATAAAAATTCCTAGAAAAACTAACAATCATTTTTTTGTTGAAAAATTAATTTTAAAGAACTTTATTACTACTTTTGCAGGATTTTCCAAAAATTGTGGAAAAAATTAGAGTTCCAAGATAACAAAATTATTATTAGATTCCTAGAAAACTTTTTAATGACTTTTTTAAACAAATTTTTGAGAGAATATTGTTAAAGATTTTTAAACAAATCTTAATGTAGAAGTTAATTTTTCAAGCTTAAAATTGCCTAAAACTATGTAAATTTGAAATGTTATCTGCAAAACCTGAAAATTCCTGTAAATTCTTGTAAAAAATTAAACTACAAAAAAAATACAACAATGTACAAAAAAGTACAAAATTCGTCTCAATAATACAAAAATTTATTGTATTAAATTGGTAGATTCCTCTGAAAATAGTTTTACCATTCTGTAATTTTTTGTAAACATTTTTCCACCAGGGTTTGTTCTAAAAATTGGTAAAGTTCCCGGTCAAAAAATAAATTCCCTGTAATTTCCGGGTCCAGCGGCCACCCTTGGCATTGTAAAGTGATCAACCCTGAAAAATTTTCGAAATTGTGAAAAAAAAAGTAAGTCTTACCCAATATGTATCCACCAACAAGTTCTTCTTCAGTGACTTCGATGGGTTCGCCGTCTAGGTCAACGCCTTCTTTACTGGAAACCAAATCCGCTAGCAATTGTTTGACTTGCTTGAATTTTCCACTGCTGGATGGTTGTTCCATAGGAGTGTTTGCACTGTCTTGACTTTCTTCTCCTTCTTCGTCCTCACCAGTTATTTGTGTGATCAATCTCATATGTTTTCGCAATTTTGAGTCTGCAGCTTGACACTTCTTTTTGAATTGGTAGGCTTTTTCCAGCTGATATTTGCATGGATGACAAATCATGTTGGGCAGACCATCTTCCTCATATATCTGTAATTATGAAAATAATTATCAACGGCTCCGTGACCAATTTTTCTTTCAGGATACATTTTTAAATAAAGAAATTAATGTTAAATACAAAAGATAAATTTTCAATCAATCAGATTAATTTTTTTAACAAAAAGGATGAATTTTCAACACAATACATGAATTTTCAACAAAATAGTTAAATTTTTAACCAAAGCAATGAATTTTCAATTAAAATTAAGAATATCTAACAACAAAATGAATCTTCAACCAAAAATATTAATTCCCTAGCAAAAATGACGAATTTTCAACATAATAAATTAAATTTCAACTAAAATAGATAAATTTTCAACCCTAGATGGAATAATTGTATTAAGTTGAAATAATTAATTTTTAACGATCAAAACTAATTTTCAACAAAGAAGTTGAAATTTTAAAGAAAAAAAAATTGTCAACCAAAAAGTAGAATTTTTCACCAAGAATATTAATATATTTTATAACAAAAGACAAATTTTCAACAAAATAGTTAAATTTTTTACCAAAGAAATTAATTTTCAATTAAAATGAGGAATCTTCAACAACAAAAAAAACGGATTTTCAACCAAAAAGATTAACTTTATATCAAAAAGGGCGAATTTGAAAGTAAAAAAAAAATTTCAACCCAAAATTGAAATTGTATTTACAGTTAAAGGAATTAATTTTTAATAACAAACAATGAATTTTCAACAAAATAGTTGAAATAAAAAAAAATTTTCAACCAAAAAGTTGAATTTTCCACCAAGAATATTAATATATTTTATAACAAAAGACAAATTTTCAACAAAATAGTTAAATTTTTTACCAAAGAAATTAGTATTTCTCTGGCTGAAAATTGAACTACTCTATTTTTTGTTGAAAGTTCATCTATTTTGTTAAAAATTTGTCTTTTTTTGGTAGAAAATTAATCGTTTTTTTTTAAACGCAACTATTTGGTTACATATTCATTTTTTTCATTGTAGATGCATCTTCTTATTCAAAAGTTAATTTCTATTGTCAAAAACTTAACAAAATTTCTTGGAAATTCTTCTTTTCTTAGTTAAAAATTATTTTTTCTACCGAAAATGTAGCTATTCCATTCTAGTTATGGAATTGATATTTTTCAGTTGAAAGTTCGTTTATTTTGTTAAAAAATCGTCCCTTTTAGTCAAAAATTCGATTCGTTGGGTAGAAAATGCATATTTTTGTGTTGTAAGTTCAACTTTTTTTCCAAAATTCGTCCTCAGGATATGAAAACTCAACATTTCGGATAAGATTTTTTTTTCATTGTCGATTGAACAATCTTTCTTGGTTCAAAATTCAATTTTTTTGCTGAAAATTCGTATTCCTTGGTTTGACGGCATTTTTATTGAAAATTAAAATATTTTTTGGTGGAAATATCAACAATTACACTTTTTGTTGAGAATTCGTGTTTTTCTCAAAGATTTATCATCTTCTTTGAAAATGTAACTATTTTATTGGAATTTCACTTTTTTTAGATTGCATACCAATTCCTTTTAGAAGAATTAATTACAAGCTTAATTATCAAAAAAATGTTTTTTCTGACTTGAAAAGTAATGTAGCCTCGATTGTGCTATTTACACGCATTATTTGTTGAATCTACAACGATATCAAATATACGAAGAACAAGGTTTATACAAGGTTTATTGTGAAATGAGGAAAGAGAAATTAAAATGTCATTATGATGAAGAGGTTTAACTGTCTTATTTTTAAGTTATTTGACTCAATTCTGAATTCCAAAATAACTGTTTTTTCTTATTATTTTGCAATATAAATGATAAATAAATTACGCAGTTGATTTCATAAAGTTTGAAATTAAACAATTAAATAATGTTAACTCTCGAACTTCAATAATTTTAAGTCCGAAACGGTTAAATCTTATCAACTTTAAATTATAAACTAAATTAAATGTTTTACTCTTATAGTGTTCAATCCCAAAATTTATTTCTGTAATTTTGAACAAATATTTAAATTCGTGACATTATAATTGGGATTGTAGTAATTTATTGAAAAAAATTGTACGTCCTTATGAAAGCAGAGAAAAATGAGCCTACAAAAGTTAAAAAATTGACAGCTAAAATTGGTACGGAATTGCTTTTCTGCCAAGTTTTCTGAGTTTCTTGAAATTTTTACAGAATTTTCCGTAATTTCACAAATAAATTTTTTTTATTTTCATCTTCCCCAAACCTAAAAAATGAATGACGCTGAATTTTATGTTCTGATTTTCCCATGTATATTGGCCCACTAAACACGACAAGTGCCATCAAAAATTTTTTTTTTGGGAGCATCTGAACTAGTGGGCTGATCTGAAAACTTTAAAGTAGTTGAAAATTTCACTAGTGTGTTGAAAATTCAAATGTTGTATTTAAATTTTTTTTTATTCAAAAATGAACTTTTTACTTGCATATTTGGTGTTCGGAAATTAATTATTTTAAATTAAAAATTTGTCTTTATCAGAAGATGAATAATCTTGTTGGTTTGATTGAAAATTCGTTTTTCCTGGTAGCAAATTAATTTTCGGTTCAGAATTTATTTTTTTCTTGTAGAAATTCACCTGTTTCGTTGAAGGTCAGACTACTTTGTTGAAAAATAATGTCATTGGTATAAGATTGAAATATTTCTTAAAGATTTTTTTTTTCAATTCATAATGATTGAATATTATTGGTTCAAAATTGATCCTGTTTAGTAGGAAATTGAAAAAATTCAATTTTTCATTGAGAATAATCCATCTTTCTTGGTTGCAAACTCAACTATTCGTTTCAAAGCGAAACTATTCTCCGTTAAATAAGGTGAAGAAAAAATGTTATATACTCACACACAAACACAGAGGGATATTTTTTGCAAATTTTATTTTCGAGCTTCTGTGGTCGAATTATATCGAAAAACAGTCAAGTCTCCATTATTTCAAGACCTTCGTATACGGTTATTTCAAATTGCGCAGTTCCGTCAACTCCCACCACGGTCCCTGTACACTCTCCTCCGCGTCAGTGGCTGACCAATAAAAAAAATAAGCCCGGGAGAAACAGCAGTTCTAGGAATGTCGGCTGTATTTATCTATATATTATTATTGATAGTATTTATTAATTTAAAATCGACCCTCGCTTTTTCGGTGCATGCGTAGTTGAAAAATTTGCTTGCAGGGGGCGCATCGATGCAAGGCCGGCGCAGCCATTGAACGCCGCTTGATAAAAAGATCCAGCCCACTCGCGGTATAGCTGGGGGCGCCTCCAGGCTTGAAAATAAAGAACCTTTACGTTTCAAGGACGTGCAAATGAGGGAGACTTTACTGTATGTAAAAAAATAGATTCGAAAATTTAGGTCATTACAAACCTTTCTCTATGAGGATGTAATAGGAGGGGGGGGGGGAGACAAGAACCAAACAAATATTTTTTTGGGGGGAACCAGTGATCACCAGTTAAATCAGCATGCAGCGACCCTTCCCTGTCAGTGGTTGTATCACGAATCAAAATTGATCCATTGCTATTTGTCCTTACAGAATTGCATCAGTGCATGTATGCTGAATTTTCCGGCAGAGGCGAGGTGAGCGTAAGAGAACTGCAGCTGCCACCCCCTCCTGAGGTCCCAGTGAACATACTTTCGCATGGTAAGTTATTATTTTTAAGTAACTCGTTACAGGAGTAATCTGGTGTTATACCAGCAATAATAAGTAATTCACTTATAATCCAACGTAATCCAATAATAATCCAAACTAATTCACTAGAAATCAAGTTCTAATCTCAATTAATTCAGTTTGAATCTCTAGTAATACACTTCTAATCCAAATACTTTTGGTAATCCAGCGTGGTCCAAAGTATTTGACTTGCAATCTAGAGTAATCCACTTATAATTCGCGTAATCCACTTCTTATCCACAGTAATACGACTTAAGCAGTGAAACACAAAATAATCCACTTGTACTCCGGAGTAATTTAGGTAATCTGGTGTTATATCTGTGATCATTAGTAATCCACTTATAATCAGTCCTAGTCAAATAACAATCTAGAGTAATCCACTAGAAATCAAGTTCTAATCTCGATCAGTTTAGTTCTAATCTCGAGTAATACACTTTTAATTCGACTACTCTGGTGAATCCAGTGTAATCCAACGTAATCCAAAGTAATTGATTTATAATCTAGAGTAATCCACTTATAGTTCACGTAATCCACTTTTCATCCTCGGTAATCCGACTAATGCAGTGTAATACGAAATAAATCACTTCTAGTCCGGAGTAATTTAGGTAATCTGGTGTTCTACCAGTAATCATAAGTAAGCCACTCATAATCCGTCTTAATCCAATAATAATCCAAAGTAATCCACTATAAATCAAGTTCTAATCTTAATTAATTTAGTTCTAATCTGGAGTAATACACTTCCAATCCATATACTCTGGGGTATTCATTATAATCCAGCGTAATCCAGAGTAGCTGACTTGCATTCTAGCGTAATCCACTTGTAATCTGGCTTAATCCACTTCTTCTCCGCGGTAATCCGGCTAATGCAGTGTAAGACAAAATAATCCTCTTGTACTCCGAGTAATTCAGGTAATATGGTGTTATACCACTAATAATTGGTAATAAACTTGTAATCCGTTTAATCCAATAATAACCCAAAGTAATCCACCAAAAGTCAAGGTCTTATCTTGATTATTTCAGTTCCAATCTGGAGTAATACACTTTTAATCCACATACTCGGGGTTATCCAGTATAGTCCAGCGTAATCCAAAGTAGTTGATTCGCAATCTAGAGTAATCCACTTATAGTCTACCTAATCCACTTATTATCATCGGTAATCCGACTATTGCCGTGTCACACGAAATAATCCACTTGTACTCCGGAGTGATCAAAGTAATCTGGTTTTCTACCAGTAATAATAAGTAATCCACTTATAATCCACATTAATCCAATGATAATTCAAAGTAATCCACTAGAAATCAAGTTCTAATCTTGATTAATTTATTTCTAATCTGAAGTAATACACTTATAATCCATAATACTCTGGTTAATCCAGTGTAAGCCAGTATAATCCAAAGTATCTGCATTGCAATCTGGAGTAATCCACTAGAAGTCAAGTTCTAATCTCGATTATTCAGGTTCTAATCGGGAGTAATACACTTCTAATCCATAATACTCTGGGTAATCCAGTGTAATCCAGCGTATTCCAAAGTAGTTGACTTGCAAAATAGCGTAATCCACTTGTAATCCGCCGAATCCACTTCTTATTCGCGTTAATCCGACAAATGCAGTATAATACGGAATAATCCACTTGTAATCCACTTGTACAGCGGAATAATATCGAAATAATAATTTCATTCCTAAGTAATCCACATAAAACCGGTGTAATCCACTAGTAATCCGAGGTAATCTGCTTACAATCCGAATTGTTCAACTTGTAATCTGGAATAATCCAGTTCTAATGTAGTATAATCCACTTGTAATCTGAAGTAATCCGAATAATTATTAGTGCAAGATGGATTAATCCACTTGTACACCTGAGTATTTCGAGTGAACGGAATTATACCAGTATTCCTAAGTAATCCACTTCTGAAGCACAGTAATCCACTAGTAATCCAGAGTAATCTATTCATAATCCAGAATAATCCAATTCAGTTTCATTGGGGAAAATTTAATTTTGATCCACCGTAATCAGACTAATTAAGTGTAATTTCAAGTAATCCACTTGTAATCCAGAGTATATTCAAGTAATCCAGAGTAATCCATCTGTATTCTGCAGGAATGTTATTGTAATCTTGAGAAATACAGTTCTAATTCACGGGTATGCACTCCTAGTCTACGGCAATCCAACTAATTCGGTGTAATATGGAGTAATCCACTTGTACTCCGGTGTAATTTTGGAAAACAGCTAGTATTTCTAAGTAATCTACTTAAAGTTCGGTGTAATCCACTTGCATGGGGTACTCTACTTGTACTCGTCAGTAATTTAAATAATTCAGAGTAATTCCAGCAGTCCTATGTCATCCACTTCTGAATTGAAGTAATATATTATTAATCCAGAGTAATCCATCTGTAATCTGCAGGAATGTTATTGTAATCTTGAGAAATCCAGTTCTAATTCACGGTTATCCACTCCTAGTCTACGGCAATCCAACTAATTCAGTGTAATATGGAGTAATCCACTTGTACTCCGGTGTAATTTTGGAGAACTGCTAGTATTCCTAAGTAATCTACTTAAAGTCCGGTGTACTCCACTTGCACGGGGTACTCCACTTGTACTCCTTAGTAATTTAAATAATTCAGAGTACTTTCAGTATGCTCATGTCATCAACTTCTGAATTGGAGTAATATATTAGTAATCCAGAGTAATCCATCTGTAATCTGCAGGAATGTTATTGTAATCTTGAGAAATCCAGTTCTAATTCACGGTTATCCACTCCTAGTCTACGGCAATCCAACTAATTCAGTGTAATATGGAGTAATCCACTTGTACTCCGGTGTAATTTTGATTGCAATTTACACATATACGAGTATTATCTTGTATCTCTTGAGGAAGATTATTAGGATTATCACGACAAAGAATTGGTCTGACACTTTTGCACATCCAGTTCTCCAAAAATACGTACCATTACGCGAGGTTCTAATCCAGGATCACATACATAAAAATGTTTTCTATTTCGTATCTATTGTACGATGGATGCATTGCGAAGTTGTCTCTGTTGAGGAATAAGAAAAGATGGAACTAAACATTTCCTTAGATGTGTACAAATTATGAAAAAGTGGAAATAATGAAAGTGCACATCTCATGATAAAATACGAAATGACTACTGTCAGTATCGTTCCAAAAATCATTATTAGAAAACAAGAGAATAGTAGGAAAATGTACCTTATAATGATGATTAATGCATTTAAAACATCTATACTACAGGCAACACTATGAAGATGTCAAATTTTTTCGAGGAAAAGGTTGAAAAACGTCACACTATGGTGTTCCTCCCAACCCGCGATAGCGACAACGGTCATTACGGTGTGCTCTTGGTTAATTAGAGTGTGGAGATCTTTTTGATTCAGAAATGGAACAATATATCAAAGTAGTATGCAATCAAAGAAAAAACTTAAAGAGGCAAGAGAATAAAAACTTTTTGCATGCTGCAGAATCTGACGAGCATATCTTAGGATAATACTATACGTATTGAAATAGGCTGCTGAACCTGAATGATCCATTGATTTGCTCACGTTTCCAGAACAGCCCTATGATTTCATCTATTATTGACAGAACAGCGCCATTTTGTTGCCCTGATTATCTGGACTGGCCTTGCCAGTATTTCCAGTGTTTTCAGTTATTGTACTGATCAAATTTTACTGAAAAATCTGCACCTCATCTTCAAGTTTCGAGCGTGAAATGCAATTCTCTTGTGGTCATACTACTCAGTTTCAACCCCATCCATCTCGGAAACTTTTGATTATTTGAACTAGTGTCTATTGGGATTTTTTGATCATAAGGCTTCAAACTATATTATATTGCAATTTCAGTCAGGTCTCTCGCCCTTGCATGCGCCAAGGTTACGTCTCAGTAACTCTTATCCTCACTCTGCCCCCACTTAAGCAGTTTAAGCCTGCGAATAGCGTGCGGTGTGGGGAGGCTCATTATCAAGCTTAAGTGAGGGCAGAGTGGGGATAAGCGTAACTGAGACGTAACCTTGGCGCATGAGAAGGAGAGACTGGACGTTGCTCTCTACTCCCTCCTATGCTCCAGAGTCAGCCCTCAGCTACGCTTATCCCCGCTTAAGCAGTTTAAGCCTGCAACTAGCCTACGGTGTAAGGAGGCTCAATGTAAATAGTATTAGCAATAAGCGTCCTAGTTTAAATTTGAAACTACTTTGCCTATTTTTCATATAATAAATCCCTTTTCTTTTATTATCATTTCGACATTTATGTCATCAGATTAATAGAGACTTTGCTGTACTTATTTATAAAAATGGATTTAATGATTCTCCTATTGTAATTACTATTTTGTGGATCAAAAATCTTGATATTTTTTAATTTGAGAATTAAAATAGTAGTGAAATTTCCAAGAATTTTGTGCAAACCTGTATTTGTATTACCTAATTTGCAATGTATTTTTGTTCATTAATTCGAGTTTCAAGACTTCTGCCAGGTTCATCAATATAAACTATATTGAAACATTTACATTTATAAGATATAATATACCAAATAAGTTTTCTGAAGCACCTTTATCTTTTTTTGAAAAAAAGGAAATCTATTAAGTCTATAGTTATTTAACACTCTGAATCTGAAATTATTTTTTAATTTAAATATATGTTTGCTCAAGTATAATACAATATTTCTTCTCATTTACAAAAAGATCTTCGTTGGACGAAACTATATCTTTAGTTTAAATAATAAGAAAGGAACGGAGGAAAAAATTTCACAATTATTCTTGTTTTGATAGTTACGTTTAGACAGTATTTTATAACAAAATAAAGTTTGAAACGCAAAGTTTCCAAACAAAACAAATCCTTGTTGTCATTTATTTTCTGTCACATACGTTCAAAACTTAAAAAATCTGTTCACCTCTAGCGCTTTACCATAAAATGGGAGAATTTCTCTTTCTCATTGTCAAAAGCAGAGACAGTTATACTTTATTTTAACCAAATATTTTGCATGCATTTCCCTACTTAATCCTTCTAGTAGCATTTTCTACTAGTCAGAATGTTCTTACATTGAGTGTAGCTTTCGCACCAATCCTGAATCTCTTTTTTGGCAATCTAATCTACAAAAAATCAAATTTCTGGACCGGATTTGTTAAAAAGGTCTATTTTACTATCTTTTGCTACACCGACTACATAATGTGCAAAAGCTGCGCTAAATGCAAGAACTTTTTAACTGGTGGAATATACTACGATTCATATTATATCTATTATAAATATTTGAATAAACCTATTTTTATTTCTTCTTGCAGATTTAATAAGTTCAGTACCAAACGAACCTGAACTTGCAGAACGGACTACTTTAATAGATTTATTTCCTACATCCAACAATGTCCATTTTCCTGATATCGAAAAAGTAGCACATTCACTTGTGACATTGTACCCTAAATTCAATATACTCAATGGCCACCCTATGTCTCAACAACCTTCAATTTACTTAAAAAGAAGTAACGTCATCTTTGGATGGTTGAAGGAAAATGAAATTCAATCACTAGGAATTCTGTTTAACCAACCATATGTATGGGCCGTATTTAATACAAACAATCAACGTTGGTTTACTCTGAATTATGATGAAATAGAGAAATTGGGTGTCTCCCGTAGTTTGCCACTTGTTCTCACAAGACAAAAGGAATTCAAAAATCTTCCCGGGTTTCCAAGATATAACGAAAAATGTCCTAACGTATTCGCGTCGGGTTTTAGTTATTAAATAATTTGTTGAAAATTCATCATTTCTGGTTGAATTCAACTATTTTTGGTATGAAATTAAAATCCTTTTTGGGTAAAAATTCATTTGTTTGTTTGATGATTCATCATTTTATTCGGCTGCGAGTGCGACGTTCGCCGAGAACTTTTCAGCTGTAACTCAGGAAACTTAAAAAAACTGTTATTAACTGGATGTAATATTGGAAACATTGTTTTGAATTTGAGACAAGAGGACGTTAAAATTCTTCCTGGGTTTCCAAGATATGACGAAAAATGTCCAAGCGTATTGGCGACGGGTTTTAGTTAGCAACCACTTTGTTGGAAATTCATCTTTTCCGGTTGAATTCAACTATTTGGTATAAAATTAAAATCTTTTTTGGTTGAAAATTCATTTATTTGGTTGATGATTCATCATTTTAGTCAGCTGCGTGTGCAGTGTTTGCCAAGAAATTCTCAGCTGTAACATAGAAAACTTTCTTTTAAAAAACTGTTATTAACTGGACGTAATCTTTGAAACAGTATTTTGAATTTGAGCCAATTAGGCTTCCAAAATCGGTTTTTCATAGTCAAACTTTCTTCACTAACATAATTCAAAGTTGATAGAAGAATAAGAAAGATTTCTTGGTTGAAGACGAATTGATTGGCGTATAATATTAATACATTTGATTGGAGAGTAAGGAAGTTATGGACAATTTATATTATATTAACAATCCAATTTTATATTAACAATCTAATTTTATAGTATGAAAATTTTTCATTCTCAGAACTCAAAGTTGACGTGAGAATGAAAAAGATGTGTTGATTCGAGACGAATCGATTGACTTATAATATTGATACATTTTATTTAACAATAAGGAAGCTATGGTACTGCATAATATTTGAAAAAACGGTTTTCTATAGTTAAATTTTTTTCATGCAAATAACTCAAAATCGATTTTGAATTGTTTGTTAAAAATTCGTCTTTTTTCGTTGAATTCCACTGTTTTTTTATTAAAAAAGTGAAATAATTTTTGTTTAAAGATTCAACCTTTTGGTTGAAAGTTTAGTTTTTTAATTGAAAATTCAACTCTTAACTTAAATAAACTTAGTATAAAGCTGGCAATGGGATAGGGTGCGATAGAATTTCCCCTTTCCCTTTCCCAGCTCGAAAAATTATTATTTGAAATACAAAATTTGATTTTTCTGATTTGTGATTCTATTTGAAATTTTTTTTGTAATTTTGTATTTTTTTAAAATTTCTATTCTTGAATTGATCAAAATGTGCTCGTGAAAAGAGCATCATATAAATATAAATACAAATAAAGTGGAAACACTCGAGATCGAATTTACAGCTTGTTCCATTTTTTTAGGGAGTCTCAAAAATCGGGAAAGGGGGGGGGGGTTAAGGCTTGAAACTGAAAAAAAAAATTCCAATCCATTTTAGGACCATCCTAATGGAGATATTAGTATTAGAATAGCTTATATAGCTGAACATATTCCTTCCTAATTTTTTTTTAGAAAGGGGAAAAATTCTTAGGAAAGACTGAGGGGTTAATTCAACGTCATTTCATTGAATTATTTTTCTTTCAATCACTCGTTCTCGTCGTTGTTTACTAATGGCAAAATGCCTGCTTAAAATCCTATTCTCATTTGAAGTTCTCCCTCATTCTCTCGGGGGATCAAACACAATGGGCTCTCATCCATGGGGCGTGCCAGGTCAGGATTCGTATTAACGATCTTTTCATCTACCAGGAAGCTGAAGTCTCTGATTCATCTCGTTATACCGATGCTGGGAAAGAGGGAATCAATAACGCGAAAAATTAATCGACAACCACTCTGGAAACTTCATACCAGAACCTATTATTATCAGCATTTATTCGATAAATCTAGGGAAGTGCTACACATTTATAATTTAGATTTTAATGCTAAATGATACTCCTTTCTCTTTTTTTTATCTCATTGCATTTGTATTTTGATTCCTTAATCAACCCCCAGCTTTCTATTAATTTTCTTTCTTGGTTCCTTTTTTCCACGCTCCTCTCCTATATCTCTATCCTTAAAGAAATCCTTCCTTTTTTCTTTCCATCGCTCTTATTCTATGGTCCTCCTTTTCCTTTCTTGTTAATCCTTCAAATACTTTTCCAGTAACTCCTCTCCTTTTCCTCCCTTAACTTCCTCTTAAACTTTTATGCATTTATGTTCCTTGTAACTCTTCAATCTTTTCCCTTTTTTCCATCTACATATCCATGCTCCATACCCTAGCCTTTTTTTCCAAAACTCTGGCCACCCCTCTCCTCTCTATACTCTATTGCATATTATCAGTGCCCATTCCTCAAACACCTTGACTATTTTTTCTTTTCGTATGTCCTTTCGTTACTCTCTTTCCCTTCTATCTTTCCTTCTTTGTGAACTTTCTTCTCTACCCCTGCTAGCAAATCCCTGAAATATTTTTTCCATTCTACCATCCCAATGCCCTCATTTACCTTTTTCCTTCTTTTTATCTAACTATTGACTACCTCCCAAACCTCCTCTTCCGTCCTAGCCTTCTCCGCATCTTCTTCAACCCTTTTATTTTTCTGCTCTTTTTCTTATCATACGTCTCAGTATGATCTTTGTCCTCTCCTATCATTTTACACTACCCTCCTCTTTCCCTTATATGGCTAATTCCTTTGCTATTCAATTCTTCCTTTTACATACCTCATCGCATTCACTTCTACCCCTCCTTGACTAACGTCTTTTTCTGTGTCCTCTGGTACATTGCTGGACGCAATCTAAGAAGTCTTATATTTCTTCAAGCACTATTTGCATGATTTTCCAATACGATATTTTCAAATTATCAAATGCTTTTAGACCTATCCTAAAGTCACAAACTCGATCAATGGAAATTTCCAGCACTTTTTTTTCGTGTAGCTTGTATCGTTTGTCCAAAAACTTAATTCTTTTATTTTTAATTTTATTTTCTAAGATTGAAACAAAAATTACGCATCCTATCAAAAAGAGATTGCTAACAAATTTGTAGATCTTTTTTAATGCATAATTTTTGTCTATTCATTTTTCTACGTACCTTGCGTCGTTTTTCCAAAGATTTATTTTTTCTATTTTTATTGCAATTTTTTACGAGTAAAACAAAAACTACGCATCCTATCAAAAAGTGATCTATGAAAAATTTTTAGATCTCTTTTATATGCACAATTTTTGTTGCTCAAATTTTTTTGTATCTTGCATCGTTTGACCGCAAAATGAAATTTTTAATTTTTCATTATTATTTCGTCGGATCAAAAATTGAATTTTGTAATTCTCAAAAAATTCAAAAAGTTGTTATAACAATATTGTAAGGTGTTCATAAAGCAACGTTTTTCTCCTCCCGACTTTTTTTTAAGTCGTGCGTTTTTTGGCTTAAAATGTTCAGTTTCGTTTGTTTTTTGGAATTTTGTAAATTCTATAACTCCAGTAATTTTTATTTCATCAAAAAAAGTCACAAAAATATTTTGTTAGCCTTTTTGAGTACTATTATTATCTGTCGATAGAATTTTTAAATCTTAAAAAAGTGGTCTCAAAATTTTTTAAATGAGCTGACTTTTTGAATTTCCATCTAAAATGGCTGGCAAACGAACTTGACCTTCATTTTAGGACGCTTCAGGATTATACCAAAGTCCAATCCAATCGTTCAATTCTTTCGAAAGTTATCGTGCTAAGAGTCTTAAAATCTACATACATACCCACATACATACATATATACAAACATAAATACACACAGGCAGACTTACACATGCGCGAAAACCAGTTTTTTGGGTTCAGAAGGTCTCAAAACGTGGACATTTGACAAAAACGGAGGGTTTCAAATTTTATACAAATCTAATACCTTCTCTGATAAGAATGTCAAAACGAAATTTTTATGAACCTCCTTTACATGTCTTTATAATGGAAACTATTTCCAAACAATTTTATTATAAATTGTATATATATAAATAATGGTTTTGAATATTTTCAATCTCTTCTGTTTATTTTTAATGATTTATAAACGTAACGTTTTTGCGACTGAAAGTGCTGACTAGATGTCCCGGCGACTAGATGTACCGCGACTTGATGTCCCAGCGGCTAGATGTCACGTACCGATTTTAGACGGTTTCCTAATGGTGATGCACCTCGCGGTGGAATGTGCGGTTTTTAAGGGTATTTCTTTGCAATTTAATAGAAAACGGTGTGGCATGGAGCATTTCTGGGACGTCAAAATACATAAGAATTCATACGTCAATTTTTTGGTACAGCTCACTTCTTTTTCTTTGTGTGCCTGTGTTATTCTTATTGTTAATTTTGCATAGAAATAGTGTCTGCAAATCTCTCCAAAAAAAAATAAAGCAATTTTAGTGCAAAAAAGATTATTTTAAAAGCCAAAAAGTCAAAGTTTTATATTTACTTATTTGATTTGTATACAAAGTCAACAATTGTTGTATTTTAACAAATATAATTTAACCTATTTTCTTTTCAAAAATATGTGCATTAATGCAAATCATGAAGGAAAATCCGCATTGAAAACCCACGAATTCCAAAATTTTCAAAAAAATGGTTTATAACAATTATAATCGTTAATATTGAATAGAAATTGTTGCTTTTAATCACTTTCACAATAATTAAAAATATTTCCAGAGAAGAACAAACTTTTTTCAATAAAAATTACAATTTTTTAAATAGATACAAATTTTGTAATATTTGAAATTGAATTATAATAATTACAAAAATCTCTGACCAAGGTGCTCTTTGAAATTTAGCGCACTTGAATTAAAAAAAATAATAATTGCAAATCAAGGCAAATTTAAAGGCTGTAGACCTTTTTGAACTCCAAATATTACGTATAACTGCAGATATTAACCGATTTTAATTAATATTTTTTTCACTTTTTTTCAAATTATACGAATAAACTATTTCTGCTAATTAAAATTGAATCCAACCATACTTTCATAATTTCAATTTTTTTTTTACCGGCCTGCATCTTCTAACAATGAAAGTGTCATTCGTTACGGGTAATTCGACGCGCTCCGGGGTGTCTGCCTAGTCAGTTTGACGAGGGTCGATGGCGATGCCGCGAAAATGCACATACAGCTAACACTGAGCGTCACTGCGATCTGATGCTATTGTTTTTTATTTTTGTTTACAACATAAAAAATAAACATTTTTTCGAAAAACCGGCTCTGGTCAGCAAAACAGAATAATATTTAGATGACGTATGCAAAATATCAGACAAAAATATTCAATCTTGCGGCTGAAGAATGGAATCCCGTTTTCTAAGTCTGATAAATCCCCTTAAGCAGGGGCCTTTATCCATAAGCACGTCCAAATCACGAAATTACTTTAAAAAAATTATTTTGCAATTAGCTATTTGAAAATAGGCAATAAATTTGAAAGTTTATGTTTCCGTATATTAAACTTATTGAAATTTCCTGGTCACGAACAAAGGACCCCTGAGACGGCAAGTATTCGGGTAAAATATGGTTTGGAAGCATCACATTAATTCGAAGAGACATAAGAAGCCATAGAAACACGAGAGCTTGCATGAAAAAATGCATGGACGTGAAGGAAGCCAATCCGTTGAAATCCCCTAAAGCTGTCTAATGTATTAAAAATTCATCAAAATTGTTTAAAATTCCCTACAGTCTTTAGATTCCATTGGAATCATTTTACGTTATGGAAATCTATTAAAAATATTCTAGGATATTTGAAATCCTTGAAAATCTTTTGCAATTCCTTGAAATTTGTTGAAGTTCTCAAAATTGTCTTTGAATTTTAAAAAGTACCCTAGAGTCCTACAAATTCTTTGAAATCTTTTTAAAAATCTCTCAAACTTAAGAAAAAATTGGAAATACCTTAAAATATTTGAAATTCTACGAAATTCCTTAATTTTTGTGAATAATTTCTTTGAAATACATGAAAATGTTACAAAATCGCATGAAATGACATGAAATCTGATGATATTTTCTAAAATCCAATTAAATTTATCAAAGAACCTTGAAATTTCAGAGCGGAGATTTCAGTCCTGAACATTTTTTTGACAATCTGGAAAGAGACTTACATAAGGTTCAATCTCCAAATTCAACAGCAGAGATACCCCCGTTTCGCTTAGCAAGTTTGTTCGAATATGGCGACTTTCTAGTTTACGAAGGCTCTTTAGATTATCCACCGTGTTCGGAAACTGTGACGTGGTTCCTCGGTAATGCTAATTGCCCTATTCCTAAAGGCCTGGTAAGAATCTATATTTCCTAAAAATATATACGAAAATAGGTTTAACATTTTATTCGAAACCACCATGTTATGATCCTATAGCACCCCATGAAAAGTGAGCATCAGATAGCCCTTTACCGAATGGTGTCAGCTGCTGGCATATTATTAGTTTCGAACAGCGACACACTGATAGATTAATAGTTCCACAAATGGCCACTGAATAACACACAATGTATTCTTTAATCATACTTTTGGGATAAATAAAGGGACTTTAGCTTCAACCAAATCCAATTCGAAATTTCGCGCCATGCCAGCATACCAATCACAGCCCAAACATATGACTGCCACGACAGTCATGTGGTTTTACGACCAAAGACATTATAAACGTCACGACTCACTTTTCAGACGGCCCTATAGTCTCATGAAATGCTTGTTTCGTATAAAATATCGTACATCACTCTTAGGGTTACACACGTCTTCACGTGCAGCTCATTGTTCATGCAAACATTGATCTCTTCATAAAGACATGTCTAAACCTACTCGTGATGTAATATACTGCTATTTACTACTATTATTTTGTATTCGTATTTTTTCTCTTAGGTAAATGCATTAAGGAAAATAAAGTTGGCCGAGGGAGACGTGTCAAATGTTAGAAGTGTCCAGCCGTCAAACAATCGTAAAGTTAGGCAGGTGTATAACGATAATAAGCACGACGATTTGGCATCACCTTTTACCGGTAACCGGTAACTGTCGGTAACCGGCTGCTTTTGGGAAAGTTTTTTTTTTTGCAGTTTTCCTCTCCCTTGGCTAAAAGGCCAAGCAAATGCGAGCGCCTCTAATAAAAATCCGGCTGCAGACGGTATGGGGTAGATAGTATGGATCTAAAAATAATGTAAATGTAAGTGATAAAATGAAATAAAGTCTATGGTTGCATCAATAATTGATTTTTCAAAGTTATTTCAAGTATATATCCCCGTTATAGCCAAAAAGATTTGAGCATCTGACATTAAATCCCGTGGAATTCTTTGAAATTTGATGATATTTCCTAAGGTCCGGAATCATTTTGAATACTTTGAAACATTTGAAAATCCCTTCAGAGTTTCTTAAGTTCTTTATAATTCCTTGGAATTTTTAAATCCACCCTAAATCTCCAAAATTCTTTGAAATACCTTCAAATTATCACAATGAATTCAAAATTCCGTGGAATCTTTTAAAATATCTCGAAACCTTATAGGTCACGTAAAATCGTTCCGTATCTTCCGAAATTCTCTAAAATTCTTTAAAACCGCATGAACATTTTCAAATCCCTGAATATCATTCAAATTCTTGAAAATCCCTTGAAATTTCAAAATCTCTTGCAAATAGCTTCAAATCTTCTAACCTTTAGACGGCCGGGATTTGAGACATTCAACCACCAAGAAAAAATGTTGGACTATAAAATTTCTTGATATTTCCGAAATTTGGTGAAAACATGACCCCGGGGGGTTTTGGGGTCGCTGATCACGAGTCTGGGATCAGATTCAAAAACTGTATGTCAAGGTTCCCCTAACTCTTCCCCAAAGTACTTCAATTTTTTGACATTCCTGAAACTCTGTGAAAACGTGACCCCGGGGCTTTTGGGGTCGCTGATCTTGACTCCTGATTCTTGATCAGCGACCCCAAAAATCCCCGGGGTCATGTTTTCACTGAGTTTCGGGAATATACAAAAATTGGGGTATTCGGGGAAGAGTTGAGACCCTTGACGTGCATTTTTCAAATCTGGCCCCACATTCGTTATCAGAGATCCCGAAATCCCCGGGGTCTTGTTTCTTACAGAAAAATACTGATTTTCCTCCAGAGTCGATATATAGGCTTTCTGGTGGTCTAACGGTTAAAATAACCTAAAATATTGTAATCCTTGTGAAATCCTTTCAAGTTATTGAAATCTATTTAAAATTCCTTATACTCTTTTGAAATTCCCCAAAGTTTTTGAAAATCCTATGTCATTTTTCGAAATTCCTTGACAGCGTTCAGAATCCCTTGATTTAAAGAACAGTTTAAAAAACATTGAATAATTATTGATATTATTAATAATGATATTAATGATAATGATAATATTCAACAGTCTTCAGTTGCAAATATTCAAAACTGAACTATTAAATAAAAAACATTAAAAATTAAATTCCTTTAAAATATAAGTCCTAACCAAAATCCATCTTACACACTCATCCACACTCAACTGTCCATCTTCCTCTCCCGTACACCTCTCTAACACATGTGCCTATGACTCCATTTTGTATGCACATACTCTGCACACATTTTCCTCTTCATCCATCCAATATCTGCATGCTCTCACTCCTTCTCCCATTATAAACCGTACCACCCTATTCCATTTGTCTTCCTTTTTTATTTTTTGCAAGTATTCTTGTTCCGTCAACCCTTTGACCATCATATACCATCTATTGTACCTCGAATCAAATAATCTTTCTCCATCTCTCTTCTCCTTGTCTTACCAATAGCTCTTCTTCCATATTCTGCTAAATTAAAGCCTCTTCTCGTATATCACAAACCCTCTTTATTTTTTTCCTCTCTTTCTCCCGTTTCGAATTTTCCAAATTGGCTTTCGTCTCCTCATTCCGAACTTCGTTCAAGCTAACTTGTGCTATTCTGATCCCCTCTCCCTTTTCAGCTTCTCTCCAAATATCCAGGCTCTCCTAATTTGTCTAGTTACTATTTTTTCCGTTCCTAATTCTTCCCTTAACATGTATCCTGGGCAACTCCAACTAAGCCACATTACCCATCTCAGAAGTCTCTCATGCATGCTTTCCACTTTCCTATGTTTCTTTTATTCACGGACCTCCACTCCATAACACAACACCGCCCAAACCAACGCATCAAACAACCAAACCCGCATTTTCTAATCGTCATTGAACCTTCTCTTTCCGATACCCCATACTTGGCCCATTACTCTACTCGCACATTCAATTGTTCTCCTCACATGCACCTCGTTTCCCCTCCTGTCTCAAACCAAAAACCTAAGTAACAGAACTCCTGCACACTTTCCACTGTTTGTCCGTTCATTTTCCGAACGTACCGTCCTTTCCTGTAACCTTGTTTATTTTTAGTCTATCTATCGCCTCATCCACTTCTCCTCTTGTTATTTCGTCCCCTTCCTCCATTTCTTTCTGTGCTATCCTTCTATTTTCCCCTTCGATACTATTTTGTTCTCCCCCTAACAGACCCTTGAAATAGTCCGTCCACTCACTCATTTCTATTCCTTCATTCACGTCCTTCCATCCTCCTCTTTCCCTATTCATCACATCCCAAATCCTACCTTTGATTGCTTTTTCTACTTCTTCCTTGTACTTCTTCTCTCTCTCTTGCTTTCTCCTTTCCAGCATTCTCTCATGATCTTTTTTTCTCCCGTTGTAATCCACCTTCTCTATTTCTCCTTTTCTCCACTTTCTTACACACTCTTTCATTCTCTCTTTACCATCCCTGCATTCGTTGCCCCAACAGCCTCTTTTTCCCTCTTCTATTTCTTCTTATGTTCCTATCTCATCACATACCTCTTCAGTCGACCCTTTCAACCTTTCAATTAACGAGTCTACTCCCTCCTCTTTTTCATACCTAACATTCTCCTTTTCTATTCTTTGCTTAAACTCTTTTAATTTATCTACCTCCCAGGCTCCCATTTTCGGTTTCCTTTCTCCCCCTCTTTTTTTTCTTCCTCTACCACGCTTACGGACGCCACTTTTTAGTGTAGCTATTACCGGAAAGTGCACGGACCCTATCTCATTCTCCACATTCATATTGCCTATCATATTTTTCATTCTTTCTTCCGCCAGGATGTAGTCTTTTACTGTTTCTTCCTCACCTATAAATGTGATATCTCCTTTCGCATCTCCTTTCATATTACGATTACATATAATCCATCCTGTTTCTCCTATTACATCTAGTGACCACCTTTCCTTTTGCTCTGTCTCCCTATGTTTGGAGCTTCTTATATAGGCTTCCTTCTCTTCATCCCAAATCCCTTCCCCTTTCTCGCCAGTCCAGTTATTCAAATCACCTCCTATCAAAAGCAACTCTTCCTTCTTTTTCTCCATCCACCTTCTTATTACTCTCCAGCCGTCCTCTTCCCCTCTTCTTCTATATACACACA
This sequence comes from Andricus grossulariae, assembly GCA_011634705.1. Lineage (NCBI taxonomy): Eukaryota > Metazoa > Arthropoda > Insecta > Hymenoptera > Cynipidae > Andricus > Andricus grossulariae. The sequence continues at coordinate 67,880,541 of JAABKJ010075445.1, read as the reverse complement.
TTACCGCCATTTTGACTTCTCCAATTACGATCCTTCTTACCATTGTTTTATCCTTTTCCTCCCTGTCCTTCTCTGTTCTTCCTCTTACTTCCAATTCTTTTCTCACCTCTGAGACCATGCCGCCCATCCCTCTACCTTTAACGTGCTCCTTTCTTTCTTCTTGCATTGTTGACACATAACCTGTAGGTAACATTCTTTTCATCTTCTTCCAGTCCTTCTCATCCACCCAGGTTTCACTCATCGCAAACACATCCCACTTTTCTAACTCTCGCCAAAATCCTTCATTCTTGTTCTTCAAGCCTGACACATTCCAGCAAGATATTTTCACATTTTTATCTTTCCTTCCCTCACATGTCCTCCTTAATTTTCTTCCGCCTTGATGTTTGGAAACCCCTCCCTTTGATCCATAAACTCTTTTGCATCTTCGTTTTTTCTAGCTTTCTCTACTCTTTTTCCCTTTTGCCTTATTATTTCTACTTCTTTACCCCAGAACCATTTCTCCCCATTTATCCATAATCTGTCTCTCCCTATCCATACTATGCGGCCCTTTTTCTCTCTACCCATGCCATCTGCTCTATTTGCCCTCTTCTTTTCCTCTCCCTCCATGTGAGATCCTCTTTAATTACTTCCCTTCTTCCATTCAATAATTTTTTTTTCCTTCATCATTTCCTTTTTCTCCTCCTCGCTCCCAATTTTGACTAGAGACATTCTTTCTTTTCCTTCTTACCGCTTTACGTCTTCACCCTGCCTATTCATATCATCCAGTCCCTTCCTTGTTTCCTCCCTAAACCCTTTCATGAGGGCTTTTCATTTCTCAAACATCCCGCAATCAACTATATCTCTTTCTGGTATTTTTCGTTTTGGACAATCGTCCCAACTTCACTGCGGGCTCCAATAATCCCGTATTTGGTAAAAGCCATGTAAGGAGTTAATTGAAATCCGGCGTCTAGGAGATTGCAATGGAATTGCTATAATAGTAGACTCGATATCACATGCTTAGGCAAAATGGCGGAAGATTCCTGATACACTAATAATTTTGATTGACGTAATCGCCCAGCAAGACAAATAATTTCATTACAATCGATAACTGGATTAAGCCTTTTCAAAGGAGACTTAGTAGAAAGAGATTCAACATTCTTTAAAGAAATATTTTCACGAGCAAGCGGTTGAGATTGAACGTAACGTATCCAAAATAACGAGGAGTCATTCATCTGAGTAGCAGACACATATCTAGGGAAAACAAGCTTTTCTTCGAAAATCTTAACGGCACGCAAAACATATGCAGTGCCACGAAGTAAGCGAGACCAAGAGGACTGTCGAGCAAGTGAACTAGATTGACAATCATTTCTAATTTCAGTGTATTGTGCTGAGGCCAAGCAGCTGAGGAACTAGACAGCCATGCTGAGCCTTTCCACCAAAGAGAGAAAGTTGGTAAATCTTCTGCTGAGAGGCCACGTGAGTCGCTATAATCTGGATTCTGTTTGGAGGGTACGTGACTCGACAAAGCAGAGGATAATTTAGTTTGGATAGCAGATACGCGATCAGCGGCAAAAACAAGCGAAGCAACTGTCTGCTTCTGCAGGCAACTAAGTACTATCGTAGAATCTGTCCAACAAAAAATAGGCACATCAGCCCATTGAAGAGAACTGAACACGAATGGAATGAGTCTTGCCAATAGAGCAATTTCACCTGATTCTGAAATGATACGCGAATGGACAACCGCAGAACAAGCGAGGCGAGATGCGTCGGAAAAGCCGTGAATTTCAATAGAATTAGTATTGCTACCATAGAAAGTCCACCTCGTAACTTAAATGTGCGATAATGCCGTTAATTTAGAGAGAAAATCATACCATTTTCGTGAAAAGTCAGAGGGAAGCGTATGATCCCAATTAGGTTTTCGTTACCAGAGTTTTTGAAGTACATTTCTTGCAACGATAGTAACTGTAGCCAGCCAGCCCATAGGGTCATACAACTTCGAAACTGCTAAGAGTATTAAGCGTTTTGTAGAAATCTTATCATAAATTTCATTAATGTGAAAATGAAATGCATCATCTAAAGGACTCCATAAAATTCCAAGAACCTTGAACCCCGAGGAATTATCAAATGGAAGTTCTATGGCTAAACCGTGGTCCGATTGATCCAGCCCGGAGAGCAAGTCAACGGAATCGCTAAACCACTTGCGTAAGCGGAGACCGTGAGCGGAAGCCAATTGAATAAGCTCATCTCTCAAGGCAATAGTGAAGACCTTATTCACTGCCCCAACAAATAAATCATCCACATAAGTCTCGATTGCAAAAACTAAAGCTGCTAAAGGACAATTATCTTTTTTCTCTTCAACCAGTTGACGAAATACGCGAATTGCAAGATATATCTGTCGAAACATATGAGCTATGTCGGCACACAAAACATACCGATGTTACCGCCATTGTAGTAAAATACAAGAAATGTCATTTTGGAGTTTCGGTCCTATATGAAAACAGTCATTAGGCGAGATTTTAATTAAAGTTGGTCTAGATGCGTTAAATACAATCCTCAACTTCGTAGTTTGACTGTGATCTTGAAGAACAGGATGATGCGGGATAAACACTCGGAAAGAACCATCCTCATCCATTGGACCAATGCGGGACATCTGACCAAGCAATTCATATTCCCGCATAAATTCATGATATTTAATGGAAACATCCTCATTGTGTTCGAGACGTTCTTCTGAATGTAATAGCGAAGAAAGTGCGATATCGCGAATGTCCCCTAACTTTTAAGTGGTTCACTAAACAGAAGCTTAACCATGTATCGGTTGTTAGAATAACGTGAACGTGTCCCGGCGAAATGAGCCTCACATTCAAGCTTTTTCTTGGTTAATAAATGCAGTTTTGGAAACTCTTCCAACTCCCAGAGTTGACGAAGCGCCTCATTATTTGCAATATCTGCGAAACGATGCACATTTATGTGAAACGCTTGAACATGGGAAGTTTCAATAGATCCGGAAAGCACCCCTCCAAAAATCGTATTTTACCTCATCAAACAGATCAGCCCCGATTAGCAAATCAATACGATCATTGGATCCTAGTGTCGAATCTGCAAGATGCAATTCACGCAAGTTACTTGGTATCTGCATTAGCGTTTACTCTGCAGTAGCATAAGCTGTGATTCTCCAAAACACAAAATCTTGCGTCGTAAACGTGGTCGCACAAGACTTGGGACTTTTTATCGTAATTGAAACAAAATATAAAACTTGATGAGAAATGTTACCCCCTAATCCTGAAATAGGAATATCAAACTTTTTGCGCGAAAGTCGTAACAATTTATCAATATTTTTATAGATGAATGTAGCTACAGATCACTGATTTAATAGCGCGCGAACATGTGCACGTCTACCATCAGGTGCTTCTAGAATTACTTTCACTGTAGCTAACAAGGATGGCGGGCGGTTTTTCTTAGTTGCGTTGAGATGGGACGAAATCGCATTCCCATCATCTAAACTAGCTTTCGTTTCCAAAACATTTTCAGAATAATCTGACAAATGCTTTCACTCATCCGATAGAGAACTTGAACCATCGTTGTCCCGGTGCAAAAGGGAGCGATGCGATTTCTTACAATGCAAACATAATTTTTTGCTTCCACATCCACGTCGATAATGTTTCCCTAAACAATTGAAACATCGAGAATGTGAGCGAAAGCAATCATGCTGAATTTTTCTTTAAAAAAATCCAAAATTGGTTAAAAATTGCCAGCTACAAGTTATTTTGAACCTCGTTTTTTCATTTCATCCCACTGTGTCGCGGTCTGATCGATCGGACCGACGGCAGATATGCACCTTAATGTGCACACCATTGATGTCTATAGCCAGCCCGAGAGGCAGGAGCGACGCGGTCCGGCGAACTGCATGACCGACTGTCCGGTAAGATGCCGGCCCATGGTGCCGGTAAAATGCAGGCTGAGTGTGCGAGTAGATTAAAATTTGAAAAAAAAATTTTTATGTAAATAAAATAAAAATTTCTTCCTCCTAATATCACGAAAGGCAATAACGAAATTCTGCGTATAATAAGTACAAGTTGAAAGTAAAATTAGAAATGTTATTCTAATAAAAATATATATCCTTTTATGATATTGACATTTTTCTTACAACTTGGACTTTATTATACGCAGAATTTAATTCCCCCTGTGATATTTGAAGGGAGAAATTTTTATTTTATTAACATAACAAAATATTTTTTGAATTTTAAGGTTCAATTTATTGATGAGTCTCCAGAAAGTTTTGCACGGCAAAGTAATTATTATTGAAGGTGTTTGAAATACATTAATTGCATAAAAAATAATTTTATTACATCAAATATAATTTATTTTTAATGTTCGCTCAGGAAAAGCGATACAAATTTTTCGTGGATGATAAGTTTTGATCGGTGGACGGAAATTTTTATCGAAACACAATTTGCAAATCTTTGAAGTTTTCCTGAACGTTCTTCCATCATTAAACCGATGACTATCCGAAATAATACTTTTAAGCAGTTGGCGACGTATAAAACTGTAATTTTCACTTCCATTCTGCTTATGCCACGTGAAGTGCGTTACCAGTTCATCTACCATAATTTCTTTTAAGGCGGAGCTGAGAAATTCTTTCAGCTTCGAGCCACCCTAACGAACCAAATGATAATGCTGAAAAATTTAATTAAATATACATGTAGTACACATTTCAATTGTAACACTAAGTAGAAATGAAGAAACTTGCTAATATTTGACGCCTAAATTTGCTCCGCCTGAATTCAGCCGAGATAAGTGGTGGAGTTTTTCCTTGTTCTGTAGAATAATATCCTGGTTCTGTTCTTCCAACTTCCTATGCAAATAATACATAAGAAATATCTAATATTATGTAACTAATATGCTGGTGACATGTTAATATTGTTAAGACTACTGTCATAAATTTCGTAAAAACACGAAATGCACTCACTTTAAAGATTGAAGTATAAAGCTTCTGAATTCTTTACCCGACGACTCAGGAAATTCGTCATCATGTACATATTCTGAATTTCCATCATTGATCGATTCTCCTACATGAATTGGAAGCATCATGTTGTTCTCAATGACACTTTTTTGTGTCTTTAAATCAGAGTGCTGGTCTCCTGGGCTAAAAAAAATTGCAATAAGGAAATGTTTGAAGACTTTCAGTTACAATTGTTGCATTGATTTGTAAAAAGATACCAAAGGGAAATTTCTAATATGTATAATACTACTATTAACTTACAAATCTGTCATTCTAGAATTTCTACTCTTTATGCTAGCTATAATTGAAGCCACTGTTTTGGTAGTAATGTCTGGTACCAAGGGTGAGGCAAAATGAATATTAAATTATCAAATAAATAATAACAATAATTGATAGGGCTGATGGGAAATAAAAAAGTGCAAATTAAGGAAAAAGAAAATTTTGAAAAATACAAACTAACGAATTATAAAATATTAAAGCTATGCATTTTTAAATTTGTTAGAAATTTATTTAAAAAATTAGAATTATTATCAAAATAATTTAAAAGATATTCTAATTATAATTATTACTATTAAAATTATTATTAACAATGAGAACGTTCAAAATTACCTGAAATAAATATTTAAGTATAAAATAAATAATGTAATTGATAGGACTAATAAAAAATGAAAAAAAAAGAATTAACAGAAAACAAAATTGGAAAAAATACAAATTAACGAATTATAAACCATCTGTAATATCAAATAACAAGATTTTCAATGATCGAAAAATAAATATTCTTAATTATACAATTAACCAAATTCAAAATATCCGCAATTAAAATTATTAATTTATTTATAATTTATTATAAATTAATGTAATGTTACGCAACATAATTATGCAATTATAAAATAAAAAATATTTATAATTGATAGTGCTTTTTAAAAATATCCGAAATTAAAATTGCTTCTGAAATTTATTAAAAATTAGAAAAATTAACATTGTTACCTTTAATATTGTTATTAAAATTAATTTAAAATTATCCTAAATATATATTTAATTATAAAATTAGTAATAGTGATAATTCATAGGGCTAATAAAAATGTAAAAAATTAAAATTAACAAAAGAAAAACAGCTGTCGAAAGTACAGATTACTGATCTATAAAGTAATTGAAATAAAAAAAAAAACATTTTGAATTTACAAGATTTTCAAGTATCAACAAATAAAAAATTCTGAATTATAGAAGTAGGAATTTACAAAATATATAAATTAAAAATTATGATAACAAAAAATGATTTAACAGCAAAGAATTTAAAAAATACAAATTAACGAATTATAAACTATCCGTAATGAAAAACAAAAAACTTTTTAAATAAGTAAATAGAATTTTAAATGAAAATTCGAAATTATACAAGTAACAAATTTAATAACATTCGTAATTAAAATTATTAGCTTGGTAATTCATTACAAATATTATTATTATTATTATATCATTAAGCCGTTTCCCTTTCGGGGTAGGCGTGAATTGCTCGGTTGGATAGTAGTTTGTGCTACGTACTTTTCTGTATTCATTAAATTTCTTCGAAAATAAATGTTAATGCACTCCCGATAAATAGAAAATGTTATCATTGCGTCATTTCCTTAATTTCTTCGATTGTCGTAAACAAATTAATAGATAAAACTGGCCCCTGTGCATTCTCGGAAACTGAATGTATTCATATTCCGATTTTGTCGTTATTTATCGCAGTTGTCATTTTTATAAAAAAGACTAGTGAAGATTACCGTTGATGAGGTGGGAATAGGGAATTTGTGACATCAATATATATATATATATAAAGCTGCGAGATTGAGATATTAGGTTTTATGATCGTAGATTTAAAAAGTTAACAAAATAATACGACTTTATATCTGTAGAGTCTCAGTAGAATGACTTTTTTCAGTACTAGGTTTACTCGCAGATTATTATTATTAAAGCAAAAAATTAATGCAGAAACATTTTTTTTTTTTCAAAAAGCGAAATTTCCTGTTTCTGCTTGCAGAGTTAAGTTCCCAGTTCGAATGTTTGCCTAATGGCGCCCCGATTCCTAGTGTTCCTCGTGGCGGCCAATCTTTTCCTCCTGACAGACAACATCCTTCTGTTACTTCTCTTCCGCCAGTTAGACCTTATTCTTCGACTGATTCTTCTTCTCCTGCCGAACCTCCTGTTCGTTCAAGGACCCGGTCTCCTCCTGCCAGGTCTATAGTTCCACCTACCAAGATAATAAATTCTGACGGATGTATGTATGGACTTGACCAAATTCGATTTGTTCGGCTTATTTCTAAGAAGAATCCGGATCTGGTATTCGAACTTCAAAGATACACTTTCCCTACGGATAAACCGATTCAAGTACTTGAAGCACGTAACCTCTTTGGGCCCATACCAACCGAAGAACAAATTGTATTATCAACATTCGATGGTGACATCTTTGCAATATTAGATGACACAAATGTTCTTGCTGGAATATATAAACATAATCATCGCATTCACAGTAAAGGACGAGCAAAAATCAACATGAAGAGCGGCACGATTACCCCAATGACCCCAGCTGAAATCAGAGAAGTTCCAGTAGGCCTCCTTCGCCCAATCTTTAACTATTTTATAGTAGAGCATGTAAACCGCAGAGAAGGGAAAGTTACTGTTTATGAACAGTCTGGTGTCACAGAATTTTCCGCAAGACTGAGGCCATTTTCAGCTCCTTCAGGGCTAACGTTACGGAAAAATCTGCAACACTAACCCTAGTGATATACTTAAACGGTTAGTTTTACGAAAATTTCCATGATACTAGTCAGTACCTCTTTTCAAAATAAACTTGTTATCGTTAAATCACATTTTTGAGTGAATTTTTTAGATTATATGGTACATACGAGAAGAATATACTACGCTTATTTCCATTGATACTCACGGCTGCCACACAATCACTAACCTTTTGATTAACCCTATATTCTTTTCAATTCCGTTGAAATCCGCTGACTTCAGTGTATTTTTGTTGAAAATTATCAGATTCTGGTTCACTGACTCTATTTTACCCCATTTCACTTAATTCAATAAACAAAATTTGATTTAAAATTATTTTTGCTGTCATAATATTTTCAATTTTTTTATGAGTTTTGTGAAAGTTTTTCGAATTCCTTCGAATTCTTACAAATTTATTCAAATCAGTTTGAAATTTTATATTTTTAAATTTTTCATCAATACAGTTGATTTTTTTTTAATTCACCTTGAATTTTGATGAATTTCATCGAAATCTTTTCCTGACCATCAAATACACTCGAATTTTAGGTAATTCGTGTTTTATTTTTATTTTTTAATTCATCCTAAATTCGCTAAATTGACCTCGAATTCTTATAAGTTTCATCGAACACTTCTAGATATGAAAGAATATTTCGAAAACTAGCCGCCACAATTTGAATAGTGAAAGTGAAAAAAAAGTTTCTGAAGAAATAAAGTGTATTGATTGTCATAAAAAAGACTCGTGAAATTTATTTTGAGAGTAACAAAAGATTAACGATTTTTGTAGTTGCTATTAATGGAAAAATGTAACTACTTGTACCAATTACCTTCTGATTCACAAAAATAACTTCGTTGCCGCTATCATTACCAACAAAAAGTGTCTAATAAAGTCGCACATCTGGTATAAATAAAAAATCATCCTCAACATGAATTCAATTACAAGAAATGTAAAAATGAAATATGAAAACGTTTGTTATCCAAAATTGTCTTTTAATGTTAAATTATTATTGGAAAATATTTAATTGCAAATAGTAATAAAAACTCAATGTATTATGATTTCCAAGGCCTTAATCTCATTACTTTTCAAGCTTATATTTGTTTTACCGAAAACCTTGCTTTGACAAAATGAGAGAAAGCATCAAAAGGTTGATCAATTTAAATACTTAAAACACGATGTCAATCGAGAAGCCTCAATATCGTCAACAAATACATCAAATAATGTGTAGGAGTAATTAATTGCTTGTCAGTTTAGCCTTTCCAATTTGAAAATCAGTTCGCAGTTTTCGCAGTTGTTGATTGAGTAATTGAAATGTTAGAAATTCAATTCTCTCAAGAAAAATTCTCGAATGATCGCATTTACGAACAAAAATGAATGGCGAACCTTATGCAAAAATGACTCATGTTTTAGGATCCCTAAAGGATGAAAGAATTCTATTCTATTCTATTTAAAGCTTTTTCGCGTTTCAATCGTGTGCAAAACTACGAAACCTGATGACGTTTCGTGAACATTGCAGTTCACTTCTTCAGGGCTGACCTGAAACTGAAGTTTCAGGTTACGTTGTTCTCATATAGATTCTCTACGATGCCTATGATTGAATTAAATTAATTTGTTTCACTTGTCATTTAAATATTCCATTTTTTATTGAAAAGTCATGTTTTTCTTGTAAAATTACACTATTGCTTGAAAATTTATCATTTTCAGTTGAAAATTCAACACTTTGGTTGCATATCCATATATTGTGTTGAAAATTCGTATCGTTTTGTAGAAAATCAAATTTCATGGTTGAATATCCATCTTTTTGGTTGAAAATTACCTTTTTGGTTGAAATTCAAGAATTTTGTTAAAAATTTGTCTTTGTTAGCTATAATCAACTATTCTTTTATTTTTAATTAAAATCTGTTTTTTTTTTCTTTTAATATCAACTATTACACTTTTCGTTGGAAATTCATCTTTTTAGTTTAAAAATTCAACTTCTTGGTTAAATATTGAACAACTTCCTTAAAAATAATTTTTTTTCAACTGAAAATTTAACTATTTTGTTAAAAATTCAACCGATTTGTTGTAAAATAACTTTTTTGTTGAAAATTCATATAACAGTTTTTATAGAAAACTCGTCCTTTTGACTTGAAAATTTCACAATTTGGTATAAAATTCAACTATTTGCTATACAAAATTGAACCGTTTTGCAGAAAAATCGTTCTTTTTTAATGAAAATTAATTCACTTTAATAAAAATTACACTACATCATTTTTAGTTAAAAATGTATCCTTTTTATGTATTTCGTTGAAAATTCGTATGTTGAAGTAAAAAATCCATTTTTTTTGTTAAAAATGCAATGCCTGGTTAGAAATTGATGTATTTTAGTTAAGGCTTTAAGTATTTTGTTGAAAATTCGTTTTTTTATTATATTCAAATTTTTTTATTGAACATTAAAATTTTTTGTGGTTTAAATATCAACTTTTAAATTTTTTTGGTAAAAATTCAACTATTGTGTAAATAATTTAACGTCTTTTAGGTTTGAAAATTCATTATTTTGGACGGCCCTAATCAGCCATCGAGACATTTTATAACCAATTAGCAAATAAGTTGAAGAATATTTTTAAAGAAAAAATAAAGAAATAGTGGAATTAGTAAGGGTATATAAGATTCTCATGGCCTTTCAGGTTGGCCCCTGTAGTCTTAAAAATCGATTTTGAAAATAAAATTTTTGAAACATATGGCTTTGTAGGAAATTTCACGGCCATATGTTTCAAAAATGTAATTGTAAAACTCGATTTTGAAGACAACAGGGTCCAACCGGAACGGCTATATGAATTTTATATGCCCTTACACTATCCAGCGGCTCAATTATGATAAAATGGTGTCTTTAGTGTATTTTTTTCGAAATATTAGTAAAACAGTGTAATCGTTAAAAAAAATGTATTATAGTGTTAATAGTGTAGTGAGTCCGAGGCATGCAATTAAAATCAGAACGCATATTTCGTTTCATTCCCTGGATAACAATAATGACTATAAGGTTTGTTCTAAAGAAATTGGTGCCTCTCGAGGGTCTGCAGTTGACTGAATTCCCATGACATTTGCATTATGCGAGAGAATTACTTGAGGGGGTGTAAGGGGTCCGGATTTGACGTTCAATCTGCTTCAGTCTACCATCTACAATATCTACATTCCTGTGAATATTCCACTCTGGATATAGTCCATGTGACTGCTAGCACACACACACACACACACAGACAAAGTCACACACAAATGTGGTGCGGTTATAGGGTGGTGTACAATATCCGGGGAATAGATTGAAGCATATCGTGGAGAATTGAGGAATGAGGTAAGGAGAAAGACCTTCCATCTTTCTCGCCCTAGGTCCTAAAACCCCCACAGTAAATGCCCATTCTTTCCGCCTGTCCCTTGTTAATTTACCAGCCTATTATCGCCCTTCCTACTCGTATTTTCATCTCGGGTGTGGATCTATAGCTGAACGTTCAGAGGGTGCCACTTGAGGTTCGGCTTTATTAAGATGATAATGACAAATCCTATATACTGGTCCTAGTGCTTAAACATAAATTTCCTTATAGTGATACTGTTTTTATTTTCTTCGAGACGATTTTCTTTTTGATAGATGGAGAAAAATGGATGTTTGCCATTAACACCGAGGCGCAAACATTATATATAGAGTATATATATCGTGAAGTATTATATATACTGTTTATTTGTTTTATATAAAAGATATATGAAACAACTAAGTATTTATATATAATATCACTGTTAGAAATGTATGCAATTTTAGTATACACGGGCATATTAAATTTTCTATGTTTCCTGAATTCATTACACTTCGTAATTTTAGTATACTTACGTATACTGAATTTCTTTTATGAAGTTATATTTATACTAAATTTATTCAAGTGTACAGTAAGTTTCTTTCAAGTATATGAATTTCATAGTTTCTGTATACTAAAATTCATATACGTGTTTACTGTATTCAGCTGCGCAAACGCGTTTTGATTTACGTGAGTTGAGCAGCGTGGCCGGTGGAATTTGTTTGAGTTCTTTCTAATGCTAAAAAGTTCGGCTTCCTTCTGCGAGGATATGCGAAGTCTTCTCTGTAAAAGTTATGTTCAATTTATTAACGTAAAAAAGCTTACACATATGATTACTTGAAAATTAAAACTTTGTTCGTTAATTTAATTTTTCGTCTGATCATGTTCACAGATGATGAAGACGGAACCCACGCGAAACGGAACGCGTATACTGAATTTAGTACATGCGTATACTAAATTTCGTACACTTGTATACTGAATTTAGTATACGCGTGTACTAAATTTCATATACGTGCATATAAAATTCAGTATATGCATATACTAAATTTACTGTAAACTGGTATACTAAATTTAATTTCATGTTGTGCATTCTTGCTTACTACGGGATCACTAGAAACTCATCGCACCAAACTATCACAAGTAGTCCAAGAAGCTGGGGAAAGTACGCAGAATTTAAATGGAAGATTCAACCAAAGAATGCACGAACTTTTGTACGCTGTACAATCAACAATCCTCTAGCACACAAACGAGAAATTTGCATAAAAAATGAAGAGCAAACAGTTCTCGAAAAATACATAATTAATTTAAGAGAAGAACGTTCAAACTGAGTTTCAAGCGAAAATCCTAGCGGTGTTAGAGAAGCACAACAAATGGCAATCCAATCAGAAGTCTGGTTAGCTGAAAGAAGTAAAATTCGCTTATCCAAAAACACGATTAACCCCAACTAACTATTCGCACAACCCTCAATAAATCTCCTTTTCAATCCTCAAACTCTCAATTCAGTAAACAAACATACCCTTTATTAAATAATCCTCCCAATCACAGCGTACCTTTGCAGTAGAGAATCCAGTTATTTTGCAGTCACTGTAAAAAACCTGGACACACCGATAATCAATGTTTCTCCTCGCAGACAAATTTTCATACAAAAGCCTCGGGAAGTCGACCTCCGAATCGCGTGAATTATCTCCATGAAGAAACAAAAAAAGATATTCAGGAAACGGAAATGGAGACGGAGACAGAGTATCAGCAATATCTGGAAGATATCATCAGAAGGCATCATCAGAACACCATTCCTATACTCTTATCACTTTAACTTGTCCAACAGGTCCCTCCGACTAGACGATAAGGTCTATCCCTTAGAGTACAACGGTATCCTTATTCCAAAAAACACCATAAAAATGATAACCGTGGAAACAAACAAAAAGCAGGAGCACATTCTCATGGAAGATAGTCCCTACATTTCAAACTCTATTTACTGTATTGTTGACTCACAAGTTATGATTCCCGTTAGTAACGAGACCGAAAACGATTTGAGATTGAGTGACGAAGAGATAAATTGCAAGTTTATCAATGTTGGCCCAGAATGAGAAAAGCGTGTAACTTACATTACACAGAAGGAATCAAACGCTAGGTTGAAATATTTAAATGGAAATTTGAGACTTGAACATATTGAAGATGCCCACAAAACACAGATTAAATAAAAAGCGATCTATTATCACAACATTTTCTCACTTCAAGGAGACCCACTACCATGCACAAGTCTCGCGTCACATAAAATTATCGTGCAAGACAAAGCAAATATTAATATACGTCAACCGCGACACCGGGAATCCTGAAAAAACGCGATGCGTCAGAAAAACCTAAATGGAGGCTTGTGATTGATTTTAAGAAGTTGAACGAAAAAACAGATCAAGATGCCTACCCACTTTCTGCAATCGACGAAATTTTGGACCACTTGGGGAAAGCAAAATTCTTTTCAGCCTTTGATTTGAGCTCAGGATTTCACCAAATTCCAATGAACGAGGACTCAAAAAAAAATACCGCATTTTATACACCTAAAGGACATTTTCACTATAACCGCCTGCCGTTCGGGGTCAAAAACGCTCCAACCACATTTCAAAGGATGATGGACACAGCATTAAGGGGACTAATAGGAAAAATATGCTTTGCTTATCTAGACGACATTGTTGTCTTTAGAAGCACACTCCAAGAACAGAACGAAAATCTCGTTATCTTGTTTGAACGTTTACGGGCTATTAGACTCAAACTTCAACCAGACAAGTGTGAGTTTCTTCGACCGGAACTGGAATACCTGGGACACGTGATCATGGAAAACGGAGTGAAATCAAACTCACATAAATTATCTGCTGTCCAAAATTTCAAAAGACCCGAGAAACAAAAAGAAGTTATGTCTTTCTTGGGACTAGCTGGATATTACAGAAAATTTATAAAAAAATTCTCCACGATAGCTAAACCATTGACAGCACTGACGAAGAAAAATCAATCCATCAATTGGACGCCATCTTGCGAAAAAAGTTTTAGAATGTTTAAAGATGCTCTTTGCTCAGCACCGGTATTAAGATATCCTGACTTTAAGGATACATTTACTCTGACCACTGATGCAAGTCACGTTGGGCTGGGGGCAATTTTATCTTAACAGGGACAACCAGTTTGCTACATCTCAAGAACTTTAAACGAACCCGAGCTAAACTTTACCACTGCCGAAAAAGAAACATAAGCAATCGTATGGGCAGTTAAGCGTCTTCGATAATATCTTCTTGGACGTCAATTCATAATACAAACGGACTATCAAGCTTTGACGTGGCTTTTTAACGTGGAAGACCCTTCTTCCAGGTTGATAAGGTGAAGATTTCAGATGGAAGCACACGCATACAAGATCGTGTATAAAAAAGGAAAGGAAAATACGGCAACTGACGCGCTTTCAAGAATGCACCCTATTCAAGATCGAAATCTCTCAGATTAATTGGGAGAGGATGCACAAATAAATCAAGTAAATGACTCCCAAGAAGTCGATGAGATTGATACATCATCACCAGGCGAAAATAACCAACCAATTACTGAAAGATAGCGAAATCACGAACCTCTACATAAAAATGAAAGATTTCACCAGAAAAAAGTCTAGCGCATATTTAAATTTCACATGGAAGATCCCTTAATCCAAATTACGGAACGTGTACGTATCGAAGATATGTTGTATTTTCTATCACAGAAAAAATTCAGAGAACACACATTTTTCCTGTGTGAACGACCTGACAAAATATTGAGTGAAGAAGAGAAACAAAATCTGTTGAAAGAGGCACACGGAAACGTGGCCACTGGCGACTTTGGCGAGAATAAGACAATCAAAAGACTACGCGAACAAACATCGTGGGAAAATATGGAGAAAGATGTAATCGACTAGAGGTAGGGAGTTGAATCTGTAAGGAGAAATATAGCATTTAAGAGTAGGGATTAGGACCAATGTCTAATGAAAGAGTGTATGGATGTGTGGGGGAAGCTGAGGACCGCTGCGATGGCATCGAAGCTTCCGACGACGAAGTACAAGATCAGAAGAATCTGGTACACAGCGGCGGCTCGTTCGTTGTCTTAAAAATTAAACCTAACATTTTTATACAGGTAAATTCTGAAGGACCAGATCAATAAAATATTTGTTGTTTACTTACTTTCAAAATCAGCAGTCTGTTATCTCAAAAGAACCTTTGAATTACACCAATTATTTTAATTTGAGAAGATTTTCAGACTGAGATTTCATCGCTGGAGTTGGGTTTCTGAACCCTTAATTGTGGAAACGGACTCATCATCGATGCAGATTTAATATAAATTTCAAACTTATAAAGAATCATTTTAAACCAGATATTAAATATTTGAACTTTTTCGCGCGTAAACTGAGTTCCGCTCATTACAAGGGTCGAACGGTGGAGCCATCTAAGAGGCACCACCGGAAACGATGAAAACTTGAGGACTGAGCGGGACAGCAGGCTAAAATGACTATTAGGGGCAAGCCAAAATACGCTACGCCCATGGCTTTGTGCCATGAAAAATGATCGAGAGAGAAAAATGATTTTGGGAACGACAACAAACATTTACCAGAGATTTCGACTCGTTCATCGTGCGTCCAGCGTTGCTGATGGCGGGAGAGTTTCCCGGTTTTTTCGTGAAACTTCAGGGAAGTCAGGAAATTTCCGGGGAAAATTTCCAAGCTTACAGGGAAGTTTCTTACGGACAACGGGACGCTCGGGTTTGGGGGGCTCCTGCCCGGCAACGCTGAGGCGATCAATCAGAACGTTTTGACCTGTGATGAGGTGAGGTTATTAGTCCAGCGCTAAACCTGTGAGGAAGTGTGTTCGTTTTGTTTGAGCGTTTGTCCGGGATGGTTTTGAAACTTTGTGCATCTTGAGTGAAATTTCAATAAGTGTACATATTTACTGGGACTTTGTTAATTTGAATAAAATTGTGAATCACATTCGAGTTCGTGTTTTCACTCAAGTCCTAACCTTTACAGTAAGTGTTTCGGTAAAAATTGTTGAAAATTCAACTGTTTGATAAAAAATTCAACTACCTCGTGGAAAATTTACTTGTTGTCAAGTCATCTTGTGCTATTGAAAAGTCAGATGAAACATTTTTGCGAAATAATTGAACTACACTGAAAAAAAATGTACTTGATTCAAGGAAATGTGTTTGTTTGGCTTTTTTCTTTGCACCAAGAAACTGTTTACTTCAGTCAAGTTAATCTTGTTTAGATGCAAAAGATTAACGCATCCATTCAAGAAAATGATGTCTGATGATATTTCTTTAATATAAGTAAATATTTCTTCGCATTAAAAGTGAAAAATATTAAGTCAAAGAAATTATTTCCTCGAAGGAAGAAACCTAGGTTTATTGAATATGTTTTAGGCACCTAAAGAACTCCTACTTAAGTTCAATGAAATTGATTTTTTGAAAGGGATAAATATGTTTTAAAATTAAATAATTTATAATCATTGGAACAATTATTTCAGTTTTTTGAGCCAAAAGACTATTCACTCAAGATAAATGAATATTCATTCAAATGAAGAAATATTTATTCCATGCTAAGAAATGTCAAAATCATAAGAATGAAACAATTATGTACATTTAAAAAATGTTCTTTTACCATAAATCGATATTCGTTCAATTGGAAAAAAAAATTAGACACTAAGTTTATATAATTGTTGCAACGAAATAATGACTTAAATTGAAGAAATATTTATTCAAGATAAATGGATATGCATTCAGTTAAATAAATATTTATTGCATTCTAACAATTATCATAATCAACGCAATGAGAAAATTGTTCAAATGTAGAAAATATTCTTCTAATACGAATGTATATTCATTAAATTGAATAAAATATTCATTCCATGCCAAAAGTCGACATAATCGTTGCAATGAGATAATTATTTTTTATTAAAAAATGTTTAAAAAAATAAAACCTTGATTTATTTCAAAGATATAAATCTCATTAAAACTCAAACATTTGTCAAATGATCGTTTAAAATCAATCACATTTTAAATTGAAGGTTAAATTTTTTAATTTAAAGTCGTTTTCAATCAATAATCGTTCAGTTTTTATTCAAAAATTAAAAACTTTACTTGAAATTTCGAAATTTAACAAAATTAAACAATTAAACTTCTTACATTGAAAGGTTAAATTTTGCACCCTGAAATTTTTCCTATTCAAGACTTTCCATTTGAAACAATTCACTTTCAAATTGTTTAGTTTTGAATATTTAATTTATAATTGCCTAGTTTAAATAAACAGCGAAATACTGCTAAATATTCCAAAAATGCCTTTTTTAATTAAAAAATTACAATTCGGAATGGGTTAAAAATGGAACATTTAAAACTGAGAGAATATTTGAACTTTTATTATTTGAAATTGAATGAAAGAGATTAGTTATGTGTCTATTCATTTAAAATTATTTCAAAATTTAAAAGAAGTTTTTTTAAACTTTACTTCTATTCATGTTTGTATCTATTTTAGTGATTGTTATACTATTTTTAATGAACGCATAAATGGTAGAATTTTTACCCATCATACATTTTCTTATATTTTCTTGTAATGTTTGTATGTCTTGTTTTGAGTGATAATTTTTTTGAAAGGCAAATATTTCATAATAAATTTTTTTTTCACAAACTCAAGAATTAATCATTTAATTTTCATAATAAAACTACGAAACTGCTATAGAAGTCAACTACAATTCAGAAAAGATCAGCCCATTCATTGATATAAACATTTTGAAAATATATTCTACTATCGTTCCAAAATTAATGAAAACCTCAAAACCCCCTCAAAATTTGCCTAATGATAGGTACCTTTACCTTCTCTTGAATTTTTCATCTCAAATCGAAAAATCGAAATTAGAGAAAGTTTTTCGGACCTGTGAAATATTCGGATTTTCTTGGAAGAGTCTGGACTTAAGAACGTATTGAGTCTCGTATTTCTGTATGGATTGGATGAGAGGTATTATTTGATACGTGGCATTCATCATTTTGCTAGAGAGGTAGAGAGTAGAGATGAAGGACACCTAAAACTGACTCAGTGAAGTAGAACTTATTATACATACATCGGGCAGTCAGCAAGATATCCGAAAGGCACCCTAAGGATCAGTTGGAAATAAGATAAAGGTATAGGAGTTAAAGGCGCCGCATATATGCGCGGGGGCCATATTAAGCGCGCGATCAAAGAGGGTAAAAGAGCGCGAATACACGAGAGCACGTGGGACAATGCCTGTCACCTCATTCACGTCAAGAGGCCTACGACTACCAACTTCACGAAGCCCGAGGCCGAGGCCGAGGCCAACCAAAAGGATCAAATTGCATCTCGATTCGGCCGTGCATCCACTTCTTTTTTAATGCCGCCTTCCTCCTTATATTAGTTTCTTTGGCTTCTTCCTCTTCTACCGTTCTTTCCTTCTCCCCTAATAATATTTACACTCCCTTGTATTCAATCATATTACATATTAGAATGGATGACTCAATTCAAACTTATCAGAATTGAAATAACGTGGTCTGTCCGCAAAGTATCCGAGCTTCTTCTAACTTTGTACAATTTATGGGGGACCTCTGAGGTCCCTCATTGTTCGGCCTTACACCGACAAGCGGAAGGTTAGTTTCACGCGCGTAGAACGGTTGCGGGCAGAGAAACTTTCACCTCGGAAAGCGCGTGAAAGAAGGGTTGCCAGCTTATAAAATACAGATATTCCAGCTGATCGAAACTGCCGGTAACTGTGCAGCAGTACCTTCGATGACCTTCGTTGCCGACAGTTTCCATCAGCTGGAGTACATGAATTTTATAAGTTGGCAATCCTTCTTTCACGCGCTCTCCGAGGCGAAAGTTTATCTCCCACCAACAGTTCTACGCGCGTGAAATTAACCTTCCGCTCGTCGGTGTAATCCGGCCATTATGTGACACAGACCTACTAATCTTCACTTGACTAGTGTACGCAGTTGCGTAAACGTCGAACTACGTACGAGTCGAATTTCAGGATGACGGAACGCACCGAACAAAGAGTGTGCCTTAAATTTTGCCAAAAACTTGCTCATTCATGTTCGGAAACCAGAATACATGATTCGGAAAGTGTATGGTGATGAGTTCTTTGAGTGATACTCAAATTAAAGAGTGGCTGAGGCGACTTAAAAGTGGTCCCACTTCAGTGGAAAGTGTCACACGCTCTGGCAGCCTCTAAACAGCAAAAACACCTTAGAATGTGGAACGAGTGCTAGTGTTAACTAATAGAAATCATCGTTTAACAGTGAGAGAGATAGAGGAAGATCTTGGGATTCCAAAAACTATTGTTTCGGAAATTATTAGCAAAGATTTATAGAGATGAGCCTGGGCCAGTGGTGTCTGGGTTATTCACAACGACAGAGCATCTGCCTATTTATTGCAGCTTATTCAGCAATTTCTGGCGAAACACGGCCTTGCTTATTACACAACTTTGGTAGCCCACATACAGTCCTGGCCTGGCTACCTATTATTACTGGCTGTTTCCCAAATTGAAGCATCCTCTGAAAAGTCTAAAAGGAAAGCAATTTTAAGAGATAGAAGAAATAAAACAGAATGCGACGAAGCAGTTAGCATTTCCGAAAGGTGACATTAAAAGCATAAATTTCTATTTCACAATTGTCAAGACCATAAATTGATTCCCTTTTAAGAATACTAGCCTCATCAAGCGTACGCTACGCGCGCGTGTAATTTTTCTATTTGAGTGGCAAAATAATTTGTAATAAAAAATAAAAATTTAGAATAACTATTTATTTGTTAAAAATTTTGAAACACTTAAATTCGAACTAAAATTAGATTTGGAGACCTGAGAACCAGGAAATAAGTATTATTAGCTTGTTTATCAAGTTATTTCAATATCATTCTTCTAAGATTCTTGACAAAATTCAAAAATATTTCTTAAGATTTCAGATGTGGTTTATGGAAGTTCCCTTAGAACTTTTAGACTCGACTTTTTCCTACAATTTGAAAAAATCTTTCAACATTAAAAAAATTGCCTGAAAATCTTCCAGATTTAATTTCATTATGAAGATTTTTGAAATCTTTTGAAACTTGAATGAAAAAAATTAATTTTTCAGAATAAAAAATCATTCTCTTCAAAAAATTCTGTAAAAGGTTCTACATTTTTTTCGAAATCTTTGAAAATCTACATTTTAAATCATTTTTGAATTTTTCAGAACTTCTAAGTATCTCTCAAACTTACTCGAATGTGGGAATCTTGTAAAATTGAAAGATTTTGCTTTGGAAATATTTAGAAATGTATTTGCTTACTCATAGAGGAAGCATTAGTGATTTTTGTAATAATAGACAAACCAAAGTCTTTAACTTGATCAATTTAAAAATAGAAATTTACAAAAAATACAAAATAAATCAAAAAAATTTTTAATGCAAAGACAAATCGGACAAATAAAATTTTGTATTCGAAATGATAATTTTTCGAGCTGGAAAAGGCAAGGAAAAAGTTCTGTCGCACCCTATCCCTTTCTCAGCTTTATCATTTCTTTAGAAAAATTGTCACATGTATCACCTGTTCCTTATAGG
This sequence comes from Andricus grossulariae, assembly GCA_011634705.1. Taxonomy (NCBI): domain Eukaryota; kingdom Metazoa; phylum Arthropoda; class Insecta; order Hymenoptera; family Cynipidae; genus Andricus; species Andricus grossulariae. The sequence goes on along the minus strand of JAABKJ010075445.1, from coordinate 67,859,908 downwards.
GCTATCTAGCCCTAGGAACTTTTCATGAATAAATACAAATACAAAATACATACAGACAGGCAGACAGACAGACAAACACATTTGTAAAAACCTGTTTTTTGGGTTCAGAGGGTCTCAAAACATGGACATCTGACAAAAACGGTGGGGGTCAAATTTTACACAAATCTAAGTGTCCTAAAAAAAGTATAGGCATTGAAAAATACCTCTACAGGTGCTCTTCTTGTGAATACATCGCCTTGTGCGTTTTCAAAATCTATTCCACATTGAAGTTACGAAAAAGTGTCCTCAAGGAACGATTTGTTTCAAGAGCTGTGTAAAGTTTACAAAATCAGGTATCCTCATAAGTTTTAAAGATGATTACGTAATCAAGGGGGGGGGGGTGTCAATCAAATGATTATGGCTGATTACAACAGGGGGCGGGGGTAAAAAATGGGTGAAAAATTGATCATGTAATATATGGATCGCCCCTAATACCTTCTCTGGATGAGAATGTAAAAATACAAATTTTCAAGTATCATAAGCATTAATGATGGTTATTTTATTGTTTTAATTGCTAGACATAGTATTGAGAACATAAAAACAATCGAATAGATTGAAAAACCACACACGAGATAAAAAAGAAATGGAATAAGCAAGGTTTTGATGAGAATGTGCCTACTAATCGGGTAGATTTTTTCACTGTTAATGTTATTTTTTACGAATAAAACAAAAACTACACATCCTATCGAAGTGAACAATAACAAATTTGTAGATCTGTTTCAAATGCACAATTTTTGTTTAACCAGTTAACTGGTAGGCTGGAAATCGATGTTGTGTTCCAAAACTGGCAGAAGCAAATAATTCCGTATTCAGCATAAAAGTTCATTTCCTAAGAGTTTTTGAGGTCGCTGATGACGAATCCGCAGGCAAAATTGAGAAATTCAAACTGGCGGGTACAATATGGCGGACTAAAATACAAAAATCACGTGACTTGAATGAAAGGTTGTACTGAAGAGTTTTTTAAGTCGATAATGACTGTTCTACTATATCATCAGCTATTTTGAATTTTGTTATTTTGACCCCAGATTCGTCATCAGCGACCAAAAAACCACTTAGTACTGACTATCATTCAAATCACGTGAATTTTGCATTTTGGTTGACTGTATTGGATCCGCCATATTGGAGCCGCCGTATTTAATTTCTCAATGTTGACCCCGGATTCGTCATCAGCGACTAAAAAAACTAAGGCATACCAATTTTCATAAAAATCCATCGAGTTTTGTGGCAGTTATTCCAACTGCGTATATATGTCTCATTGCCAGTTTTGTCACGGATTTTTTCTGCGCATATATGCGTCATTACCAGTTAACTCGTTAATGATCATTTGTCGTATCTTGTACAGTTTGACCGTAAAATTAAATTTTGGATATTTTATTATTTTTTGTGTGATAAAAATGCGATATTTCGATTTTTCAAAAAAATTCAAAAATTCGATATGATAGTCTTGTAGGACATGTAAAAAGAAACATTTTTCTCATCACGACTTTTTTTCGTACAGTGCGTTGTTTGGCTGAAAATGTTCATTTTCGTTTCTTCTTTTGGATTTTGAAAATGCTGTCTCTCTGAAAAGTTTTCGTTTTATCGAAAAATGTCATGTGCATAAATTGTTTGAATTTGTTAGTACTATGACCAGCTGCACATATAATTTTCAAATTGTGAAGAAAATCGTCTTAAAAATTTTCAAATTGCGCTGACTTTTTTAATTTTCACCCAAAATGGCTGGCTAACGAACTTGACCTTTAGTTTAGGGGACTAAAGTATCATACCAAAGGCCAATCCAATCGGACAATTCTTTTGAAAGTTATCGTGCACACAGACAGACATACAGACAGACATACACATTCGTAAAAACCTGTTTTTTGGGGTCAGGGGGTCTCAAAACGTGAACATCTTACAAAAACCGGGGGTTTCAATTAAAAATAATTATTTTATAAAAAAATAGCATATATTTAAATTTTTAGTTAAAAAAATTTTGAATCAGAAAGCTTCTGTAATGCATATCGCAGAGTCTCTGAACAACGAAATGATGTTTTTAGAGTAAATTAGGCGAGAAGAATTTTTCCGTTATGAGAATAAAAATTATTTAAATTTTGACATCTATGTTTAAAAGATTAATTCTTAAGCAATAAGGATAATTTTCTACCAAAACGATTAATTTTCAACCAATTACTTGATTATTAAACTAAAAAAGAATATTTTTTTTTACTTTTTTTTTTAATGTTAAACAATTTAGTCGAATCTTTTTTCTTTCTTGACTGAACAATTTTTCTCGGTTGAAAATTCATCTCGGTGAGCAGGAACTTGATTTTTTGGCTGAACATCAACTATATACATATTTATCCCAAATGAAAGAATTTTCAGTCAAGAAGATTACTTCTCTACCAAAAACAACAATTTTTCAAACGAATAATTCAATTTTCAACTAAATTAATTTTCAATGAAAGAAAAATATTATGAAAAGTATTGCAAATAAGATAGAATCCATTTGAAATCCGGCAGGTTCTACACTTCAATTTGCAGAATCTCTCAGCGATGAAATATGTCAGGGATCCCCAGCGAGGAGAAGTTTCTCGAGTTTAGGTCTTTTAACACATTGCTCGTTTCCACCACTACGCTTCCTCACTCAGCACGGAAAACTTCCGTCTCAGTCAGTTAAAATTAAAGGTCAAATCATCGACAACTGTAATTTGTTGATTGTGACTTCTCTTTTGTTAAAGCTCCTTTGGCTTTAACGAACACATTCTCATCACGTATCTCAATCAACGATTTGTACCTTTTTTTTAATGTAAACACGGGCGAACGGTACAAGCGGGGATTGTCGGGAGATTGCATAATGTTCAGGGGCACTTTTCAAGTGGTCGAGCGCACGTCCCATTCTTCGAGCCGTCCCTTCAATTATAAATTATTTTTAAAATAAATATACAACTAAAATGAAATAATGCGCTTTTCTTATTCATAAAGTAGGTCAAACCGATATTGCAAGATAATAAATTTTTTAAACAAATCAAAATTATTCTAACAAAATCAAGTATCTTGAAAAAAAAATAATATTTAGGCTTAAATGTTAATAGTTGTTGAAAAACTAACAAATAATACAATTTTCGGGCTGTAAGTATGATAAATTAACTGCGTGAAAAACATACTATAACTCACATAAAAGTACAGTCGAATCTTTAAAGTAAGGTAATATATGAGGTTATTTGTCATTTAGAAGCATGGAAACTTTTCAGCTTTTTTAATATTTGATCACATTTATGGGTTTTAAATTTTTTATTATAATTATTTGATTGAATTTACGAAAAACTTATTTTATTATGACTGCTAAATTGACGTCGTGCAGCGCTGCCAACTCTCAAAAGTGTTTATCTCACTGAATGAATAAGTAACTTTTCACTCATTGTCAGTGACCGCTTTCCAGCTATTTCAATCAGTGAAATTTCATTAACAATCAGTGATATTTCACTGATTCAGATTCGTATTCCTTGAAGAGTTTCCATAATATCGTAAAATTATAGCCTGTAGTCCTATACTTTATTATATATTTTCATCTTTTGGATTTATGTCCCCATGTTATTTTTATGGGAAACTTCAGGGGTCAGGCGGCACCTGTTTATATTAAAATAAAATGAAAGTAAATAAATGTTGTATTTTTTTCAAACGAAATAAAACATATTTATTTTTTTAGGTGGAGAAAAATCGAACAGCTAGGATTAATCATGGAATATAAAGGTAGCAATTCAGCTATTGGGAAGTGGCTGCGATATGTTTTCGTGCTGAAGTACTTGGATGCTGAAGAAGTAGGAAGTGGATTCATGGATTTGGTCGCAATTCAACCCGAAGGCACACGTCTAGAAATTTTATGGTCTATTCCGCGGAAAATTACATCGGCTCGAAAGCACTGTTTGCTCCGCAGGTTTGGAAATCGGCCACGGCCGATCTTTGGAGAACGGCGAATGGCACTGCGCTTTACTATCTCTTTTTCTCCTGTGAAAAAGAAATAGTATATCGAAGCGCGCATGCGCCACTATTTCAATTATGGTGCAGATACCGCAGTCAAAACTCGAGGCGCTTTGTACAGCATGGTCGGTCTCCTTACCTTATTATCACTCCGTGTGTGAATCATGCCGCTCCAAATTCAATGCGTTATGTGAAACACCACATCCAAACATCCACAAATTTTTGTATTGCTTATGAGTAGAACAAGCTTCTAGTTCAATTACTAGGAATAGGTTAGATGAATCTGAAGCTAAACAGATAGATGTGGTGAACGAACAGAAATTCATTGCATCCAAAATTGAGAAATATAGAAAAAGCGAATATGAATCGAGGTTCTGATCTTTTAAATACGTCTCATTTTACGCTAGTTGCCGACCGCACTAAATTGATATAAAGAGCGATTCCGAGTAAAATCATCTGAAGAATTTCATGTATTGTCAGTTATTTCTATGAAAATTCTAGTATCCGTTCTATTATGTGTTGAAAGAAATTCCCTGAAATAATTTTTGAAAAATTCAAAAAACTCAGGAGATATTCAAAATTGTAGATTTTTGTCCTTCAAATGATTTAACATAAAATTGCTCTATAGGAAATTATTCAGAAACCTTTTGTTACTTCTATAGAAAAAACTTTTTTAAAGGAAAATTTGTATGCAAGAAATCAAAGAAAAAAATTGTTTGAATAAATAATTGTTTAAATACAATTTTTCTTGACAATTGGTATTCTTTCTACTGTGTTAAAAATGTTGTCATAATTTTTTCGTCGAAAAGAAAAAGAACATTTGTTTAAAGAATATTTGAATAATTATTGAACTGCAAGGTTTTTAAAATCTCGTATTGATACTACAGTGAGATTTACGTATCTGGAAAAAATGTTTTTAAACAGTATTTTTTCGATTGCAATGTCTTCTGACAACTTTAAAAAATTTGTTTTAAAGATTTAGGGGAAAACGATTTTCTACTACATTGTCATTGTTTTTTCAAAAATTATAATTCGTTAAAATGAAGTCATGTTTTAATATTACTGCAAGAGTTATCGATAGTTATTAATAAAATTATATATAACAAAAATTTTTTAATTAAATAATTTGTATAAGTTCACAACTGACATATTAACCAATGAACAACACTTCCAATTGAAAAACTGCGTAACTACAAGACAATATGTACTTTTCACCGATTCAATAAAACTCACAGATGAGGACCACCATTGTATGCCGAAACGTTTAAAACAACTTAATTGGTTTCAGTTCACCTGACCCTCAAACCGACAACTTACATCAACAATTTCTACAAAATTTTTCTCATCCAAAAATTATGCGACATTTTTTATTTGACGATTCCCCTATGCATCCTTCTCTCATCCTTAACACATACATTTTCAAATAATTAGAATAATTATATGTTTAATGCCGAAAAATAAAAAATATATTGCACTTTTACATTCTAGCTAGAACATAATATACTCCGGGCGCCAGAGGGGTCACAGTGGCCTCCTTAATTTATATGGGGCCACCTAGGTTTTTTTAATGTATTTTGGGTCGCTGAACACGAATTTCGGGGGTGGCTTTCGATCCGACAGTTCGTAGTAGCATTAAAATACTAGAATTATCAACATGTGAAATATCCGTTCTCAAAATCGATTATTTAGTTTTTATTAACTTAGCAGAAAGTCAAGGATATATCATAGTTCCTGAAAAATCTATCGACTTGACAACTGACTGCGAAGAAATAATTAAAGATATTAAAATTACCGAGGCATCACTTCTAACGTCAGAAACCAATTGTATTTCAACCACTGAAGGTGCCATAGTTAAGTTAAAACGAAGTGAAGAAATGAGCAAACACCTCTATTATACAAAAAATATTTCCATTCCGTATACCAGTAACGATCTAGATTTACTCAATGATAAACTACTACCAATACAAAAACAGATTGATAATTAGCAATTACTGCAAGCAGGTAGAACATGAGATGATATCGATGATGTTTTAAATAGAGTCAGAAATGAACGGCGAACACGAACATGGACTGAAAACACCACAGAAACTCTTACGTACTTAGGTTATATTGCGTCAGTATTAATAACCTTATTCTCAATGTACAAATGCGGATTCTGCGATTCAGTACAAAAATGTCTACCGAAAGTTTGTCTCAACCTGTTTTATACAACAAATAATATTAATAATAACGCAGCCCCAACGCCAACTGTTGTTACCTACGTTCCACAGGCTCCTCCTGCACATGAAATTGAAAATAGTGAGCCGTTAGTAGCACCTAAGGTCGTTAAATTGCGTTTTTCATGAGCAAAACGAGTCTAACGAGGGGGATGTAATACGTGTACTTAACCACTCTCCCCTCTCCTGGATTCTAGCTAAGGGTAGTTCGCCTACGACGCCTATACAAGGCCCTCGTGGCCTCAGTAGTCCTTGCGCCCTGTCTGCGGACAGGTCAGTCTTTGTATCTTTTGGTTTATTAAACTAAAGTAGTCGCTCGTCGTCTTTACAAGCTTTCCCATGCTGTTACGTTACCAGTTCTACTGTGCATGTGTTGTGTTAGGCTCAGTGTTGTATCAGTGTCAGTGTTGTGTCGTAGATCCAAGAGTGTGAGTGCTCTCGAGCCACGACGCTTATCTTATTTGTTTACGTTATCGATAAAAATATTTATAACGGTATTTTAGTTACATTTTCGATGACTGTGACTTCTTTCAAGTTTAAACTATTTTTGTAGTCTTGAGCAATTGAGATTCTTATTTAATTTCTGATTACTTTTTTCTATGATACTTGGTAAATTCCCAAGAATTATAATTTTTTGAACAATTTTCATGAAAAAATTCAGAGTTTGAATATTTTTAATTTTTCGATGGCTCTTTCCTGCGAAATTTTGCAAATTCAATAATTATTTATTATTTAAACGATTTACATAAACAAATTTAGAGCTTGGCCATTTTTCAACGAATAGACTGTTGGCGTTATTTAAACAATTTGCATGAACAAATTCAGAGTTTGTACATTTTTAATTTTTCGATGACTTTTTCCAGCGATTTTTTGCAAATTTATTCATTATTGATTATTTAAACAATTTTCATAAGCAAATTCCGAACTTGGCCATTTTTGAACTAATAGACTTTTGGCTATTGTTCAGCGAATAGGCTTTTGGCTATTTTTCAACGAATGAGCTCAATTTGTTTACAAAATTACCAAGAATGTATTTATTTCCAATAACCGAGGGGCTATTCACTGAGTGAAAATGAGTGCAAGAATTCCTGGATTTCGAAGAATATGCGATCTTGAGTCTGAGTTGAGATGAGTGAAGCGGAAAAAGTCAAAGTTGGCGAGAATCGGAGAGAACTGGAAAGAATCGAAGAGAATCGGAAAGAATACGGATGAATTTAAAGAAAACGGATGAATTTAAAGGATACAAGAAGATCAGGAAGAGTACGAAATGAGATTTCTATTCTGGCTCTAAACTTCTTTCTTTTTTTAATAGATGTTTTCTCATAATTGGTCAGTTGTACGTATCAAAAAACGGTTTAGAAAAAAATGGTCCTCTGGGAGTAGTCTAACTTTTGATAGAAACTTTTTTCTGTAGAATCCAAATTTAAAAAAAATAAACACAGCTTAATTTTTATTATTTTTCCACGTAAATTATTTTTTTTCTATGCCAACAATCGACATAATCAAGAAATGAGACAGGAACCGATGCTATGTTCGAAGTTTCAAAAAATCCGAAATTGTAAGAGGATTATTGCATTATTGAAAAAAAAAATTGAAACGCGAATATCTGGAAAGTGATCAATTTTTTGAGGACGGTTGCCCTAGTTTTTCGTAGCTTTTACGTAATATTTAGGGAAAAAAATCATCATGGTAGCATAATTGCAAACATGACTTATAAAGACTTTACAATATAAAACGAAATAACGTAAAAATATTAATGGAAGGACCAAATCCATTCCAAATCGGACAAGTTTCACAATCACAGTTCACACATAAAATCACAGAATCTCTTGGCGGCGAGGCATGTTCTTTTTTAGAAAATTAGGTGACACGTATTTTTTCGTTTTGAGAACAATAAAAAAACCTACGATGTTAAGAGTATTTGAATTTTGACGTCTCTTTTTCCAAAAATATCATTTTTTCTTCAAACTCATATAATTTTTGACCTAAATTTGATATTATAAATATCTTCTTGGATTCTGGTCTTGCTTACGGTTATCTTCTCGGTTCTCTTTCAAAATCTGTCGGAAACTTTTTTAAAGTTTAAAATAAAAAAAACTGTCGACGACTTGTTTGAAAATATAAAAATTCGATTTATGTCATGCCAATCTTTACTGTACTTGTTTATTTATAAGGAATACATCCTGTGAGTTTTATGCGGGCTGAATTATTTTTGTGGACAGGAGAAGAAAATGTGATGTCCTATATATATAGTTCTCCCACTCTGACACCCCGTACCGCATCTAGGTTTATAATATCTTTGTTCGTGTTCACAGCACATGACTTGCGCAAGTCCACAAGTAGCGCATCTGCAATCGTGTGAAAGAGCCCCAAGGGTCCTTTCACACGCTTACAGATTCGCAAGTGGCGGACTTGCGCAAGTCATGAGTAGTGAAAATAGAGATTTTTCCGTCAGCCGAAAAATTTCCGAATGGCGGTAATTTGAATGCGCGTTCTTTTTTAAATAGAAAATTTAATTTTTTTCAAATTATAGGCAAGTTTATTGAGCTCACAATAATTATGCAAGAATAAAGACTATGAATTAAATAAATTTTTCAATGTTTTGATGAAAATAAACGAGCACATGCCAAATCAGCTAATTTCTCTTCAAGTTATGTCTGCATGAGTTTCGGGTTTCCTGTTTTGTCTCGCTTCTCACACAAACTAATATTTTCGTGCACATGACGTAAGTGTTTTTGATAGTTATTAACATAATAAATGATCATGAACAAGCATGTCGATTATCATTGTTCAAAAGCAACTATAGAGGTTACGTTTGGGGTTATGCCGGCTACGCTTTCGCAAAGACGTGCTGTAAGACTTATACTGGCTGCTGTTTGCAAAAGCATAATATTTTTACGTTAAAAAATATCAAAAACACTTACCTCCTGTGCAAGAAAAAATTATCATTTTGTTGAAAGAGCGATATAAATCAGGGAGCATCTAAAACGTATACACAGAACTTGAGAGAAATCATATGATTTAGCATGGGCTTGTTTCTTTTCTTCAAAACATTGAAAAATGTATTTAATTCATAGCCGTTATTTCCCCATAGATATTTTTACCTCAATACACCTGCTTATAATTGGAAAACCATTAAATTTGCTATTAAACAAAAATCGAGCATTCAAATTACCGCCATTCGGAGATTTTTTCGCTGACGGAAAAATCTCTATTTTCAGAACTCATGATTCATGAAAAATAACGGAACAAAATCAAGTAGACTTTAATTACGCGCTTTTCTTTCTTAATGGACTAGTATGTGTGCGCGCTAAATTTTGTATTCATTTTTTATCATTTACTCAATTTTCGAATAACTATTTATTCGTTCAAATTTCTTGACCAATCAAATTCTTGCTGAAATCATATCCTCAAAGAATGTATTCAGTGAATCTATGTAACGTAGAATTTACTATTGCTTGGAATCTCCTCTTTAAAATGAGACCAAGAGCATAACGAAATATTCACTTGTTCTCGACTTATCATAAAAAATGTGGAAGCATGTCCATGGCGAAAATATGTTCGTCGAGCGGCAGTCGAATGTAGAATTTAAATCTTTCGTTAACGTGCGAAAAACAACAGACCAAAAAATGTAGTCACCATGGATTGTCTGATTTTCGTCTTGGTTATGCTTACACATTTTCCATGACAATATTTACATATAATTGTGAGAATGGAATTGAGATACTCATTCCACAATAGCAGAAACATTTTTAAAAAATTATATAGTTCCAACAGAGATATGTTAAATATAAATAAACGTTCATTTTACGAATTATAGCCCATATTCAACTATATAACCTTGAAATAAATCATTAATTCATGTTCCTTAATATGGAAAATTATAATTAAATCTTTATGTAATTTAATAGTGTAAAAACAGTAATCAACTAATAATTATTTAATAAATTTCTAACATAAAAAATGATGAAGAATTTTTCCTATTAAAAAATTTTAATAATGTTCATTTTATATTTTCCAAAAAATTCTCATTGTTATTAAACTTTTAAATTAATTTCGGAAAAAATTAGAACCTAATTTTGAAAATTGAATTCAGATACTGATTTCACAACATCCAGAAAACTTACAAAAATTACATCATTGCAGTAAAGGTCATTTGAAAATAAATAATATTTTATCATAGAAATTATAGCCAATATTCAATTACATAACCCTAAAGTAAATAATCAATTTATGTGAGTTAATATTGAAAAATTAAAATTCAATCGTTATGTAATTTAATATTAAGCAAAAAATTAATCAGCTAATAAATAGTCAATGAGTTCACAACATGAGAAGCATTAAATGATTGTTTTCATCGAAACATTCAAATAAAGTTGATTTTATATTTTTCTGAAAATTTCAGTCATCAATAACCTTTTAAAATAATTCCAGAAAAAAATGAAAACATGTGTACATATAACTTTGAAAACTGAATTCAGATTCATTTCTGTTATGTTTCGACTGTATAATATGAATGATTATCCTTCAATTTCCATGTGTACTTGGCGTTTATTCAATAACAGTGTTCTATTTGTCCTTTCTCTCTCTTGAGTGTTCTTTACCTTATGACATTGTAATTCAGGCTGACTAGACGAGTGGTCTAATCGCCGGCCCGAGGTGGTGAACCTAATCTTACAATTTTGCTGACTATAGCATCCGTTCTCACGCTCGCTGCGAGCGGATTCAGGCAAATATAAATATTCAGCCACATTACGTGACAATTTCCATAAGAACATTTTTAAAATTTGTGTAACTGGAACAGGGGTATTTTAAATACAAATAAACATTTATTATACCAATAATATCCAATATTCAATTTCATAACCTTAAAGTAAATAATCAATTTTTGCAACACCCACGACAAAAGTTGACGTTTTCATGCTTATAAATGGTGCCTGAAGGACTTTATTAGACCATATTGTGTGCGCAACAATTTTCGCGCATGCGCAGTTTGAAAATGGCTTACTTTAGGCACTGGTGAAAAAGCTGCGCATGCGCACTTTCGAATGATTTCTTTGAATCAATGCACGAGTTTGTTGCTTTTAAACAATATTCAGTACAATTAAGTAAACGGTTTTCATGAATAAAAGAAATGCATTTCTTTGGATTCAAACAATTTTTTTTCAGTGTATGGGCTTTTCTGCCGTGCAAAAGAAATAACGCGTATCTGCTCGGATAAGTCATGTGTAACTTTTACGAATCTTTGAAATTGAATTCGAATGTCATTTATTCTGATGGTGTTCATTGAGTTGGGTATTTGCACTTCATCGTCAGCTAAATTCACTTCGTTGAGTGCTGAGGGGGGAAACAATTGATCAACTGCATGGGATTCGGTCCATTTTTGCCCTATTTTGCTAATATCTTGGTAAAACCTAATGTTTTCTATATAAGTGTATTTGAAAATTATTTTTTATTTTTTAATTACTATTTAATGAAATAATAAAATGACGATAATTATTTTTCATTACGAAGATATTACAAAAATAACGTTTTGTCCCATGCATTTGGTCCATTTTTCCCCTCAGCACTCAACGAAGTGAAGTTATAGCTGGTGGTTGAAGTGAAAATACCTAATATCCATTTTTAAAACGATATACATAACGGATGTTCATAAAAATTACGAGAATTATAGGGCTATTTGAATTCCGTTTCAAAGGCTACTTGAAAGGGGATAGGGATATGTTTTCGTACTATCTTCTTACCTTTCCCAGATGGCACAAGTATCATTATATGGCACCTACGGCTGCGCAGTAGTTTTTTGGTCCTACTGGACTACCGCCGGACATACGTGCCGTGATTATTTTCCATATTTACAAAAAAAACTGCAATATTTCCTGACAAGCGGACATTTTCTTGGTTGGACGAACCTTGCCTTTAAACTTTCAATGCGTGTTCCGAAACTTACATTGCCAGTTTCAGGAAATCTTCATCGAATTTTTTGTGCTAATCTGAGTTTTAAAGAATATCCCGTGGCGTGAAGAATGAAAAAATCCGCGTCAAATCACAGTAAATCCCAGAGATATTTTTATCTGAAGTTGGATAAAAATGTTGAAAACAATACATATAAAGTTGTGAATGTGGTTGTGAATCCGCCTCCCGATAAAATTTATGTATGGTCGGATAATTGTAGTTGTCAATTGTATAAAAAATATCTCTGAGATTTACTGTGATGTGATTTTCAAGGAAAAAACTTTAATAACCGTAGTCTTTTAACAACTGTATTTGCGCGTATTTTCATGGACGCATGCATGGGGTAAGAGCACCAATTCTTGGTACCTCCCAATAATTATTGGCATGCAAAAACCCGAAGTGAATTTATTTTATTTTAGATAAATATTTGTGGACGTCCGCGTGAAACGGGCCCTTATGGCCGGTATGGAGTTACATATAGGGGCATACAGCCGGATAAATTTCCGGCATTTTAGACGCAAAACTCATCTAAACTTAGCTTTAAAAATATGAAAAATGTATAAACATATATATTTCAAAAATTCTGAAATTCTACCAAAGTTTTGAGTTTGATCATTTAAAAAAATGCTTCGTCGGAGTTCCGCGCCCATTTCCGATAAAATTGAGTATACAAAAAAAACTATACATCACAAAAAATGTATGCGTACTCTCTTGAAGTGAACCAGTGAAATGTTCACTGGTTGAATCATTATTTTGAATTATCACTGGTGAACCAGTGATTTTTCCATTTTGACTGGATGAACCAGTAAGTGATTTCACTAAAATAGCGCTACTAATTGTACCAGTGACGCCAAATGATAGATCGGACCAGTGATATAGCCCTCCATGTGGGCACGACATGAACCTCCAGTCGTCGGGTACGCGCGCGTCGCTAGTCAGGTCTTGGCATTTCTCGAGTGAAAACGAACCTTATTGTATACTAGTGTTTGTGTTATAAATATTTGGCGCCTGGCTGCAATAAGCAGGGGATATAATATCTTTCGTTTGATAGTGGGATGCCACTTGGGTTTAACTTTCAGCTACGCGACACGTTGACATAACGACGGCTCTTCCCACAATTAGGTGCAATTCATATTAAACCCCATTATATTGCAGACCGGCCTTCATTTACTCTTGTGAGAGTAAAATGCGGGTTTTAGAAATTAATTTTGCAAAGGCTACAACAAAAGTGGTGAATGATAAGTGTCATACCTAACCAGCTGACAAATGATAACGCGTACGACCAGATAACTACTGGTACTGACAAACCAGTGCCGGAACTCCACTGAATGAACCAGTGAATTTTCACTGATTGTCAGTGACATGCTTCTGCCTATTTCAACTAGTGAGATTGCACTGGAAATCATTGAGATTTCAATGGTTCATCTTAAGAGAGTACTAAAAAATGTTTCTATCTCTTATTCTGGCGTTTATGCCAAGCGAACCACACACAATCACGAAGGCAATCAGCATGACTAACGCAGGCGCATTGACGTGTATAATCCGGGCTCACTAAGATAAAGATTTAATTTTTTTACAAGGTTGTGTTCAACTATCATATTAGGTTCACAAAAAATTCGGCGTAGACCAAATAATTTTCGTATGTACCTATTACACTTTGTATTGATAAGGGGGCTTCCATAAACCACGTGGTCCAATTTTGGCCACTTTTTGACTCCCCTCCCCTCACGTGGTCCACCGTGGCATTCTCGTCGACCCCCCCCCCCCCGGGGGGGCCCCGGGGTTTTTTTCTATTTCTTTTAAAATGAAAATTAAACGAAAAATTATGAAGTTTACTTATTTTTTATTCCTTTAAAAACTATCAGCATCTACAAATGGCGACACTAGCCAATCATGTAAGTCATCGATGACTGGTGTTCTATTACTCAAAGACATATTAATTTGCCACTCTGAAAATTGGGGGTCTTATAGGAAAAAATCTCAGCTTTCTTTTCAATCTATTTTGAAGAAAAAAAAGTGTCGAAATTTGAAAAAAGTCAAATTTATTTTTGATTTTCAAACATTAGGGTCAAATTTTGACTTTTTTGAAAATCGTTATGATCACCAGAAATTTTGTGAAAAAATCTATCAAAAACATTTGCAGTGAAATTTTGTTTAAGGCAATATGAAAAAAGTTAAAAATGTTTGAAAATAAGGCTTTGATTCAAAAACCCAAAAATTGTACCCCCTCTACTTTGATAAATAATTATCAAAATGAATTGATTTTTGGTGTGAGAAGTACTATCTAATAGGACTACAATAAGGCCCATTTTTAGCGATGTTCACGGACCGCGACTTTTTCAACTGCTCAAGCGTTGCGTATGGAAAGGGAAAGCCTCCTTATTGGGTAAACTTCATTGAAGGATATTTCTGCGAAGAAGAATGATATCTTCAGTTTTGAAAAAGATTTTTAAAGTTCGAGAGTTGTACTTTTAGATGGCATGACCCGATTTCAGAAATAAAATTTTTTCGCGAAGTAACGTAAGCTCAAATATACCAAAAAACCGCAGTTATCGCACTTTTAGGTTAGGATATCTCAAAAATCTGACTTGCTGGAAAAATTCTGACCTTCAATTCAGATTCTACGCAGGAAATTACATTGCAAATGACCCTCAGTTGGCCAACAACAATCGCAATCCATTTATTGCAGATCTGAAATTGAAAGTTGATTTCTGTTCCACAGGTTTTATAATTTTTTTTGAATATTCAAACGAGGAATAGGATATTAGTTTCTGTTATCACGTTTCTCATCGCTTCCCAAAGTTTCTGCGAAATGTATTTATTATTGCACTGAAAAAAATGGTTAGCTGTGACAAGAAGCTCTTTATTAGTAAAGATGGTATTAGCTGCGACAACTACTTCGATGGTAAAAGTAACTAACCAGTTTAGTACAGCAACAAGTCGACGTTAGTAATCCTTCGTAGGTTTTATTAGCAACGATAGTAATTCTAGTCACAGCAAATAAAGTAGTCATATTTACAACCAATTTATTTTCGAAGAAATAAAAGTAGTTCAAGTTACAAGTTTCCCTCCTTTGCCACGTTGGCAGAACTGAAACCTGAGCAGTGCTCCTAACATTTGCACCGAAATATCGCGTCATGTTCTCGATCGTCGCGATTTTTATCTAAACCTTTTTGTGTATTATGCAGTAGTGAAGACCGTGAAGACAGTCGCATCGATCTAAATTTTTAAATAGACTCAATACTACTATAAGTATGTACTTTAAAATATTGAAATTATAGTAGTTTTGTCGTTAACATCCCAATGGGCATGCGATTGTATTCTGACATGACGTCTTATCAGGACCTGGTTTCTATAGGAAGTCCTGAGGACCTCTTGTTTCCGCTAATTAGAAATTATAGTAAAATCTACTATAATTTCAATATTGAGAAGTACTAACTTCGCAATAGTCCACGAGCCAGTAATTTTAATAGTAAAATTGTTTAGTTTCAATAGTAAGGACTACTAATTTAAATATTAGAACTTACTAATTGTAATAGTGAGGATAACTACTTTCAGTAGTGAGATCCACTAGCTCATTTGTAAGACTAATTAATTTAATAGTAAGACTCACTAATTAAAGTGGTACGGCTTACTACCTGAAAATAGTATGAACCATCGAATGTTGTCGCGAAAACAAGTAGAGTAGTAAGGACAACTACTACCAACCTTGTGAATAAACGTAGTAGCCCCAACCAGTCAAATAGAAGCGGCGTATATTACAAACTAAAGTAGTTGGCCCTACTACTTTATCAGTTGTCCCAACCTACTATTTTTTTCAGTGTGTGGATACAAACTTGCTAATATCACAAGTATCACATTCTTCAGTTTGTGATAATAAATATTATATTTATCTAAATGCGTGCGTTTCAATGTTAGCAGCGTTAACGGCATGTAATACTTACGATGTTACACTCAGAAAAATGTTTGTTTGAATCAAACAACAAAATTTGTTTTTTTCATATCATTGAAAGAAACAAATGTTTTGCTTTAATTGAAAAAAGGTTTATTTGATTTCAAGGAATGGAAAATATTTGCCTTATTGATTGAAACAAATAATTTGTTTACTAGGATTTGTTTGATTTAAACAAAAAAATTGGCTCTCATTAAACAATGAATTTGTTTAAAATTTGCTTTTTTGAATTCATAAAAATATTTATTTGATTCAATAAAAAACTGCAGTGCCAATCAGTGCTACAAAATGCTGCTAGGCGTGCTAAGGCACTGCCGGGTTTCCCTTCGGTACTAACCTAAAATTTAGATTGATTTATTATTTGATTGATTTGATGGCATTGTTTTTTTTCAGTGTTTTGTGATTCTAACGGTTTTGATTTACTGGAAAACTTAAAATTAATTGAAAAATGGACGCAATATCTCTAGCGTTGGAACTACTTGAATATTGGGGCTTTACACTTTGGATATAATTGAAGATTTCGCAGGTGAGTAAGTTTTTTTCATTTCTAACCTCCTTGCTTCATACAGATGATTTATGAAATCGATGATGTTTTTTATCAATTGTAATTATCGCTGTAAACTTAAAAGCAGGAACACTTATATATATATATATATATATACCTGGCTCTCACCCAGGAGGCTCGGGTTCGATTTCCGGTACCGGAACCGTTCGGTTTCGGTTTCTATTCCTTTTGAATAGAACTGAAGGGCCTATGACAAAGCCACCGAACGCGTCCTCGGGTTGACAAGCTTTGCCGGATAGCTCCAGTAGAGTGGGCCGGTAAGGACTAACGCAGAGGGTTAGAATTAGTTCAAATCACACATTTATGTTATTCACTATAAATATAATTGGATCAATAATTAATTAACAGGTTTTTCTTACAACGAGTGGGCCTTCGCCCCACTCGAACGAGATTTAGAGTCGGAAAAGGCCGACATTTACTATCGGCGGAACCGTCACGCCATTTTGACCGGACAGAACGTTCTTTATAAAGAGTGGTTTGAGTCACCACTTGACAGGATAGATTACTAATTACATTGTTCTCTTTTTCTTCTCTTTGAACTTAAACGGAACTCAGAATTACACCGCACGCGCGGAGGTCTATGATGACCCAGAAGTTACAACAGAATTCACACTATTATAAGGGCGACCCGATTCCGAAAAGAATGACTTTACCCGAGGTCAGCAACCAACAAATTTCAACAGCGTGTGCCTACCAATTCGGCACACCACGTTGAAACTAAGAAGTTTACGAGTAACGAAAGAAATAATTATTGGGACCCACCTGGCAGAATCCTGCTCCCTCGTGCTCGTCCTCTCATAGTCACGCTTCTATTTTTCCTCTTAAAAAAATCGGTCTTTAATTTTCCTTGATGCTTGGTCAGCACAATGATTTGCGTGGAGCTTAGAATTACGACTGACATTTCGTAGAGTGGCTTCTCCGTTCTCCCTCTCATAAGAGTCGGAGCGCCACTCGTGTCGAACGAGAAGGACAACTGCCAAGTTTGGTTTCCCGCAGCCTGGTGGCGCACAGTCTGCATGCGCTAACTTTCACACAAGCTTTCGTCGTCTGCCGCTAGTCGATGGTCCAGGGGTGAGGCTGACTTGGGTCAGCACGCAGATTATCCATGGCAACTGGCTGCTGTTTTTCCAAGCGCTCTTGCACGTGTGGGAATCCCGGTCCACCACGCATGCGCCAGGAAAATCTTTTCTTCGTAGTCCCTGGTGACAGCAGACATCCAATGCAGCCAATCTCACAGGATTTGACAGTTGTTGTTATAGTTGTGTGGGGGGTGGTTGATCCACCCTTCCACCCGAGTTGGATATGAAATAACAAACCAAAATACCAAAGAATTAGATTAATTACGGCGAATCGTTTAATTGGAACCCTGTGGTCTGACAATCTGTGGTTCAGGTCAGATGACCTAACCTTCCTAGTTTGTGACAGTTGATGCCGTATTTCTATTTTTTTAAACTGGTTTACATTAATCAAATTCAAGGTGAGCTTACGACAATTATTAATGATAATAGAAAATGAATCATTACGCTGTGATGAGATATTAAGTTGTTATTGACGTTAGCAGTCTTTAACATTTAACACAATAATTGAAATCACACCAAAGACTAAGATTCTTTTGAATACTCGCCGTAGAACTCTTATATTCTCGGCTAGTGAGGCGCTGTTCGCAGACAGCCCGTAGATTTTATTCGTGATTCCAAACTCATATCCCCAGTAAAATGATTTTGAAGCTGAATTTAATTGTTTGTAGATTTATTTGTGCGGGGTGCAAATTACCCCGTCACTATATATATATATATATTTGCTCGGGATGTCGCTTCTGTATACTTGAATATTTAGGTATACTTATTAATATTTAGGAGTGGCGCAAAGACCATAAGTTTCCCATTGATTTAACATGGGTAAAAGTCAGATTTTTGTAAATCTAATATTTGAGCGCGATAATATGTTACAAATACAGTCGAAATTGGATTTAACGTCCCCGGATTTATCGTTTCCGAGAATTGACGCCGTGCCGCGGGTAGGTTTGTCAGGAGCTGCGCGGGGTGTGTTCACCGCTTCCGAGAATTGACGCCGCGCTGCGGGCCAGGAGCTGTGCGGGTTTCACGAAGGCGTGACAAAACAGGAACTCTTTACGTTCGGAGTTGAGCTAAATCCGGTTCAGTTAGGGTAGGTCAGGTCCAAGGACAGCCCCAAAACTGAAGCTAAATCAGAGTTCGACTGTAATTCCGTGTTTCAGTATATTGTTCAGAATTCGTCAGAGACTAAGAATCAATCATAAATTTTGAGGTTAAATAAATTTAAGCCACTCTTATGGGTCCCCAAAGAAAACGCCATAAGTGACTAATGGGGAGGGTCTCTAAGGCCGTTTTTTGACCCAAAATATTTTTGGGCCAAAAAGTGGAGGGGGGGGGGTTCATTAATAATTTATGTGCAGGGTATGTAAATACAAAATATGTATGCTTAAACACGAGGTTTGACTAGGGTATTATTCATTGTTAAATTATGTCCCGCTGTTATAAAATTGTAAATAATAAATTTCAAATATTTTTTAAAATAAAGTAAATTTTTCTGATAGATAAAAATTAGTAAATTCATATAATATTTTTAAATTGTAATTTATGAACGCAGATTTGTGATTTTGGTTGATGGAAATATGTGTTTTCCTAATTTAAACTCTTAAAATAATAATTGAATTACATTCGTAATAGATGTAGATAAAAAAAATTAATAATCATTATCTTCCTTATTATGTAATTATACTTCCGTAAATTTGTAATAATTGTTATTGAAATTGTAACACGATGCAAAATATTATAGTAATACATAAATTATTTATTATAAAATACATCATTTTCGTTTAATAAAAAAATATTATCTCTGTTATACACATAATTATTTCGTATGTATACATATGTGTGTGTGTGTATATATATATATGTAATCATACATAAAAAAACTTTTTTCTTATCCAATCGATCGACATTTTATATGATTTTCGTTGTCAAAAGTATATATTTTTACACAATTATACTTGCATAGACGTGAAATGAAGAAATAGCGTACTTTGCAGAAGGGAGACTGTCGGGTATAGCAATACAATTTTTTAAAATATAAAGATTAATTCCTCCATGTTCTCACTTTCGGGGTGCAGTGTATGTGTAGCGGGCGTAAAGTTTTATGTATCGGGCGTAAAGTTTTATGTAGCGGGCGTAAAGTTTCATGTTGGCCCGGTGGCGGACTGCGCATGTGCGAGCGTCACTGGGCTGGAAGCGGACACATTACGCCTGCTTCACGTGCAATGCAATGGCGCGTTTTCAAGGGGGGTCGGACAAAAAGAATCTTTTTTGGCGGGTTAAAATATTTTTTTGTCTGAAAACAACATTTTCTAAAGGTTTGTTGATTACATAGAATTTTGCACAAAAACAAATAAAAACTCGATCTCGAGCGATCACTGGGGAATTTATTCAACTTCAATTAAAAGAAATGGCTAAATTTGATTAAATTGGTGACCTGTAGACTGATTTATCCGCAAAAATCCAATTCTGAACCACTGTGCGTTTGTCATATACACAGAATTTTGCAAAAAACCAAGTTTACAAATCGGCCTCGAGAGATCACTGAGGAATTCATTCAGCTTCAATTTTAAAGAAAACGTCTAAATCGGATAAAAACTGTAAGCTGTAGACTGATTTGTCCACACAAATCCAATTCTGAACCACTGTGCCTTACACGGAACAAATTTGTCCGTAAAAAAATCAAAAATTTGTAGCTAGGTCTCGGATACGAGATAAAAAAAAATGAAATATTGAATCTTATTTGTATGGGAAATGTATGGATAAATTTCAAGTTTTTTACGAACAATGCAAATTTCCGAGACCTAGCTACTAGTTCGTGACTTTTTTAAGGACAAATTTCTTCCGGTATTGTTTTAAGCTCGTTAGCGTGATGGAAACGGACAGTATTTATTTAACCCGCGAATTGTATTCAGCCCGTCAGGGAATACAAATGGCGAGAATATTTTCCTGTCGGCTTTCTATAATTTTTATAAAATAAAAAAATAAATAAATTTACACATTTAAATTATGACTGTTTAATTATATATTACATAGGAGTCTTTTGCTAAATACGTGATACGTATTTCAGTCACTCCCCCCCCCCCTTGCGTGATACGTTTGTCATTGTTCCTTATATGGAGAATTATACCTAGATGCCCCCCTCCCCGCCCCCTGAATCCATTACGTATCTTGTGAGTGATCTTGTGAGTGGTGGCTTTGATCAGCTCTATCTGACTTCTTAGCGTTTGCATGGATCGCTATTCCTTATGGGATGATAATGTGAATAATTAAAGAAATGTTATTTTTTAATAAAAAATTAATCGTAAATCTATTAAAATAGATTAACAAACTTTTAATAATAATGTAATTTATTTTCTTTTTTGATGTTATGTATATTACATAAATTTCTGCTATTTTTGGCCTTCAGGGAGTACGAAGCAATTCTATTAGAATATATTCTATCAGAGGGGAGTCTTTTCTGCAGATATCTGCAGTATTGTCGTCATTATGAATATTCTTTTTCAAGATAACTAATTCAAATTTGATTGAAAAACGCGAAAAACCAGCTCACCAAAATTCCACTGCGAGTCGGATTTGAATGGACTCCTCTATTCTATGGATCCTCTATTCATGAGAGGTGCTGGTTGAGCTGATTGACCAAATATAAGTTTCAAAATTTTCACTTGCGTGCTGCGATAGCTGAACTGGTTAAAGCACTTTTCATGAATAGAGTAAGCACGGAGTAATAATCAGACCGATCTCCATATATGCGTTTTGACGGTGCAAACTGCACATTTGTTGCCTTTCCTCAGGCGTCGAAAACATTGGCTCATGCGTATTGCGCTTTACTATCTCTTTTTCTCCCGTGAAAAAAGAGATAGTATATCGTAGTGCGCATGCGGCACTAATTCAATTGCCGTACAGATACCGCAACCAAAAATCGAGGTTCTTTGTACTGCATGATCGGTCTCCTTATTATTACTCCGTGAGAGTAAGTGTCGATTCAAATCCATTTTCGTGGATACTTATATTTCAGTACATAATATGTGGGCGAAAATGAGAGAGTGGAGAATGAGAATGCAGCTATGTTTATGTTACAGTCTCACACTCGAAGTATTCTCTCTTTTAAAAAAATATTTTATTTCGAGAACATAACAAATGAGCTGCAACAGAAATGATCCCACTGTTTTTCTGTGAGGGCCCTTAGGGCCGATATGGAGCTACGTACACTGCACTGTAAACAATTTTGGGAATTTCCCCCACTTTCTGGTATGGGGAAAAATCCACATTTTCGTTGGGGAAAATCATTTTCCCCGAAATTTGGGGAAATTTTCCTAAAAGTTCTTATAATTCACTACAAATTTGGAAAAAATTCCTTAAAATTTAGGAAATTAGATAATACCTACAATTTTTGGGAAAATTTCCCTAAACATATGGTAATTTATACAAAAATTTGGGAATATTCCCCACAATTTGGGGAATTGAATCATTCCTACTGAATGTAGGGAATCGTTTCAAAAATTATGTTTGATTTTCCACGCAGATTAGGTAAATTTTCTAAGAATTCCTGAAGTATTACCGTACCCAAGTGGAACTTTACAACTGACTTCATACCGCGCCAGTACCGTCGCTCGGATATCGGTACTGGCGCCGTACTGGCATTAGTACAAAATGTCACTCGGCTGGGAGTTGTCTGTCGGTACTGGGGCGGTACTGGAAGTGGTATTATGCCTCTACCTAAAATTACCTAAAATATAAATATATGTGTGTGTATATATATATATATATATATATATATAATAAGAGCCTACTGGGAGCCGATGTCATTTTTAGATGGCAGTTGCTCCCAGTGGGACCCTGCGGTGGTTGTTTAACCTTTTTTTCAAGCATTAAATATGAACTAAAAATATGAATGAAATATAAATTGGTATAAGTTACTCATCTCTAAAATTGGCTTCGGGATTGTTCTATTTTCATTCCAATTTCCAGGTTGCATTTGAGTTACGCAATTAGCAATCTTTTATGAAAATATCTATACATAGAAACACAATTTAAAGGAAAAATAGTCAAAATTTAGAATTTTATCATTCGTTTCTTTCGCAGTTTAAGATAAACGACCGACTCCTTTAAACACTGATGTAAGACTAATTTTTTAAAGGGACAAAAGATCGTCATGTGTTTGGAGTTCGAGTCAAATTTTGTCGCATTTCGAATTTAAGCGTTGGAAATATCGAGTGTTTTAAGAATTTTTGGGATATACTCTCGATAATGTAAAAATCTCTAAAATACTGTGTAGGACTTGATATATTTTGAGAAAATTCTTTGAAGAAGCGTTAAAATATTATTATAAAATTCAGTGAAAACCATTAGAATTAATCCCTGGAATCTTTCAAAACTAACTCACTAACCTCACATTATAATTGCACTATTAAGCAGTTTTTATTTAAAAAAAAAACGATTTTTTTATATGCGAAAATTCCAGAATTTCCCAGTGATTTATTTAACATGTTAATGCGAATCACAATTGTTACACATTAAGAAATATAATTAAACTTATATTATTTACAGGAATATGTGTAGCAATTTAAGAGATTAAGTGGAATTCAAATATGAAAAACCCAAAAAAATGTTAATATTTTGTCAAACAAATTGTTTATAACAATTTATTTTGTTAATCTTTAAAAAATTTTATAAGGAAAATTTACTTTCAAAGTAACTGTAGCCTAAGATCTACAGTAATAATAAGTAAACAATATGCAATATACAATATGCAATATACAATATGCATGCTGAGGCATATTTAATAGAAATAATGATAATTTTTGCGTTAAAATAAAAACAGTTTTTCTTTACGAAACATTTTTCAATTGTGTCTTTGAATTTAAGTTTTAGAAGAAAATTGAGAGGTGTTTATTATTTAATTAATTAATACGACGGAGAGGAGCTTTATATATATATATATAAAATTTGAAATAAATAAAACTATAGTACATAAAAATTTTAATTTTTCCCACAGTTCTGCATGTACATTGAAAATGTATTCTCATATTCGATCGAGCAGTAGGAAAGAAAGGAATCTAACTGACTGACTCGTACAGGGATACTATTGATTTCGGTTGTCTGGACGGCTGAGAAGCAGAAACTCGAAGGGGTCTGTGTAATCCGCCCAACATGTATTTTTCTCCAAAATTCGTACGATTTCTGTTGATATCCTCCATACTTTGTGTCGGTAAGAATTAATCTCAAATCACTGAATACATATGGAATAGATGTAAGTTTCGAAAAGTTTGAATATTAAAGGAAATTTTTGCATTCGTAGGATTGTGCTCAGAAGATGAAGAGAGGCTGGTACGAGATCTCTTCAGAGGATACAATAAATTAATCCGGCCTGTCAAAAACATGACAGAAAATGTTCTTGTTAAATTTGGTCTAGCATTTGTGCAACTTATCAATGTGGTAAGTAAATCTTAAAAACATATTAGAGTAGCCAAGTTGTGCAATCTTGTCTCTCCTTATTTCAAATTAAAGCACATTCTACATTAGGCTGTAGCGTGAAATACAAGTTTCAGAAAATGATAGACCCTAGGTTCCTATTCTTTTCCTCTTTACCTAAAAAGGAACTGTGTGAAATTGTTGCCCCGATAAATAAATGGTTGTAAGGAATTCTGATAAAACTGCCGGGAAACCACGAACATTAAAAGAAATATCCTTTAGTGTCGAAAGGTTGTTTCTTGACACAACGTGAATTTTATTTTATATTTAAGGTTAAAAGGATTTACATTTATCTGAAAAAAAATCTTTTTGCAGCAATCAATTTCTTTTTGTGACAAACTGCAACTATTCTTGGAGCTGAATGATTATGTTTATATAAAAAATATATTCACGTAGTTCTAAAGATTGCAGATAAGAAAACGATGCTCTTGTTTGAATACAACTTTTTGTCTAAGTGAGAGAAAAACATGCGTTTTTTTATTTACTTCAAAATTATTGGGTGCATTGAAAAATTGTATGAATGAAATTTGTAGATCTCTGTGAAGTATATCTTTTCTCCGCTCAATTTTTGTTATTGAAACAACCTTCCTCAAAAAATACAAAAAAGTGTGAAAAAGATCAAATTTTTTTTTTATTATTTTCAATATCAGTAGGCATTTTTAATTAAACTTACTAGTGAACTGCAAGAAAAATATAAATTACTATTTTCAAAACGTGAAACTCCTAATTGGGTAGTTTTTGTTTGTTATCTAAAATTTCGCAAAATTGAATTGAAGAAAATAACATTTAAGTTTTTCTATCCCGGGTGAAATTTTTTTTACAAATAAGTACGAAAAACTAGAACCAATTTTACAGGAAAATACAAGTAAATACAATAAATTACAGGATATTAGAACATTAATCTATTATTTAGACACATTTTGTACCTATTTGTATTACATTATCATAATTTATGATGGAAGGTATTATCTTTCTGTGAATTTAGAACTATACCCCCAAGCGGGAAGAATGAGGATTTTAAGTCTATGAAACGTTTCATTAAAACATTGAAAGTTTCACGGAACAATGAAACGTTTCATGGGACCAAAGTTTCTGAAACGTTTCAAAGTTTCACAAACACGTATGCGCTTGCGCACATGTAAATAGTAAGGATAAGATTTAGAAAATATGTAGACAGAAGTATTGTAAGAAATGGAAGTCATGTAAACCCTTAAGGGACACATTATGAATAAAGAAGAACTCGTGTTATAAAAATATATTTAAACTTAAAAAATTAACTTTTTGGAAAAAGGACACAAGCTACAATAACATTTTATTTAACAAAATTTTTCGCCTAAATTATATCTACTTGGCTTAGAAAAAACTTACGATATAATGCGTATTTATTATTTCAATCGTAAAAAACAACATTAGGAATAAATTAATTTCATGGAAAAACGACACAAGTTGCAATAAAATGTTTTATAACCATTTTTTTTTAAACTAGGATACGCTTTTTTCAAATCATAAGAACAAGACAATGAAAATACGTATGTTTCAATGACAATACATATTATGAATTGTAATGATGTAAATTTATTGAAATAATACGTTGAACATGATGTAGAAAAGTTCGCGTTGTCGACCAAATCGAGTGCGAAGCACGAGACACGTGATGATAATGTGTTCGTTAAAGCCGAAGGAGCTTTAACAAAAGAGAATTCACAATCACCCAATTACAGTTGTTGATGCTTTGACCTTTAATTTTAAAAGGCCTGCGCACAAATGTGGGGCAAATACAAAGTCCGAGCGCGTAGCGCGAGGTACATACGTTATCGAGCGCGAAGCATGAGATAAATATATTATCGAGCGCGAAGCCCGAGAACCAACAGTCGCGCAGTCGCGCGCCATAGGCGCGCTCAAACTTGCGAGCCGCGCGCGCTCAGCGCACGAAGAGAATGTGCCCGCGCAGCGGACAGATTTTTTTTAATTGTATCGCCAATGATGTTTATTCATGAAATTTTGTTATCTGATATTTTTTTATTTATTTTGTAAACCAATTCTGTAAACAAATGCCGAATATAGACGCTTAAAGTGATCTTTCTTATGGAAATTTGCGTCCACACTTAGCATATGTTCATAAAATTCGTTTCTTATCAAACTAACATCGCAAAGCAGTACTGACCATGTAAGTAAAGGCAAATTAAGCGAGAAAGCGAATTTTTTCTCCTTTACACATCCACGCTGGGAATATGTTTATAGAATTAGTTTACAAAATTAGGAACAAATATCAGATAACAAAATTTCATGAATAAGCATCATTGGCGAAATAAATTCTTAAAAATTTAGAGAAAAGGCTAATTTGGTCTTCCTTTAATCTTCAGCACTAGACATTTGTTTATAGAATTTGTTAACAAATTATTTAAAAATATAAGGTGACAATTTTTCATTACTAAACATCACTGATCACATCATTTAAGGAAAATTAATAAAAACGATTCCTTTTTGCCCTTAAATGTCTACACTAGGCATTTATTTATATAAGTTGTTTATAAAATTAATAAAAAATATCGGATTACAAATTTTCATCATTAAACATCACTGACAATATTATTTTAACAAAATTAAGAGAAAAGACTATTTCTCCCTACTGTTAAATGTCCACATTACAAATTTTTGTCTTCAATCATCACTGACAATATTATTTGAACAAAATTAAGATTAAATACTATTTCTCCCTGCTTTCAAATGTCCACATTGTGAATTTGTTTATATAAATTATTTATAAAATCAATCAAAAATATCCGATTACAAATTTTCGTCTTTAAACATCACTGACGATATTATCTGAAGACAGTTAAGCAGAAAAACGATTTCTCTCTGCCTTTAAATGTCCACACTGAGCATTTGTTTATAAAATTACTAAAAAATATCGGATGACAAATTTTTATGATCCAGTATCATTTTGTCAAGAAAAGCATGTAATTTATATGCAAAAATGTACTTTGAAAGCGAAAAATGTATAATTTACTGTTTGTTAATTTAATTTATTAATAAAAATTAACTGTACCAGATAATAATTTTTTCGCTTTCAAATACCCGTGTGGATCCAGTCCAGCGATGCTGAATATAAGACCAAATTTTCCACGAAAATAAAAAAAATAAATATAAAAATAAACTATTTTTCCGCTATTTGCATTAACATAAATTTTTAACCCTTAAAGCGCCCCCGGGGTATGAGAAAACTCTTCTTTTTTGCGCGATTATTATTAAAAAGTAATAAAATAACATGAAAAAATATAGAGGTAACCATTAAAAAAAGTTCCTCCCACATTTCATGAAAAACCCCAATTCAAGTTCCCAAATAAATACCTTTCTTCAAAGCTGCAATACAGAAAAAAAATTCCCCTTGAAGAGCTATATTTCGAGAATTACAGGTTAAACTTTCAGGTTAAAATATCAAAAATTGACTGAGTTATGATTTTTTTTCGTGAAAAAAGTCATTTTTAACGTTTTTGTAAGATTTTTATTTTTCTTACACGCAGCAAAATTTTTTTCGACGATAAGACCTTATCTACACACTGAAGGGATAGTTGAAGAGTATTCAGTCATTTTTTGTAATTGAAATAACGTCTACTCTCTTTGTTTTTACATCTTCAACTATAAATCTGACAATTTTACAATATTAAATTACATTAAAATAAATAAATTAATCTACTTCTGGTTGAAAGTTAATTCCTTTTTGTGGAAAAGTCCGCTATTATATTTTGGGTTTAGAACTAATCTTTTTTCATTTATAGACCTCAATTTGTTTTTTAGTAGTCGCTCCGCAGGGGGTCCCCGCCGCGCCGCCTGGGTTTGTGGTTTTTTCCGGCATTGTCACCTTGTGAAATTTTCAATGAAATTTAAATTAAGCTCAGTTACAAATTCAAAACAATTATCATGAACCCTTAGAACTTAGAATCTTAGAGCTACAATTGTTCACCTGCAACTTTCCAAATTTCTCGAATTATCTAAGGCCATTGACCCGATG
The DNA here is from genome assembly GCA_011634705.1 of Andricus grossulariae. Classification (NCBI taxonomy): domain Eukaryota; kingdom Metazoa; phylum Arthropoda; class Insecta; order Hymenoptera; family Cynipidae; genus Andricus; species Andricus grossulariae. The sequence goes on along the minus strand of JAABKJ010075445.1, from coordinate 67,831,668 downwards.
CAATCAGGTTTTCGGGAAAAGCATATCACTCTTACTGCTTCCCTTAAAGTAACGACGGATCTTAAACTAGCAATGGATAATAGGGAGATCAATACTTACCAATTACTTTATTAAGTAGATTACTTGTTCTTGTCCAATAGGATATCGATTGCGTTATCCTCTGGGCCTGGAAGAATGGACTTACTCTTAACCCGGGCAAAACTTAGGCAATTGTTGTTTGACCTACATCATCTCCGTCGCTTGAAACACTAGCATCATTTCCACCTCTTCGTATTGAGAATCTTACTATCCCTTTTTCTGAAGTGGTTAAAGATCTGGAATATTTCCATAACCGTACCTTGTTATGGAAGGAACAGGCACAGAGTATCTCAAGGAAAACATACAGAATTCTACAACAAATATATAGGAATAAGGACTCTTTACCTAAGTCCACTCGGATACTTTTAGTTAAGAGTTTAATCTTGCCCCATTTTGACTACGGTTGTTTACTATATGATGATTTGACCGACGATTTATATTTAAAGCTTGAGCGTGCGTTGAATGCCTGTATCCGTTTTATCTACAATTTGCCTAAATAAGAACACATAACTCCATTCAGACTTAAGGCTGGTCTGCTTAATGTTGCCAAGAGAAGACAATTCTTCATGGGTAATTTGCTCTACAATATTTTTCAGAACAAAGCACCTGAGTATCTATTCAACCTATTCCAATTTATAGACAGAGACCTTCCAGCAGAGTCTAAGCTTCGTAAAAGACATACAATCCTTAAGATTCCTTTTCACAGAACGTGTCAGCTTCGAAGGACATTTATATTAAGGGGTGCCTGGTTATGGAATAAAGTACCATACGATATTAGAAATGCACCTTCCCTTTATCATTTCAAGAATATCTCTTTTAAATATTTGTACAATAGTCCTGACCCAACTCTTGAAATCACTCACTCGTAAACTCTCATATTTAGTTCTTGCTCATTACATCTTCGAATTTTCTTTCATTTTCATTAACTTTTGCAATGTATTTCTTTTACACACAGTTTTCCCCTCTTTATTTCTGCCTTAACATGCAAAAGAGCTACTAATTAATCACCTAATGTTACTGACTAAGAATTAATCTCATACCTAATTTGATACGTATTCTGAGGTCGACTCTATTTATTTTATTTTATTTGTAGATTAGATTATAAGACTAATCAAGTATTCTGCCAATCAGTGCTTGCCCAAATTTGTAATGACCCTGTATTATCCTGTTCCTTAGAGGGCTATTTAGCCCTAGGAACTTTTTTTTAATAAATACAAATATAGGCCCGGCAACCAAGAACCAAAAAAGACGGATAAAGGAAATGAACAGTAACAGGCTGAAAATGGATGTAAGCCCTTCCTAATAGGTTATTAATGAACCTGTAAACGTATGATATCGATTGAACAATGGATAACATTTTTGTTGAAACATGGCGGCGATTATCAGTTTTTGGAGCTTATCTCGGAAACGGCTAATTTTAGAAAAATTGAGGTTCTATGGAAAAATGTGCAAAATTCTTTGCTCTGCAAAAAAGGTTTGTCTCTTTTTTACATAAAGATAATATTTTGTTCAGAAAATAGAAAAAACGACTTATTTTTTGTGGACAGGTGTCAGCTACAGTTATCCAAAAAAGAAGTCCAAAATACAGATTTGATCATGATTGAGGACTATCTCTTACGCTGTGTATGCCAAATTGCAACACGTCCATTATTTTTTAAATATTGCTAAAAAATTGCCCCATGTTTCATATTACTTTAGGCATAGTAACCGATATAGATTTTCGTTCATACTTGGTAAAAAGTTTCTTTCTTATGTGGAAAATGCACCTGCAAATTTTCAGAGGGTCGCGGTTTTTTCAAAAACTTTCCACTTTTTGTCCAATTATCAATTGGAGTGAATTAATGTTAACAAACATAATTGTTCAAACAATTTCTTATTATTCTTAATAATATTCTCTCAAAATAATGTTAGAAAATTGCATTTTCTTTTCAATTTTAACTTCTTGTACAATTTTGAATACGAGTCAGATCAATAATTAATTGAATTTAACAAAACTAATTGTTGAAACAATTTATTATTATTGAATAAAGCAAGAAAGTTTTGGGGTTTTATGAAATTTGGAACTATTTGTTTACTTTTCACTTGCAGTGAGTTCATAATTAATTCACTGCATCAAAAATAATTATTTAAACAAATTATTATTTTTGATAACTATCTTTTTCTTTATCGATGCTACATAGTTGCGGTAAAAAATCTAAAGTTCTTAGACATATATATAAATGGAAAAATAACAATTTTTGTCAGTTCGTCAGTGTATTTCATAGTAGATTCGGTCAGCTCCGAATCCCAAAAGTTATATTACTTGGTTCAGAAAAGCATATCAATAATGTCGATTTTTGTATAGATATTGCAAATAGTCTCATTGACAACATGTAAAAACCTAAGGTTCTCAGACTTATATATAACTGGAAAAATAACAATTCTGTTGAGTTCGTCAGTGTATTTAATAGTAGACTCGGTCAGCTCGGCATCCTAAAAGTTGTTTCTTTGGTTCAGAAAAAAATGTCAATAATTTCGATTTTTGTGCGGACATTGCAAATAGTTTCATTAACAACATGTAAAAAATCTAAGGTTCTCAGACTTATATAAAACTGGAAAAATAACAATTCTGTTGAGTTCGTCAGTGTATTTCATAGTAGACTCGGTCACCTCGGCATCCTAAAAGTTGTTTCTTTGGTTCAGAAAAAAGCTTTGTCATAGGCCCTTCAGTTCTATTCGAAAGGAATAGAAACCGAAACCGAACCGAATATATATATATATATATACGGGCGATTGACTTTTCGCTCCCGACCTGCACAGGTAGGCACTAATACATTACCTGCTGAGGGGAGCGAACGTCCCTTCCACTGCACGGACTGCGGATCTATTTTCTCTCTTACTGCTCCCTCTCAAGCAATGCCCAGCCCTACTCTTCCCCACCCTTTTCATTTTATACACAATTCTGGAAATTGTCCATCATTAAGTTAATATCGTGTTATTATGGCAAAGTCCAAAAGTAAATGTCTCTGAATGCTTTACGTTTTAAACTCCCATGTGGACAAAATTCTTATTCAAATTATTTTTACATTGTACAGTATTTTATAGTATTATATAGTGTAGTATAGTATTGTATAGTATAGACACGTGGATTAGGAAATAGAAAGGGTGGGGAAGAGTAGGGCTGGACATTGCTTGAGGGGGAGCAGTAAAAGAGGAGATAGATCCATAGTCCGTGCAGTGGAAGGGACGTTCGCTCCCGGCAGCAGGTCACGTATTAGTATCTACCTGTGCAGGTCGGGAGCGAAATGTATACTGCCCATATGTACTACATTATAAATGACAGGTGCTTAAAATGGCAGGATCCGGCCTTAAAATGGCGGCATCCGGCTAGGTTGCCACACTGTCTCTGGACACTGTATTCGAAAGCACTTCGAGTGGCGCTCAAGAATTCCGACCGCGCTCGACAATTTTTCGTATACGACCGACCGCTCGGAAATTTTCACATGCGAAGAAATGTCGAGTGAACCCGAGAATAGCACCCCGTGTAATACATGCTCTAAGCTTACTATCAGGGCCCTTTCACACGATTGCAGATTCGGAAGTTGCGGACTTGCGCAAGTCATGAGTTGTGAAAATAGAAATTTTTCCTTCAGAGGAAAAATCTCCGAATGGCGGTAATTTGAATACTCGAATTTTTTAATTGATAATTTAACGTTTTTAAAATTATAGGCAAGTGTATTGAGCAAAAGCTAATTATGGAGGAATAGCGGCGATGAATTAAATACATTTTTCAATGTTTTGATGAAAAGAAACCAGTCCATGCCAAATCATATGATTTCTCTCTAAGTTCTCTGTGCATACGCTTCGGCTGTTCCCTGATTTCTATCGCTTTTTGAACGAAACAATAATTTTTTTTTTGCACAGGAGGTAAGTCTTGCTGACATTTGTTAACGTAAAAATATTATACCTTTGAAACCAGCAGCCTGCATAAGTCTTGCGGCACGTCTTTACGAAAACGTAGCCGGCATAACCCTAAACATAACCTCTATAGTTGCTTCTGAACAATGATAATCGACATGCTTGTTCATGATAATTTATTATTTTAACAGCTGTCAAAAGCACTTACCGTATGTGCACGAAAATATTAGTTTGTGTGAGAAGCGAGACAAAACAGGAGACACCCGAAACTCATGCATACATCACTTTGAGAGAAATCAGATGATTTGGCATGTGCTCGTTCGTTTCTTTTCATCAAAACATTGAAAAATGTATTTAATTCATCGTCTTTATTCGTCCATAATTTTTTTTAGCTCCATAAACTTGCCTACGATTTGAATTATTGCACTACTAATTAATTAGTAGTGTGCTAATTTATATTGAATAACATTTCAATGAATATGACACATAAACATTAAGTTAAGTACTGTGTATCGTATAGGTTATATTCCCTAAATGAAAAGACTGTTTTTTTGTCTTTAAATAAAATAAAATTGATATCTAATCATTATGAATTTACATTTATGAGTAATTTGCGTAAATAATTCATTATTTGTTATTATTTATATGTGAAGAAATTCAGTAAGGCAAATATTATAATTAAAAATAAGAACAATGATAGTAAAATTAAATTTAATTATTTGAATGGGTTTTGAAAAAAAAGAATGGTTTTAAACATGCATTATTATTTTTTTTCTTGGGAATTATGAAAATTGTTGTGACAGCTGACATTTATACGATTTTTTCTGGAATTATTTTTTCTTCTGCATATAAAGAGAAATAAAGGAAGCTTGCATGTTATTAAGAAATTTGATTTCTCACGAACAATTTCAAAAGAACATTATATTAATTAATAGGAAAAGGAATTGTACGAATAATTCAGTACCCTTGCATAAACCAAAAACTTAATGAAATTTTTATTTTTTGAAGCCTCGCCATCTCATGTGAAAATTATTGCAGGGTGAGACTTAAAAAAAAATCAATGTTCGTAATTCCCAAGAAAAATAATATTGAAAAATATTTGCCTGGCATGGCCTGGTAGTTATTTTAATAATCCTTGAATCTTGGATTATTAAATCGTGGCTTACTCGACATCCCAATAGGCCCCGTGATAGTGAAGTAACCGTGGATGCGTGGGAGTGGCGTAAACTTGGTGGTAGTGAGGTAGTGCGTGTGGCTGGATGTGAAGGCAGTGTTTTTCCCTGCCGGATTTTCTCAATAAAGTTGACTCTGCGATTTCCGAGATTGTTGTAGGACGTCAAGTCCTCCTTACCCTATGACTCCAGGTACCTAATCTAACCTAATTAATAGTGACATGTTACATACAATTTACTCGAAAAATTCTAACCTCAATAGCTTGCTTTCTCTCTATTCTCAAAAAAAAAAAACTAATAAGGTAAAGTTCTCTCTCACTACTCACACCTTAGGTTATAATAAATTGTTATCTCTAAATTTCAATTCTAATTTGAGCTTGTGCCGGCCATGGGAATAATCACGGTCTAATGTTTAATTCTGAAAAGCTGGGGAAGGATCCACACCAGGTCAACTGATTTCCGGTCAGGTGCTCTAACCACTGAGCTACAGAGAGATCAGAGGAAGAATTCTTTTTTCCGAAATACGCTTTATTTAGCAAGATGTTACATACATTTTTAATAGAAATCTCTATTAGCATCAGAGAAGGTAATGAATCGAGAAGAGAAATCCACACATAAAATGCAAATCTACAATATCGACCAAAGTTATATTCTCCTGTACAGAAAATATTTCAACGTAATTTCAGACAAGATGGAGAATAAACATTTTAAATTAAACTTTTATTCAGAAAAAAGATCTTCTCCTTTCACTCCGCTGGGATAGGAGAATATAACTTTGGTCGATATTGTAGATTTCCATTTTATATGTAGATTTCTCTTCTCGATTCGTTACCTTCTCCAATGATAATACAGATTTCTATTAAAACTTGATGTAACATCTTGCTAAATAAAGCGTATTTCAGAAAAAGGAGTTCTTCCTCTGATCTCTCTGTAGCTCAGTGGTTAGAGCACCTGACCGGAAATCAGTTGACCTGGTGTTCGAATCCTGTCGGAGTGAAAGGAGAAGATCTTTTTTCTGAATAAAAATTTAATTGAAACAATTGAATTTTCGACTAAAGAAGATGACATAATAAAGCAGTTGAATGTTGAGCCTACGAAGATCAATTTTCACTTAAGATGTAATTTCTAATCAAAAGAAATGACCTTTCAAACAAGTTTCTGTATTTTCAACTAAAAAATATATGGTTTAAAAAAAGGGAATAGTTATATTTTCAGTTTAAAAGCTTAATTTTCAACAACTTAATTTTCAACAAAATACATGAAATTTCCACATAACAGTTAATGTTTTTAATAATTAGTAAAATTTTGACCAAATAGTTGAATTTTCTACCAAAATACTTGAATTTCAAACCAAATAGATCAATTTTCAACAACAACAAAATCAACCAAAACTGGAATTCTTACATTTTCAACAAAAAATAAAATTTTGTAGCAGTTAAATTTTAAAAACGAATTATTAACCAAATATTTGGATCCACATCTAATAAGATCAATTGAAAAAAAGATTAATTTTCTACGGAAAGAGACGAATTTTCAACAAAATACATGAATTTTAACACAAAAAAGTTCAATTTCCACCCTTTACAATGGAGATTCAATACAGAAGTTTATTTTCCACCAAGTAGTAGATTTTTCAAATAATTTGTTTAATGTTCAACTGAATGATTTAATTTTTAAATATAAAAGATAAGGTTTCTACTGAAAAAGATCAGTTTTCAACAAAAAATGGAGAACTTAGATTTTCCAGCTTAAAAAATGTTCAACAAAGAGAATGACTTCTACTCCAGTTAAATTAGACCAAAGAAGACGGAATAAATGCATTTTTCACCAGTTGAATTTTTAAACCGACACAATGAATTTTCAACAAGAAAATTAATTTTCTACCAAGTAGTTAATTTTTCTAGCTTCCACAAATTTATGTGTCTTTACGCAATTCCTCAATAAAAACCTGGAGGAAGGCATACAGGTTGATGCGATTTACACTGACTTCTCAAAAGCTTTCGATAAGGTTGACCATCGTACTCTTGTGACAATTGCCGAGGGCCCTGGGTTTGCCTGAAATGTTACTCTACTGGCTAACAAGTTATCTTAGCGACAGACCGCACTCAGTTCGTGTTGATAGGCAGTATTCGCAGATTTTCACAGCAACCTCGGGATTGCCACAGGGTTCGAATCTGGGTCCTCTCATGTTTATCCTATATGTTAACGATATAAATACTGTATTAAAATTTTGTCTATTTCTTTTATTTGCTGACGATCTTAAACTTTTTAAAGGTATTCGATCCTTCGAAGACGTTCTTCAAATTCAGAGTGATATTGATAGGTTGCAAGAATGGTGTTCGCTGAACGGAATGTTGCTTAATTTAAAAAAACGCCTAGTAATATAATTCTCACAGAAAATATTAACAGCCGAACAACATGATTTACTGGATGGGGAAGTATTGCAAAGGGTGACGCGGGTTCGTGACCTGGGACTCCTTCTAGACGAGTCACTAATGCTTAACGACCAAGTGTCAGAGGAGGCAAAAAAGGCACTCATGTCCTTGGGCTTTGTCACGAGAAAAGCTTCAAATTTCAAAAATCTGTTAACTCTAAAATAACTGTACTTTTCGTTAGTTAGACCACATTTAGAATATGCCTCAGTCATTTGATCACCCCAGTATCTTGTCCATAAAATTAGGCTTGAAAGAATATAAAATAGATTTTTACGCTTTGCAGCCAGGCAAATGGGGATACGGATGCTTAGATGCGATCACGATTATAGCGGAATCAGGGCGCTGCTGAACATCCAAAAAATTAACTTGAGATTTTTATTCGCAGACTTGAGATTTTTATACAATGTTTTAAATAACCGAATTGACTGTCCGCAAATCCTAGCTGAAATAAATCTGTACGCTCCTTCGAAATTGCGAAAAAGTAACAATTTTGTTTAAAATTAACTACCATCGAACTAACTATGGAAAAAACTCCGTTATCAGTAGGATTAGTAATAAGGCAAATTTATATGGAACAAATATGGACTTTTCCAACCGATCAGCGATGCACTTCAGAACTGAGCTCTATAGAACGCTTAACAATTTGGCCTAAGTTGTACTGATTAGTTTATGTAAAACACACTGCACTGTTAAAAATGTTCAGAAACTTAAGGGACAAACTTGTCTAAAGTTTAAGTAAAAACGAACTGAATTCAGATTAATGCAAAAGTATATTAGGATTAAAGTTTCTTCAGTATATTTCTAAACGAAATTGAAAGATTTGAAAACAAAGTAAACTTTTTTTTACGGAAAAATGCCCACGAATAAATTGATCAAAAATCGCTCACATTTTGTCCATATAAAATGTGTAGTTTTCAACAAAATTTATTTTGAAGGGAAACCTGCCTCAAAAATAGGTATAATGTTGAATATCCAATACACAAAACTGCCATTTTCGCGATATTCTTTGAGTATTTGGCAGGAACTAAACTTTCTTTTACGAAACCCTACACACGGATAAATTGATGAAAAATCGCTCACATTTTGTCCTTATAAAATGTGTAGTTTTTGACATAATTTATTTCAAAGAGGAGCCCGCCTTCAAAATAGTTATAATGTAGAATATTCAAATAACCAAAGTGCCATTTTCGCGATATTCTTTGAGTTTTTTGGCACAAACTAAACTCTCTTTGACGAAAACATACCCACGGATAAATTGATAAAAAATCGAATACATTTTTTCCATATAAAATATGTAGTTTTTGACATAATTTATTTTGAAGAGAAGCCCGCCATGAAAATGGGTATAATGTTGAATATTAAATGAACAAAAGTGCCATTTTCGTGATATTCTTTGAGTATTTTGGCACCAAGTAACTTTCTTTTACAAAAACCTACCGACGGATAAATTGAGAAAAAGCGCTCATATTTTGTCCATAAAAAATCTGTAGTCTTTAACAGAATTTATCTTGAAGAGAAGCCCGCCTTAAGAGTGGGTATAATTTTGAATATTCAATGACAAAATTGCCATTTTCGCGATATTCTTTGAGTATTTTGGCACCAACTAAACGTTCTTTTACGAAAACCTACCGACGGATAAATTGAGAAAAAGCGCTCAAATTTTGTCCATATAAAATCTGTAGTCTTTAACATAATTTATTTTGAAGAGAAGCCCACCTTAAGAGTGGGTATAGTTTTGAATATTCAATGACAAAATTGCAATTTTCGCGATATTCTTTGAGTATTTTGGCACAAAGTAAACTTTTTTTACGGAAAAATGCCCACGGATAAATTGATCAAAAATCGCTCACATTTTGTCCACATGAAATGTGTAGTTTTCAACAAAATTTATTTTGAAGAGAAACTCGCCTCAAAAATGGGTATAATGTTAAATATCCAATACACAAAACTGCCATTTTCGTGATATTCTTTGAGTATTTTGGCAGGAACTAAACTTTCTTTTACGAAACCCTACACGCGGATAAATTGATCAAAAATCGCTCACATTTTGTCCATATAAAATGTATAGTTTTTGACATAATTTATTTTAAAGAGGAGCCCGCCTTCAAAATGGGTATAATGTTGAATAGGCAATGAAATAAAGTGCCATTTTCGCTATATTCTTTGAGTATTTTCGCACAAACTAAACTTTCTTTTACGAAAACCTACCCACGGATAAATTGATCAAAAATCGCTCACATTTTGTCCATACAAAATGTGCAGCTTTTCACATAATTAATTTTGAAGAGAAGCTCGCCTTAAAAATGGCTATAATGTTGAATATGCAATAAACAAAAGTGTCATTTCCGCTATATTTTTTGAGTATTTTCGCACAAACTGAACTTTCTTTTACGAAAACCTACCCACGGATAAATTGATCAAAAATCGCTCACATTTTGTCCATATGCAATGTGTAGTTTCTCACATAATTTATTTTCGAAGAAAAGCCCGCCTTGAAGATGGGTATAATGTTGAATATTCAATGAACGAAAGTGCCATTTTCGCGATATTCATTGAGTATTTTGGCAGAAACTAAACTTTCTTTTACGGAAACCTACACACGGATAAATTTATCAAAAATCGCTCAGATTTTGTCCATATAAAATGTGTAGGTTTTGACATCATTTATTTTGAAGAAGGGCCCGCCTTAAAAATGGGTATGATGTGGTATATTCAATAAACCAAAGTGCTGTTTTCTTGATATTCTTTGAGTATTTTGGCACAAAGTAAACTTTCTTTTACGAAAACTTACACACGGATAAATTTATCAAAAATCGCTCACATTTTGTCCATATAAAATGTGTAGTTTTTGACATAATTTATTTTGAAGAGGAGCCCGCCTTTAAAGTGGGTATAATGTAGAATATTCAAATAACCAAAGAGCCATTTTCGCGATATTCTTCGAGTATTTTGGCACAAACTAAACTTCTTTTACGAAAAACTACCCACGGATAAACTGATCAAAAATCGCTCACATTTTGTCCATATGCAATGTGTAGTTTGTAACATAATTTATTTTTGAAGAAAAGCCCGCCTTGATGATGAGTATATTGTTGAATATTCAATGCACAAAAGTGCCATTTTCGCGATATTCATTGAGTACTTTGGCACAAACTAAACTTCTTTTACGAAAACCTACCCACGGATAAATTGATAAAAAATGGCTCACATTTGGTCCATATAAAATGTGTAGTTTTTAACATAATTTATTTCGAAGAGAAGCTCGCCTTGAAAATGGGTATAACGTTGAATATCCAATAAACAAATTTGCTATTTTTGCGATATTCTATGAGTATTTTGGCACAAAATAAACTTTCTTTTACGAAAACCTACCTACGGATAAATTGAGAAAAAGCGCTCAAATTTTGTCCATATAAAATCTGTAGTCTTTAACGTAATTTATTTTGAAGAGATGCCCGCCTTGAGAGTGTGTATAACTTTGAATATTCAATGACAAAATTGCCATTTTCGCGATATTCTTTGAGTATTTTGGCACCAACTAAACTTTGTTTTACGAAAACCTACCGACGAATAAATTGAGAAAAAGCGCTCAAATTTTGTCCATATAAAATCTGTAGTCTTTAACATAATTTATTTTGAAGAGAAGCTGTGGGCGTTTCGCCGGTTCGTCGTCGTGTTTCCATCTAAATTATTTTCAGCACCCCGAACTCTAGGATGATCGGCAGTGTTTGCCGACCCATTGTCGGGTGCTCTGCGCGTTCGATCGTTTTGAACCGCATCTACAACGTTCATTGCTGAGTTTCGCATAAGTGCTTATTATTTAAATACAACATTTTTTTAAAATGAGAAGAAAGAATTCAAAATTCAAATAATTAGGATGGGATTTTTTTACATTAAGGATGGAACGAAATAAAATTAGTATGTCATTCGTTTTTAGAGTCTGTTGTAATCGCAAGGTAAAATATTAATTCTGTCGCACTCTGTGTTTTTCAATATTTCCTGGCAAGGTAGAAGCAAATAATCTACATAGAAATTTACCCTGTAAGCGGTTCGTTTCATTTTATATTATTTGAATTAAATTTGCTATTCCAAAAGCTTGCTTGAAAATGGACACGTATTACCTTGGCGAAATTTCATTTGATTCATATAAAAAGGAACTTGCATCTTGGAAATATAATCAAATTCTCTTTTCATCATTTTTTTATTTTACTCAATTATAGTTCTCATATAAACTCATTTATTAGATTGTAGAGACCGATAGCATTAGCTGCGCAGTGAATCTCGAATCGGGAAGAGTCCAGAATGGCAAGTTATTTTGAGCGCAGAAAGCACTCGGATGAGTGACCATCTACGACGTATGAGCAGGTTGTGTATTCGCTACGATTTAACTAATGCTCCCAGTGGGATCTTGCGGTGGTTGTTTAACCATTTTTTAATATTATATATATTTTTTTAATTATATTGAATTCATAAAATAATAATAATTGTTTTCCCTGATGAAGGTGTTTTCGCGTTGGTGTCGCGGTAGGGCTTGAGCTGTCCTCCCTATAAAAAACGTCAGATTGAAACGTACTAAAAAGTGCTGCACTTAGATTGCGATATTGTCAAAAAGCATATTTCCAGAGAACATCTCGTGTATGCGATTCAATGCTTAGAAAACGCAAATTTTCTGCTTCGAATTCAATCGCATTCAGTAGCATTCAGACAAATTATGTTTCGCATTGTTAATAATTTGTTTGCTGTTATCGTTCCTCTTGTGATTGACCTTCAGGTTTCATTGATCATAACATGGTCTTCGCCCAATGCTTATTATCCTTAAACTTTTCCCTCTGTTTTTGATTTTCGGTCACTACCTTTTCGTTGTGTGAGAACTCAGGTAGTGGCGCGAGGCTTCTTTTGTTGAGCAGGCTCGGACACTTTTTCTGCTCTGTTCAGTTTCAATCAAGGTGTCGGCTAGTGTAGCCACTTCGGTTGGTGCAACGATTTAAAATCAATTGTGATTCATTTAGACAATTCGGGTATTTGAGTACTTTAATTCAAATTCAGTCTTTCTTTAATTTTCGAATACTTGTTCAGTGATTTCCCGACTCGATGGTCTTCTGGTGTTGTGGGAAGTGACGAGCCGGATGATGTATTACTTCTGGTCGCGTCGGTATCGATCGTTCGGTGAACGATCGTGGTCGCTGCTTGCGGAGGCTACATCTTTGGCTATTTTCCAAAACAACCAAAATCTTTTTCTAGGCACAAAAGGAGTGCTTTATTGGATAGGCTAGGGACTCCTATCCCGGATTAAATCAATACAAGGTATTTAGAAGTGAAGGATCACGGTGATGAATTGTCTTGTTCATTTTCCTTGACTTTAACATGACCGAACATGATTCCTTCGCTACCTCACGCCAGTCTGTCACTAATTTAAAACACGCATTAAATCGCATTTTATAGCATTGAAACATATTAGAACTCTTGCGTTAACACGCATTAAATGCGAAATCTCTCACTTGGGATTCAGATGTATTCATGAATTAGACGTTATATGCGAAATCTCGCACTGAAAAATATTGAGCTTCCGTCCCAATCTGAGGTTCTCCCAAAGCAGATTTCCAGACTGAAGCAATACTTTTCGACCTGTTTTTTTGCAGCGCTCTATAGCATTACTATTGCCAGAGTTTTCCATGCCAGACAGACAGGGAATGAAGAGGAAAACTACTAGGAGGATCACCAAAATTCATAAATTATCATACAGAATATTTTTAATATCCCGAAACGCTTGTCATTTCCTGAGGGATCATCAGGGCGATCCTGGAATGACCGCTGGGGGTCATAGCATGCGGTATGGTGATGCTGGTGAGCTGCGAGATAAGCAGGCCGATATCACAAATCAAAAAGTCGGCCAGCAAGAACATCTGCGAGAAACGGTGAACAGTGGAACATCAGCTGTGCCTGCTGAAGATGCTTTAGCTAGCGTTAGCAATTTGCAGCCAACCACCTCTACAGAAATACCGTGGGAGAGGATCACGTGGGATACCACAATAAAAGAGGAATTGGTGCGTCTCTATTATGACAGTGCGAAGTACGAAACCAAAAGCAGAATGGGATACAACTTCAGCACGAAGTTTTCTGCACAGTATCCTCACATGAAGGAAGTTTCAGTAAGAAAACTTATCCCTAAGGTGAAGATCATCAGAAATAATCTCCTTATCTCAGGAAACCGAGCAAGGGAGATTAAAGAATAAAGATTAAAAGCCAGGTCACACGATGAAGCAGAGCAAAAACGCTCATTATATCTGTAAACAGATTGCTTTCGGCTGTTGAAGTAGCTGCCATCAAAATGGAAGTTGAACAGCAGCTGCTTGTTGATGATTTCCTTCTGTAAGGTGTAGATAATGAAGGAGATGGGGTCAACTTTGCACGTAGCAACTTTGCACGTGCCCAACTGTGCACGTCGATGGCCAGACGGACAACTGTGCATAACAAGGGAAGAAATAGTCAAGGTGTTAGGAATAATGAAAGATGGAAAGGCATCTGGTATAGATGAGATTCCAAATAAGGTCTGGAAATATGGGAGGACTAAACTGAAGGAATGGGCATGGATAATGTGTAATAGAGTATGAAGAGGAGAGGGGTGGCCAGAGTTATGGAAGGAGTAGTGGTACCCATAGTGAAGAAAGGCAAAGGGGAGAAGGTTAAAGATTATAGGAGTGTGGCGCTGATGCCAACATTGTATAAAGTATATGTAACGGTTTTGTCGGAGAGATTGAAGAAAGAAGTTGAAGGAAAAAAAGATAGAGCCACTGAATCATACAGGGTTTAGAAAAGGGATGGGGGTGATGGAAAATATATATGTTCTGAGTTATCTGATAAAAAAAAAGGATCAAAACGGAGAAACGGGCAATGATAGCAATATTCATAGACTTAAAGGCAGCGTTGGACTCCTTGGACCGAGTCGAGATAGAAAAAGTCATGGCGAATAAGGGGATACGAGAGGGCTTATTAAAGAGAGTATCAGAAATTTTCAGAGAGACAAAAAGCAGGGTAAAGGTAGCAGAGTAAGTAGGAGATATTTTCTCGTTAGAGAGGAATAAGGCAAGGATATCCTTTGAGCCTACTTTTATTTGATATATTAATCTCAGATTTAGAAGAGAAATGAAGAGAAAGGGAATCCGTGGAGTTCGGATAGGAGAGGAAAAGATATATACACTGGCATATGCGGACGATATAGTTTTGATGGCAGAGGATGAAGAAGGATTGACGGGCTTAATACAGCATTAGAGAAATACTTAGATGGAAAAAAGTTTAATTTAAATGCAGAAAAGACAAAGATGATGAGGCTTAGAAAAGGAGAGGGAAAAAAGAATGATTCGACTGGAGGATGGAAGGGAGTAAAGCAAGAAGAAGTAAAGAAGTTTAAATATTTGGGATATACCTTGCAAATGAATGAAAATCATAGAGCTCATATAAGAGAAAGGATTAAAAAAGCGGCAGGGATAATGAAACAGACATTGGGAATAGGAAAAAGAAGGTTCAAGAAAAATTGGAGAAGGAGAATGTGGTTATTTGGTACGCTGGTATGGCCGGTAATAGGTTATGGAGTAGAGATATGGGGATGGAAGGAAAGGAAAGAGAATGAGAGTTTACAAGAAAAGTATATAAAGTGGACGCTAGGAGTAGATTGTAGGACGCCTGGATATATAGTGAGAGAAGAAGCATATACGGATAAATTAAGTACTAGAGCGGGTATGAGGGCATGGCAATTTGAGACGAAGTTAAGGAAGGGAAAGAAAGGGGAGTTAGCGAAAAAGTGTTTGAAGGAGGTAAAAGAAAGAATAGGGAGGGCGGTAGAATTAACAATATGGGAAGAAGAAAGAAGGAAGTTTTTTAATGCTAGAGATATAGGAGAGGGGAATGGAGTAAGCTATAAAGAATTTGAGAGAAAGGAGAAGGAAAAGCAATTGATGGAAAGATGGGGAATCATTGAGGAATCAAAATATAATAAATGGTATAAGAATAAAAGAAAGGAAGTAGTATCGAAGTATTTAGAAAAGGGATTGGGAGAGAGAAGACGGACCAGAATAGCAAGATTTATATTGAAAATGAGGTAAGGGAGGGGATGTATTGGGAAGAAAAAGATAACAGGAAGTGCAGAATATGTGAATGGAAGGAGGAAACATGAAAGCATGTGAGGGAAGGATGTAGAAAAGGAATGGAAAATAAAGGAAACTGACAGGAGAATGTAGTACAGATTCTAGGGGAGGATGGAATGGATGAGGAGTGGATGAAGGAGTTGGAGGGGGCTAGAGGGGCGAATAAGAAAGAATGAAAGAATGGATGTGGAAAAATGGCAAAATGAGAATGATATAGCAGAGAAGTGGAAGTGAAAGAAAAAGGAAACGGAAGTTGCATAGATTAGAAGCGTAAAGATCTGCAAGTAGTTATTATGTAATAGTATTGGAAAAGAAAAATAACACCGCGGGACGAAGGTTGCTCGCGTCGCGCATAAAACATGACCAGCTGCAGTATACACATCAGTATTTTTTTAATGTTTTCACTTCGGTTAGATACTCTGTGCGCGTTCACGAAAGCTACGCCGTCATCCAGGAACATGATAGAAGTTCAGCGAGTGATTAATTCTGGTATGATAATCATGTGCGGTGCGAGTGCGAAAACGGGTGAAAGCCTCGAGTTGTATGATTAATGTCTTCAAACTTGTGCCTTAACAAAAGATCCAAATACAATAATTGGCGGATTAAAATTTTAGAATATCAGTATTAATGACTCGGATAAAGAATATTTCGTGTCTATTGACAAAATGACATGTTCGTGCAAAGCCGCTTCCAGTTAATCGTGTAAACACACAGTAGCTGTCCTACTGTACTGCAAAAGTTAAGTAATTGCTGTGACTAAAATGTTAGATTCAGATAATTACTTTAGTGTCAATAAGGTTTATTTGTTTCGTTCTTTTTTGTAGAAGTGATTTAAATACTTTGGAGTTGGTTTCCTCGACCGACAAGAAGTGCCTGCGGAAAAAGCACAAAGAACCTGTATTAGAAAAATTTGAACCTCACCCGACAAATAATATTGTTGCATTAATCAAAAAAGGTTACCCCTTCTTCCTATTTATACCCAAGAAAATATAAGAGACAAGCTAATTAGTTGTCATCCAGAAACAACTCTTGCAAAGCATCAGTAAATTCAACTTTGGATAAGACATAGTTCAAATTATTATTATTATATCATTAAGCCGTTTCCCTTTCGGGGTAGGCGTGAATTGCTCGGTTGGAAAGTAGTGATGATATGAAATTAAAATATTCTCTTTTATCATGAAATAAATCACTTATTTAGAAACTTTGATTTGCACAACTGATGGTGTAGTAAACTCGTAATATTTATTAATAGACTTGATCAACAGCCAGTTATAACTTAAACAGGCTTTTTAAAAATAATTTACAAAATTCTTAGAAACTAAACAAATTTTTTTGCAAGAATAAAAACCGAACACATTTGGACAAGCACCAAAATAGGATTTATTTTAGAAAGAAAGCCCGCTTTAAAAATTCAGGCTTTCAAAAGTCGAGAAATAAAAATTTATTGTTCTTTGTTAGGAGATTTTCAAACATGTCCTCTTCTTCTTTTCATATCTTGCTTTGTTAATGAAATCATCAATATCAGTATATTTTTGAACGAATTAAAAAAATATACATTCAAAATGAACTATTTTTCCTTTCTCTGATTTTATTAATTAAATTAGTTAAGCAAAATAAATTTTTCTTTTTTTTTATTGTATTACGACTCACTTTTTGAGTAAATTTATAAACAATTTAATACGTCTACTTGCTGGGTATGCAACTTTTTTTATTTTCAAAAATTGTCTATCATTATAATAATATTTGGCTCTTAATTCTGCACTTTTAATAAGAGACAACAGGAATATAATAATTAAAAATAATGGACTCTTGTGGTAAGTAATTGTGCACCTTTCAGTTAGTGTTAATGGTAACTCCTCATGCAGAAAGTTCAAAGGTAAATCATTTCAGAAATTGCAAACTTTCATCATTTACCGACGCGCAACGTGCACCTTCAAAGTAACTCTTAGGTGCATTCGCCAAGAGGGCGCAGTTATCAGCGCATGTTTTTCACATTCACTGAAATTCTCTTATTCCATTAGATCGGCAGTCTCCCACCTCATCTCTGTTATAAGTTATTCAGGGTAGAAATGAGTATAATTATGAAAAATAAAGTTGCCCAAATACATTCGTGCGGGTTGTGCAAGCGATATTAATTATTGAACTGAACGGAGTGATATTAACCAAACTTTGACTCCAATTCGGCAATAGACATGATTTGACAGACTCAATTCTGCAAGGTGCAGGGCGATGAACGCGGTGGGTTGCCAACTGTCGGTAATGAAGTTAACAGTTACCCACCGCGTCCATCGCCCTACACCTTGCAGAATTGTGTCTGCCAAATCATGTGTATTGCCAAATTGGAGTCAAAGTTTGGTTAATATCACTCCGTTCAGTTAAATATTTAATATCGCTCGCCAAAACCGTACGAATGTTCTTCTTTCTTCTCTCTCTTTTTTTTCTATTCTTTGTTCTATTTTTCCCAGCCTTTCCTTCTCCTTATTCCCATTCACCCCTACTCTAAACTCACGGTTTGAGCTTTCTATTTTTTTAAATCTAACTTCCAACTCCTCTACGTTTTTATTCGGCTCTTCCTTCGTTTCTAGTCTTTTCTCCAGCGTCTGCATCCTTTTATCTAGCTTTTCCCTAACCTCTTCACATTTCCTCGTTTCTTTCCTAAGTTCTGCGATTTCCTGCCTAACTTCTTTCTTTATTTCCTCTACCTCTATCGGGAAACTAGGAGAGAAAGGATCGGGAGATAAAGAAATAAGAAATAGTAGGAAACAAAAAGAGACGAGAAACGAAAGTAGGGAAGATTGGAGGATATGCTACTGGAATATAGTAGGATTAGAAAAAAAGAATAGGGAGTTTATGAGAAATTTGACACAATGGGATGTAGTAATAATGAAGGAGACGTGGCTAGATGAAAAGGGATGGGAAAGAGTAAGGAGAAGATTACCAAAAGGTTACAAATGGCAGGTTCAAAATGCAAAGAGGAAGAATAAAAAAGACAAAGCAATGGGAGGAATGGTGATGGATTAAAAAGAGATGAAAGAACACACAGAAGGATTAATAGTAGAAGAGATAAATATTGGAGGAGAGAGGTGGAAGATAGTGGGGGTTCATGTGAACGGTTATATGCAGGAGAAATCAGAGGAGATGAGAGAACTGATGCAAGAAAATAAGCAAGAGATTAGGCTCATAATAGGAGGAGATTTTAATGCGAAAACAGGAGATAGAGGAGGAAGGGAATGAGGTGAAGAGCGAGGAAGAAAAATCAAAGACAAGATACTAAATGGGGAGGGAAAGAAATTGTTGAAGAGCCTAGGGGATATTAGATGGTGTATCCTAAACGGAAGTATAGAGGGGGATGAGGAAGGGGAATATACACGTTCAGGAGGAAAGAGGGGAACCGTAGTTGATTATGTGGTGCTAGACGACGAGGTAAGAGAGAAGGTTAAGAAACTAGAGGTAGGGAATTATATAGATTCGGATCACTTTCCCTTAATAGTGACAGTAGAGGGAGAAATGAGTAATGACAAAAAGGCTAAAAAGGAAGCAAAAGTGAAAAGAGCAGGATGAGGGGATTGGTGAATGGCAGGTAAAGAACAGTTTAAAGAAAAAGTCAGGAATATCAAAATGTGGGAAGGAAATTTAAACGAGGAATTGGAAATAATGATAGGAGAAATAAAAAAAATATTAGAGTGCACAAGCAAAAAAGAAGTTAGTGAAGGAGAGGATAGAAGTGGATGGGATGAGGAATGTTGACAGAAGAAGAAGGAAGTGAGAAGGGAATTAAGAAAATGGAGAAAAGGGACAAGTAGTGGAGAAGAGTATAGGAGAAAAAAGAAGGAGTAGACTGAGTTGTGTGATAAAAAAAAAGAGGAGGAAAATAAATGGTTTGAAGAAGAATCGGAGAAGGCTAGGACGGAAGAAGAGGTTTGGAAGGTAGTAAATAGAGAGAGAAGAAGAAGGAAAAGAGTAAACCAGAAAGACGCAGCATTCTATCAGCGTTACCTATCGATGGCCTGGATTGATTACCGGAAAGCTTTTGATTCAACCTCCCACAGACTTATCATCTGTCTGTTGGAAATCTTAAATGTTCATCCACGCATCGTGAGGTGCATAGAGAGATTGATGCCGCTTTGGAAAACCAGATTTACCATCTCATCTGGAAAACATCGTGTGGTCACTAATAGTGTCACCTTTCGGAGAGGTGTGTTTCAGGGCGATACCATGAGCCCTCTTCTCTTTTGCCTCACATTATTGCCACCATCTCTCGCACTTTGGCATTCCGAAGGGTACTTCTGCGGCAAACCACGAAATCGAAAGCATAAGGTCAGTCATATATTTTACCTGGACGATGATAAGATCTATGCTAAAAATCGAGAGAAACTACATCTAGCTGTAGACATTGTCAAAGAGTACACTCAAGAGATTGGAATGGAATTTGGGTTAGAAAAATGCGCCACGGTTTATTTGAAGAAAGGGAAACTTAATAGCGTCCCGGAAGACCCTGAGCTCGTCGGCAGAAGCGCTATACGACACGTTGGCGCTGGAGAGACCTATACATACCTGGGCGTGCCACAGAGACGAATTCAGGACGTGACATCTATGAAGGATATTCTCCGATGCAGATACAAACGTCTCATCCGACGGATTTGGTCAAGATGGTCGCGGAATACTAACTCTTGAATGCCTTTACAACAGGATTATTCAGGGTACGGCACATATAGTTGAAAATGGACAAGTCCCTCTTCTTAAAATGGTCAGGAAACACGAAGAATTGGGCAAAGGAGCGTTTCTGTACAAAGCAGCGGAGGAAGCTGCTGGAACACTCGGCCTTGACTTCAATATCAGGGATGAACAAAATGCATCAAATCTTATCCATCTCGAGTACTCACTCCTGAAGGCCCGGATTAAGAAAGCACAGGAGAAAAACTTCCGCGAACAGCTCCTCGACAAGAGGATGCACGGCATCTTCCACAGAAATGTGGAGGATCAGTCGATGTTGTCTGAGCTCACGTTCGCTTTCCTTAAATCACCCGGATTGAAGTCGGGCACGGAACGTTTCATTTTGGCCTTTCAAGACGGTGTCATTTTCACTATATCATACCGTCGCCACGTTTTGAGCCAAGACATTCCCGATGATAGCTGCAGAGCATGTCACGCACACCTTGAACATCTAGGACACATACTATCTATACTCTGTTCCCCGAGAGAAGGTCCTACAGACGCGCATAGTGGTTGTGATTTCTTGCTGGAGGAGTGCCCTTACCATTTTTTTCACACGTAGTTTCTTCATTTTTCTTCTCATTGGTCCATTGGTCCCCGTTGAATATTTAGAACTCTCACTGGGTTTCTTTCTTAAATTTTTAGAAGGATTTTTAACAGATGTTAGCCATAAAAGAAAAGGACCTCACCAAGTGCAGGTCTCGAGTTACAAAAATTAAAAAGTTAAAAATTAATATTTCTCCAATTACCGACTTGAAAGTAATATATTTGGAATGTGCAAATTATTCCGATTCCAACGACATGAAATTTGTCAATAAAGGTTGAAAATTGGAGAACTAATCAATATTAAATTAAATATTGTGCTGAAGTTTCTTCAATTAAACTTCTTCAAATCTTCAACTTTTCGAAGCAAGTAATATATCATTGCAATAGGAAAAATTCGTAGATGCTGAATATATTATTTCCAAATCGCTAATTGCAAAATTGACAGTTTTTAAATTTTCTTCCTTTGACCTGTCTGTGGGCAAAAGACCCCTACTGCGCTAAGGTCGCCGAAAAAGATATCAGTCAAAAACCAGACTCTGGACCGATGTAGTAAATCAATCAAAAAAAGAGTTTTTCATGAAGTTCAAAGACTTCACTTTGGATTGGCTGAAACATGTCAAGAAATCCCGCCTCCTTGAAAAAATTTAACAATAGGCTGCGCGGAGAAAACCAAAATTGGTCGTTCTTCAGCCAGTGTCATTTTTATAGATGTCAAATGCTCGCAGTTGGACCACGCAGTGGTTGTTAAGAATTTTATTTTTTATTTAATATATATATATTTTTTTGTTACGTATATATTTATATCGCGCCGCGTAAGATTATGCATATGCATAAGAGTTTGCAGATCAATTCGGCCGTTCCGCGATTATACACCTCACGCCGTCAAGGCGGACGCAGACATCTGAATCTCCAATTAAATGTCTTCATAACTGAATTGTTCTGAGTAAACCTTATATCGTTGAAAATGGCAAATATCTTCTTCTGCAAATGGTCAAGAATAAGGAGATGATTGGCAAAACAGCGTTCCTTCACATAGCCGCGGGGCAGGCGGCCGTGACCCTTGCCCTGAATTTTAACATCAGAAGTGAGAAAAGTGCATTACTTTATCTAGATTCCTCACTTTGAAAAGCTGAAGTGAAGAAAGCAGGGGTTGAAAACTTTCGCCAACAGTTACTCGACAAGCAAATGCACGAAAACTGTCACAGAAATGTAGAAGGGCAGTCCTTGTCGAGGGAGAAAACTTTTGCTTTCCTCAGATCACTAGGACTTAATTCAGGTACAGAGGGTTCCAGTTTCGCATGTTAGGACGCTGTCATTTCCACATTAGTATACCGTTACCGCATTTTACGTAAAGAAGTTCCCAGCGATAGGTGCAGGGTGTGGCATGCATACGCTGAGTACCTAGAATACATTCTATCCGGGTGTCCCACTCACGTTGGAATGACGTATCTCTACAGGCATAATGCGGCCCTAAGGGTGCTTCATTACCATCTTTTTCGGTCTTACGGTGTTGGCCGCGACTCTGCCCAGCATCTTCTTAATTGAAGAAATTTTGAATGAAAATCCTCCAAATTACGGATTTTTAAATTGCAAATTAAAAATTTTTCAATTAAAAGATTTTAAATTCTTTCATTTTGAAGAGTATCTATTGAAAATTCTTGAATTTTGAAAATATGGAAATGAGAATCATTAAATTTTCAAGAAATATTTTAAAGGTACAATGAAATTTGGAATTTTTTTAATAGTTCCATTTTAAAGATTTTTAATTTCTAAATTTTCAATTTAAAATTCTTCGATTTGAAACATTTGCAATTAAAAATTCTTTAATTTTGAAGATTTGCAATTGAAAATTCTTCAATTTCGAAAATTTGTAATTGAAAATTATTCAATTTTGAAGATTTGCAATTGAAAATTCTTCAATTTCGAAGATTTTCAATTTACAGTTCTTTAATTTTGGTGATTTGCAATTGAAAATTCTTCAATTTTGAAAGTTTGTAATAGAAAATTATTTAATTTTGAAGATTTGCAATTGAAAATTCTTCAATTTCGAAGATTTGCAATTGAAAATTATTCAATTTTGAAGATTTGCAATTAAAAATTATTCCATTTCGAAGGTTTGCAATTGAAAATTGTTCAATTTCGAAGATTTGCAATTGAAAATTATTCAATTTTGAAGATTTGCAAGTGAAAATTCTTCAATTTTGAAGATTTGCAATTGAAAATTCTTCAATTTTGAAGATTTGCAATTGAAAATTATTCAATTTTGAAGATTTTCAATTGAGAATTATTCCATTTCGAAGATTTTCAATTGAAAATGGTTCAATTTCAAAGATTTGCGATTGAAAATTATTCAATTTCGATAATTTGCAATTGAAAATTCTTCAATTTTGAAGATTTGCAATTGAAAACTCATTTATCTTAAAGATGTATGTTACAAAAATTTGAAATTTGGCTGATTTTAAAGACGGAAAGTCAAGTTTTCAATTCTAAGTCTTCCAACTTGAAGAAATTTCTAAAGTAAGTCACAACAATTGCAGAATGTATAAATATAAATTTAAAAATTAAAACCCTTTCAATTTAAAATGATTTGCAATTAAAAATTCTGGAATTCTGAAGAGTTACAATTGAAAATTCTTCAATTCCGACAATATATAGGATTGCGCATTATTCAATTTTCACTATTTATATATTAAACGTATGCAAATTGTAAAAAAAAAACATAGAAATTGTTCAACTTTTAAGATTTACAATGGAAAATTATTCAATTTTGAAGATTTGCAATTGAGAATTCTTCAATTCTGAAGATTTGCAATTGAAAATTATTCCATTTTGAAGATTTGCAATTAAAAATTATTCAATTTTGAAGATTTTCAAGTGAAAATTCTTCAATTTTGAAGATTTGGAATTGAAGATTCTTCAATTTTGATGATTTGCAATTGAAAATTATTCAATTTTGAAGATTTGCAATGGAAAATTCTACAATTTCGAAGATTTGCAAGTGAAAATTCTTCAATTTTGAAGATTTACAATTGAAAATTATTCAATTTTGAAGATTTCCAATTGAAAGTTATTCAATTTTGAAGATTTGCAATTGAAAATTGTTCAATTTCGAAGATTGGCAATTGAAAATTATTTAATTTCCATGATTTGCAATTGAAAATCTTTCAATTTTGAAGATTTGCAATTGAAAATTCTTCAATTTCGAAGAGTTGCAATTAAAAATTCTTCAATTTTGAAGATTTTCAATTGAAAAATCATTTATTTTAAAGCTGTATAATAAAAAATTTTGAAATTTAACTGATTTTGGATAGAAAAAGTCAAGTTTTCAGTTCTGAATCTTTCAACTTGAAGAAATTTCTAAAGTAAATCATTAAAACTACAGAATATATAAATATAAATTCAAAAATTAAATACTGTTCAATTTCAAAAGATTTGCAATTGAAAATTATACAATTCTGAGTTATAAATTGTAAAGAAAATGTTCAAATTGTTCCATTATTAAGATTCACAATTGTAAATTCTCCAATTTTAATGATTTGCAATGGAAAATTCTTTAATTTTGAAGATTTGCAATTAAAAGCTCTTTAATTTTAAAGATTTATAAAGTGAAATTCTTAAATTTTTATGATTTTTCAAAATAATAATCACAGTTTTCATGTCAAAATATATAAAATTGCACATTATTCAATATTGAAGTTTTATAGAAAGAGAACCAAAAAAAAAAAAAAAAAACGAAACAAGCCGCGAATCAAGATTGAAAATTTGCAGAAACCGGAAGTGATAATTATTTTTAATTTAAAAGTCTACTATTATATTTTTTAATCAGAAATAATCTCTTTTTGTTAGAAATTCTACAATTTGGTTGAAGATTTTAATATTTTCTTGAAAGTTTGCTTTTTTAAATAAAAAATTAATTTTCTTCACTAAAAATTTAACTAATGAATTTTTTTCTGAAAATTGATCGCTTTTAGTTGAAAATTCAACTATGAAATTTTTTAGTGATAATTCATCTTTATTGGTAGAACATTGAACTACGCTATTAAACATTCATTTTATTGATTCAAGATTTAACCATTTTGTTAAAAATTCGTTCTTTTTTGGTTGAAAATTAATTTTTTTTTTTTTTTAAACTGAAAATTCTTTTTTGGTTGAAAGTAGATCGTTTTTAGTTGAACAATTAACTATTAAATTTTTCAGTGAGAAATTATATTTTTTGGCTGAAAATTCGTTTTTTTTTTGGTTGAAAATTAAATTTCAAATTTTTATTTCAACTAAAACTTTCATTATTTCAGTTGAAGATCTCCTGAATTGAAAATTCAACTAATTGAGCATATTTAAACTATTTTATTTTATTATTATATATTTCGTTAAAAATTCATATTTTCAGGATAAAAATTGAAAACCTTGTTTAAAATTTGTTTGTTTTTTTTCTGCAGAAAATTAAATTTTTTGGTGAAAATTCTTATTCTTGGTTTGAAAATTCAACTGTTTTGTAGACAATTTTTCTTTTTAGCTTGAAAATTCAACTACATGGTACAAAGATAAACGGTTTGTTGTAGAAAATTAGATTTTGTATTAAAAATAAATCCTCTTAAATAAAAATTCAACTACTGTATTTTTTTATGAAAATTGTTTTTTTTTCATTTTAAAATTTCAACTATTTGGTTAAAAAATTTTCTAAATTTTTGGGAATTCAGCTTTTTTGGTAGAATTTTTTTTGCTAAAAATGGCACTGTTGTTTGGAAATAAAAAATTTTTAGTTGAGGATTTACGTATTTTGTTAAAAAATTATTTATTGTTAGTAAAATCCAACTGTGTTTCATTTTGAATTAAAATGTTCATTTGTTTGAATATCAGCACATTGTTTAAAAGTTGAACTACTTTTTTAAAAGTGAAATTTTTGTTTGAAGATTAATAATTGTAGTTGGAAATTCGTTTTTTAAATTTGAAAATTAACCTTATTGTTGACAATTCAACTATTTTGTAAAAAATTCTTCTTTTCAGCTTGAAAATTCAACTAGATGGTACAAAAATAAACTGTTTTGACAAAAAATGGATTTTTTTTATCAGAAATTAATTCTATATAATAAAAATTTAAATACTCTATTTTTGATGAAAATTGATCTCTTTTAGTTAAAAAATTCAACTATTTCATTGAGAATTTATCTAAATTATGGAAAATTCTTATTTTTTTGTTCGATTTTTTTTTTTCAATAGCAACTAATGGTTGAAAATTAATCTTTTTTAGTTGAGGATTCACGTATTTTATTAAAAATTCGTTTTTATTGGTGAAATCCATCTATTTTTTATTTTGAATTAAAATCTTCTTTTGATGAAATATTAACTATTACGTGTTTCGTTGAAAATTCATATTTCCAGGTTAAGAATTCAACACCTTGCTTAAAAGTAGAACTATTTTCTTGAAAGTGAATTTGTTCGATTAAAGATTTATAATTTTAGTTTGAAATTAGTTTTTTTTTTAAGTAAAAAATCAATTTTTTGTTTTTATTCTTATTCTTGGGTTGAAAATTCAACTGTTATGTAGAAAATTTTTCTTTTGAGCTTGAAAATTAAACTATTTGGCACAAAAATGAAATTATGTGGAAAATTGGATTTTACTATTGAAAATTAATCCTCTTGATTATTTAACTACTCTATTTTTTTATGAAAATTGTTATTCTTCATGTTTAAAGTTTAACTATTTCGTTAAAAATGTATCTAAATTGTGGAAAATTTGACCTTTTGTTCAAAATTCATCTTTTCAGGATATAAATTCAATACCTTGTTTAAAAATTGAACTACTTTCCTAAAAGTGATTTTTTTTCATTGAAGATTCATATTCTTAGCTTGAAAATTCATCTATATGTCACAAAAATAAAGTGTTTTGTAAAAAAATTGGATTTTTTAAGTGAAAAATGATTCTCTTGAATGAAAATTTAACTACTCTGTTTTTTGATGAAAATTATTAATTTTTTTAAAATTCAACAAATCTTTTTTAAATTTATCTAAATTATTGAAAATTCAGCTTTTTTGGGTAGCATTTTTTTTTGAAAATGCAAATGTTTGGTTGAAAATTTACATGTTTTAGTTGAGAATTTGCGTATTTTGTTGCAAATTCGTTTTTTTTTTTAATTGAAAATTAACTTTTTTGTTAAAAATTCAACTTTTTTGTAAAAAATTCTTCTTTATAGCTCGAAAATTCAACTACATGGTACAAAGATAAATGGTTTTGTAGAAAATTGGATTTTTGTTGATAGAAATTTTTGTTTGTTAAAAATGCAACTGTTTGGTCCAAAATTAATCTGTTTTAGTTCAGGATTCACGCTTTTTGTTAAAAATATGTTTTTGTTGGTAAAATTCATCTGTTTTTTATTTTGAATGAAAATCTTTTTTTGAAATATCAACTTTTATATATTTCGTCGAAAATTTATATTTTCAGGATAAGCATTGAAAACCTTGTTTAAAAGATGAATTACTTTCTTACAAGTGAATTTTTTGTTTGAAGATTAATCATTTTAGTCAATAATTAGATTTTCTTTTCTGTGAAAAATATAATTTTTTGTTGAAAATTCTTATCCTTGGGTTGAAAATTCAACTGTTTTGTAGACAGTTTTTCTTTTTAGCTTAAAAATTCAACTATTTGGCACAAAAAAACTGTTTTGTAAAAAATTGGATTTTTTTATTAAAAAATAAATTGTCTTGAATAAAAATATAACTACTCTATTTTTTAACAAAAATGTTTATTTTTTTATTTTTAAAAATTCAACTCTTTCGTTAAAAATTTATCTAAATTGTCGAAAATTCGGCTTTTTTGGTAGAATTTTTTTGTGTGCTAAAAATGACACTGTTGGTTCAAAATAGAAAATTTTTAGTTAAGGATTTACGTATTTTGTTAAAAATTAGTTATTGTTAATAAAATTAAACTGTTTTTCATTTTGAATTAGAATCTTCATTTAAGATTAATGATTTAAGTTTAAAAAAATCGATCTTTTAAAATGAAAATTAACTTTTTTGTTGAAAATTCTTATTCTTGGATTGAAAATTCAACTTTTTGGCAGAAAATTCTTCTAGAAAATTGAATTTTATTAGTGAAAAATAATTTTTTAGAATAAAAATTTAAATACTCTATTATTTTATTTAAGATTGATCTTTTTTAGTTGAAAATTCAGCTATTTGTATTTTTAAAAATTCCAAGAAATTTTCAAGAGTTCTGAAACGTTTTAAGGGATTCCAAAGGATTTGAAATATTTTTAGAAATTTTAAAACATTTTGAAGAATTTTCAATAGATTTAATTAATTTGAAAGGATTTTAAAAGCTTTTAGGGTATTTTTAAAACATCCAAGGAACATTCAAAGGATTCTAGGATATTTTTAAAACATCAAAGGTATTTTCAAGAGCTTAAAAAAGTTTCAAGGCATTTCAAAAGATTTCACAGGATTTGAAATAGTTGTAAAAGCTATTTTAAAAGGTATTTAAAAATATTTCGAGAATTTGTTCATAAATTTCATTAATTCGAAAGCATTTTAGTGTATTTTTAAAATATCCAAAGAATTTTCAAGATTTTTAAAAAGTTTTAAGGTATTTCAAAAGATTGCAAGGAATCTGAAAAATTTTAGGGTTTCAATCAATTTTAAATTTTTTAGGGTATTTTTAAAAATTCCAAGAAATTTTCAAGAGTTCTGAAACGTTTTAAGGGATTCCAAAGGATTTGAAATATTTTTGGGAATTTTAAAACATTCTAAAGAATTTGCAATATATTTAATTAATTTGAAAGGATTTCAAAAGCTTTTAGGGTATTTTTAAAACATCCAAGGAATTTTCAAGAGTTTCAAAACGTTTCAAGGGATTTAACAAATTTCCAAGGGATTTTAAAGATTTTAGGATTTTAAATATTTTTCAAATATATTTTAAAAGGTATTTAAAGAGATTTCGAAGAATTTTCAATAGCTTTTAAAAGTTTCGAGGATTTTAAATATTTTCGAGCATTTTAAAAGATTTTAGGGTATTTTTAAAACATTCAAGGAATTTTCAAGAGCGTTAAAAGAATTCAAGGGATTCCAAAAGATTCCAAGGGAATTGAAAGATTTTAGGGTATTTTTAAGAATTCCGAAAAATTTTCAGTGCCTTTAAAACGATTCAATGGATTTCAAAAGATTTCAAAGGATTTGAAATATTTTTAAAAGATACTTTAAAAGGTATTTTAAAAGATTCTGAAGAAGTTCAAATAGATTTAATTAATTTGAAAGGATTTCGAAGGAGTTTTATTTGTCTCGGCAATATCTCCAAGAAATTTTTTCATTTTTTGAAAAAATTCATTTTTCAAACAATTATATTATTTATAATTTTCAGGAATTTATTTAACTATAATACATTAAAGGTATTTTTAAGAGCTTTAAAAAGAGTCAAGGGATTAAAAAAAAATTCGAGGGATTTTAAAGATTTTAGGATTTGAAATACTTTTAAAAGATTTTTTAAAAGGTATTTAAAAAGATTTTGCAATAGATTTCATATATTTGAAAAGATTTCAAAGGATTTTAGGATATTTTCAATACATTAAAGGAATTTTCAAGAGCTTTAAAAAGTGTAAAGGTATCTCGAAAGATTCCAAGGCATTAAAAAATTTTAAGGTTTCAATTAATTAACAAAATTTTAGGATATTTTTAAAAATTTTAAGACATTTTCAAGATTTCTGAATTGTTTTGAGGGATTTCAAACGATTTAAAATATTTTCGGGAATTTTAAACAATTCTGAAGAATTTTCAATAGATTTCATTATTTTAAAGGATTTAAAAAGATTTTAGGGTATTTTTAAAACATCCAAGGATTTTTCAAGAGCTTCAGAAAGTGTCAAGGGATTTTAAAGATTTTAGGATTTGAAATATTTTTAGAAGATATTTCAAAAGGTATTTAAAATGATTTAGAAGAATTTGCAATAAATTTGATAAATTTAAAAAGATTTCCAAGGATTTTAGGATATTTTTAAAACATCAAAGGTATTTTCAAGAGCTTTAAAAAGTTTTAAGAGATTTGAAAATATTTCACAGGATTTGAAATAATTGTAAAAGATATTTTAAAAGGCATTTCAAAACATTTCGAAGAATTTTCAATACATTTGATTAATTTGAAAGGATTTTGAAGGATTTTAAGGTATTTTTAAAACAACCGAAGAATTTTCAAGAATTTAAAAAAGTTCCAAGGTATTTCTAAAGATTCCAAGAAATTTGGAAGATTTAAGGGTTTATACAATTTTAAATTTTTTAAGGTATTCTAAAAAATTCCAAGAAATTTTCAAGAGCTCTGAAACGTTTTAAGGGATTTCAAAGGATTGAAATAAGGATTAAATGAGATAAAAGGATTTGAAATATTTTCGGGAATTTCTAAAACATTCTGAAGAATTTTCAATAGATATCATTAATTTGAAAGGATTTTAAAAGATTTTATGGTATCTTTAAAACATCCAAGGAATTTTCAAGAGAAAAATTTCAAGGGATTTTAAAGATTTTAGGTTTTGAAATATTTTTAAATGATATTTTAAAAGGTATTTTAAAAGATTTTTGAAGAATTTCCAATAGAATTCATTAATTTGAAAGGATTTCAAAGGATTTTAGGATATTTTTAAAACATCAAAGGTATTTTCAAGAGCTTCAAAAAGTTTCAAGGGATTTAACAAATTTCCAAGGGATTTTAAAGATTTTAGGATTTGAAATATTTTTCAAAGATATTTTAAAAGGTATTTAAAAATATTTCGAAGAATTTGCAATGGATTTGATAAATTTGAAAAGATTTCATAGGATTTTAGGATATTTTTAAAACATCAATGGTATTTTTAAGAGCTTTAAAAAATTTCAAGGGATTTCAAAAGGGTTCACAGGATTGGAAATATTTGTAAAAGATATTTTAAAAGGTATTTAAAAATATTTCGAACAATTTTCAATAAATTTTATTAATCATGCAAGGAATTTCCAAGAGCTTAAAAAAGTTTTAAGGTATTTCAAACGACTAATTCGATGGCCAATGGTCAGCTTGACTCTAATCCAAAAGGACTCGCTCCATCATAGCCACTGGATAAAGCACGCGTCATATCACTCGAAACTGGACTTGACGCCTGATAATCTGTTTAGTACCAGGGCTGCCACACAGTCACTTGAGGCACTTTTTTTTCGGGACAATTTTTAGTAACTTTTTTCCAAGTCACTCTTAGTCACTTCTTTCAAGTCACTTTTAGTCACTTTTTTCAAGTCACTTTCTACTATTCACATTTTTAAAGTCACTTTTAGTCACTTTTTCAACTTACTTTTAGTCACCTGTTTCAAGAACTTTGAGGCACTTCTTTCAAGCCACTTTCAGACACTTTCTTCGAGTCACTTTTAGTCACTTTTTTGAAGTCACTTTTAGTCACTTTCTCCAAGTCACTTTTAGTCACTTTTTTCAAGTTACTTTCAGTCACTTTTTTATGTCAGTTTTAGTCACTTCCTTCAAGTCACTTTCAGTCACTGTTTTCAAGTCACTTTTAGTCACTTTTCCCAAGTCACTTTTAGTCACTGTTTCAAGTCACTTTTGTTAAGTCACTTCTTTCAAGTGACATTTGGTCACTTTTTTCAAGTCACTTTTGGTCACTTTTTTCAATTCACTTTTAGTCACTTTTTTCAAGTAACTTTGAGGAACTTTTTTCAAGCCACTGTTAGACAATTAATTCAAGTCAATTTTAGTCACTTTTTTCAAGTCACTTTCGGTCACTTTTCCCAAGTCACTTTTAGTCACTTTTTTCAAGTCACTTTCAGTCACTTTCTACCATTCACTTTGTACTCTTCACTTTTTTCAAGTCACTTTTAGTCACTTTTTTCAACTTACTTTTAGTCACTTTTTTCAACTCACTTTTAAGTCATTTTTTCAAGAACTTTGAGGCGCTTCTTTCAAGCCACTTTGAGACACTTCCTTCAAGTCACTTTTAGTCACTTTTTTGAAGTCACTTTTAGTCACTTTTTTGAAGTCACTTTTAGTCACTTTTTTGAAGTCACTTTCAGTCACTTTCCCAAGTCACTTTTAGTCACTTTCCCCAAATCACTTTTAGTCACTTTTTTCAAGTCACTTTTAGTCACTTCCTTCAAGTCACGTTTATTCACTGTTTTAAATTAACTTTTAGTCACTTTTCCCAAGTCACTTTTAGTCACTTTTTCAAGTCACTTTTTTTGAGTCACTTTTTTCAAGTGACATTTAGTCACTTTTTTCAAGTCACTTTTGGTCACTTTTAGTCACTTATTAGTCCCATTTTCCAAGCCACTTTCAGTCACTTTTAGTCACTTTTCCCAATTCGCTTTCAGTCACTTTTTTCAAGTCACTTTTAGTCACTTTCTTCAAGTCGGTTTTAGTCACTTTTTTCAAGTCACATTTGATCACATTTTTCAAGTCACTTGTAGTCACTTTTTAGTCCCCTTTTCCAAAACACGTCTAGTCACTTTTTTCTAGTCACTGTTAGTCACTTTTTTCAAGTCACTTTCAGTCACTTTTTTCAAGACACTTTTAGTCAATTTTTCAAGTAACTTTGAAGAACTTTTTTCAAGACACTTTTAGACAATTTCTTCAGGTCAATTTTAGTCACATTTTTCAAGTCACTTTTGGTCACTTTTCCCAAGTCACTTTACGTCACTTTTTTCAAGACACTTTTAGTCACTTTTGTCAAGCCACTTGCAGTCACTTTTTACAAGTCTCTTTCAGTCACTTTTTCAAGTCACTTTTAGATACATTTTGGTCCCCTTTTCCAGGACACTTGTAGTCACTTTTTTAAAGTCTCTTTTAGTTACTTTTTTCAACTTACTTTTATTCACTTTTTCTAGTAACTTTTAGTCATTTTTTCCAAGTAACTTTGGGGCACTTTTTTCAAGTCACTTTTAGTCACTGTTTTCAAGTAATTTTTAGTCACTTTTTATTCCTCTTTTCCAAGACACTTTTAGTCACTTTTTCAAGTCACTTTTAGTCTCTTCTTTCAAGTCAATTTTAGTCACCTTTTCAAGTCACTTTTAGTCACTTTTTCCAAGTCTCTTTTAGTCACTTTGGTCAAGTCACTTTTAATCACTTTTTTCAAGCCACTTAGTCACGTTTTGAAGAAAAAAGTAATTAAAATCACTTTTTTGAAAGAAAGGATCAAATCAGTCACGTTAATTCATCTCATTTTAGATTTTGTCCAAAAAAGAAAGAAAATCTAATTGTAAGTAATTTAAGTGCGGGATCTATATGGTCATCTATAGTATGAAAATTCTCTGCAATATTAAAATTTAAATTATTTCAATTTATTGTTTCCTAGTTTTATCATTCCTATTGTAAAAAATTACTGATTTTTCAAACTGAGCTCTAGTTCGAGCGTTAAAAATTGAACAATAATTAATTTTACAAGACTAAACTAAAACTTCGAAGGTTTCTATTTTAATTTATCCATTTTTGAAAAATTTTGATTCGTAAATTAACATGTTAAATTTTGATGTATGAATAACAATTTAACAATTGATAATCTGAAAAACTTTCAAATTAAAATAAATAAAGTTAAAATGATTTATGTATAAAAAAACGTTTGAAATTAAGAATTGTAATTTTGATAGAACCCAATAAGAAACTCAAAATATTTTTCGTTTAGGTTTAATTCTTTTTAATTGAAAATTCTACTATTTGGTTAAATATTTAACTATTTTGTTAAAAATTTATTTTTTTATGCTTAAAATTAATTTTCCTAACTGAAAATATAAATATCAATTTTTAGCTGAAAATTGTTCGTCTTTAGTTTGAAATTTACCCACTTGGTTGCAAATTAAAATCTACTCTATTTTCTCGATGTGGCTATTCGTGTGAAAATAAGTTTACAAATAAAAAAAAGTGTCGGTAAGGTAGGAAGGCGGTCACGTGATCCACTCGTCGCATGGCCTTAAAGGGCATTTTTGGATATTTGTCAATTATTTCTATAAATTTAAAATAATTTGGATGTAAACTAAGCTCAGTGTGGAATAGTATCGAAGGATAATGAGGCTGCAGAGAAATTATGTTAAATTGATGTGGCAATTGTGTTTTATATAGAAAATAACGAAAAGAAACGTAATGAAAATTTCGTTACATTCCTCTTCAGTCCAAAATGCTATCAAAACAGGGGAAATAGGGTGATATTCCACGAGAATAGGGGAATATTTTTTTGTATTTCAAGTAGGTACCATACTGAATTTAATTTGAAATGCTTTGAATTCCCAAGATTCCAAATCGAAATATACTGCATTTTCAATAAAATAGATGAATTTTTAAAAAAGAGGACTTTTTCAAACAAGAGTTTCTATTTTCAAAAATATTTAATTTTCAAATAAAGAGATAAATTTTCAACTAAAATGATGAATGTTCAAAGAAAAAAATTATTTTTCAACCGAAAAACGTAAATTTTCAACCAAGAAAATTAATTTTCAGCCAAATAGTTGAATTTTCAACTGAGAAAGATGAATTTTCAACCAAAAATGGAATAGTTAAATTTTCAGTTAAAAAAATACATTTTTGACAAACAAACAAAAAATGTCAACAAAATAGGTAAATTTTCAATCAAAGTGATGAAATTTTAGCTGAAATGATCTTCGACTAAAAATATGAATTTGCAACAAAGTAGTTCAACCAACAAAGAAAAGATGAATTTTCAAACAAACAAAAAAGACTTTAACAAGATAGTTAAAAAATAGATGAATTTTTAATCCGAAAAAAAAACGAATTTTCTATATAACAATGAACTTTCAATCCAAAAATATGAATTTTCAAGAAAAAAGTTAATTTTCAACCAAATAGTTGAAATTTCAAGCAAGAAATATGAATTTTCAACAAAAATGTTAATTTTAAACTAAAATAGCCTTATTTTCTACCAAAGTGTTAAATATGCAAGATAAAAAGACAACTTTCGTATTAAATAGTTAAATTTCCAACCCAGAAATATTAATTCTTAAGAAAAATTTCATTTTCAACCAAATAGATGAAATATCATAAAAATAGTTGAATGTTCATAAAAATAGTTGAATCCTCAACTAAAACAGTTGAATGTTTATTAAATAAAAAACAGAATTTTTTACAAAACGGTTGATTTTTCAACCCGAAAATATGAATTTTCAACCAAATAGTTTAATTTTCGCCCAAAAAGGACGAATTTTCAAGAAAATAGTTGAATATTAAAATAAAAAAAAAGAATTCTACAAAACAATTGAATTTTCAACAAAAATGCTAATTTTCGAACAAATATAAAAAATTAAACTAAAAAATTATGTTTAATTATCCGAAAATATGAATTTTGAACAAAAATATTAATTTTCAACCAAATATAAAAAATTTTAAGTAAAAAATAATTTAATTTTATTAAATTTGTATTAATTTTTTCTTTTTCGGGTATCAAATTGTTAAATTTTCAAGCTAAAACACAAATTTCCTACAAAACAGTTAAATTTCCAACCCAGAAATATAAAGAAAGTCGATTTTCAACCAAATAATCGAATTTTCACACAAAAAAGACGAATTTTCATAAAAATAGTTGAATTTTCAACCAAAATAGTTGAAGGTTTGATTTAAAAAAAAAACTAATTTTCTACAAAACAATTTAATTTTTAACCAGAAAACATGAACCAAGTAGTTGAATTATATACCAAAATAGTTCAAGTTTCGAGCCTAAGGGACGAATTTTCTACAAAAAAGTCGAATTTTCAACTCAAAAATATAAAATTTCAGCCAAAAAGTCAACTTTCAACTAAAAAATTTCATCTTCTACCAAAATATTTGAATTTTCAACCAAAAATATGAATTTTTGAAACAAGAGGATTAATTTTCTACCAAAAAGACGAAATTCCCACAAAATATACGATATATGAATTTTCAACTAAAAATATGAATTTTCAACAAAGTAGTTCAACCTTCAACCAAAAAATATTAATTATCAATGAAAAGTGTAAAAGTTGATATTTCATCGAAAAAATTGAATTTTAAATAAAAAACCATTTAATTCAATGAAAAAAAAAACGAATTAAACAAAAAAATAGTTGAACCGTCAACCAAAACAGATTAATTTTCAAACCAAAAAGATGAATTTTTAACTTAAGTGATGAATTTTCAACCCAGAAAAAGAATTTTCTACCAAAAAAGACAAATTTTCAATAAAATACATGAATTTTCAAATACAAAAGATACATTTTCAGCCAAAAATATAATAGTTAAATTTTCAGTTAGAAAAAGAATGTTTAACAAAAAAAAAGAAACGAATATTCAATCAAAGAAATTAATTTTTAACCAAAAATAGATCAATTATATTTTCAGTAAAAAAATTAATTTTCATCCAAATAAAATAAATTTTCAACGAAATAGTTAAATTTTCAATCAAACTGTTGAATTTTTAAGCATAAAGATTAAATTTCTATGAAAAAAATGCCCACAAAAATCGAATAGTTCAATTTTCATTTGGAGAAATAAATTTTTACCTAAAATGATGAATATTCAACCAAAAAAAGGAATTTTTAATCAAATAGCCGAATTTTCAACCAAAAAAAAATATTTTTTTTACTAAAAAAGACCAATTTTCAACAAAATAGTTCAATTTTCAACCAAAAAGATAATGTTTACTTTTCTGCCAAAAAGACGAATATTCAACTTTATATGTCAAAATTTCTTCTTCTATCTTGATGTACATATTGTTATATTTTTCTAAACTTTGCAGAACGTAATTGGACAAGGACAATGTTGAATCTAATGTACATGTATAAATAATAGAAGGTTTTATGTAATTAATATAGGCGATTACAAGGAAATTTTCAATGGATTCCAATAATTTAATGGGATTTCAAAGGATTTGAAATATTTGAGGATATTGTAAAAGATTCGCAGGAACTCTCAAAAGAGATTAAAAAACTTTGGAGGAATTTCAAAAGATATAAAGAGATTTCAATGCATTTTTAAGGGATTTAAACAATTTCAAGGAATTTCCGATGGTGTTAATAATAATTGTAAGGGATTTACAAACATTTTCATGCGGTTTTACCGAATCTCCTAGAATTTCGGAAGATACAAAAGGATTTTACGGTACCTGTAAAGTTATAGGATATTTCAAAAGATTTCAAGGGTTTTCATAAGATTTCTAAATATTTCAATGATTTTATGGGGTTTTATAAGCTCTTGAGGTATTTTAATAAATTTTCCAGGATTTGAGAATACAAAAGTAACAAAAATTACATTTTTTCTATCAAAATATGTTGTTATTATTATTTGTTATTGAATTGTTGATGATTTCGACGAATCATAGCGTTGTATTAAGATTACACGGACAGAAATTTTCAGTCTTCAGTGAACCTGAGATTAAAAAAAAAATCTAATAGCTGGAGCGCGCACGACATACGTAGGCATGCCACGTAATGTCGAGGTTACGACGGTTACTAATCTTGACGGTTCAGAATTTGTTTATTCAGATTTTGTTTCTCACACATGATTATCATTTTGAGCCTATTCGAATCCACATATTGAACTTATTTTGTAAGATGAGCGGATTGAACTGAAGTGCAATTGTTTTGTTGTGTTAACTCTGTTTGAGTGCTGAATTAAGTCCTAAATCGAATCCTAGTTTTTACAGTGTTGACAATGAAGCTATTTAGTTAAAAAATCTATTATTCTGTTAAAAAGTAATTTCTTTGTGGTAAGGTCAATACTAAATTATGCACCAAGACGAGGAAGGGGGACATTATTTATGAGTATATGTTTTCAGTGCGAGTCTTGGCAACCGACATTAAGTGCCGCTTTTTAAGTTCGTAAGTATGTGAGGGCAACGTACATCTATGGCGTCATAATTTTTGACGTCATACACCGTAAAAAAAAGTATTATTTCGATCAAGTGGTACTAAAATGAGACCACCGGTAGGATCCCAGAATGGTTTGTTTCGCATTGAAAATAACAGCGTGAGGTTATCCTATTCAGAAATAGGACACACAAAAAATTATACCGTAAAAAGTAATCTCTTGTTTTTACAGGGTAAATCGACAACTGGCCATTATATGACTTCAAGCTGGAAATGGGGGCTTTAGGTTTGCTCGAACAGCCTGAGCAATAGCCGTATTGATGAATGTATTATATAAAATACAATAAGAATTATAGAAATATTATATTATCATATTCACCGATGGAATGAAGGATGACCGCCAAAGTGAAAACGAAATTATGGAGCATCCTCATTTTCGCAACGTAGAGAAAAAACTTATTAGTGCTTCAGTGAATAATTTGATTGACAATTCTATCTTAGGAATATTCCATTGCTTCATTAGATTACAAATATATACATAAGTAGGTATCTTACATATATGTGAGATAACGACGTTACTAGTGTCAAGATTTTTCTTCGCAGAAAGTTATATGACTCTACATTTATTATTATGATCACCATAATGACGATATTATCATCGCAAATAGAAGGTATTGTTTTTACTTGAAGATTGAGTGTCGCCGATTTCATCGAAATTTCACGTTTTTTGGACCTATTGATTACTTATTTATCAATCAAAAATGCTTCTTAAAAAATGAAAAATTCCATCTTTTGGCGAGACTATGTAATACAAGATAAAATATAATGCATATGATTGTTCACCTCAAAAAGGTCTGAAAATTATATTCAAATAATTTTTTGATAACATACATAGTTTTTGTTTTAATCGTGAACAAATATTATTATGAATAAAAAATTCAATTTTTCGGCTAAACAGTGATTGAACTTGATGAAACTGAGATTGATCATCTCTAAAAGATCTTTAAATTTAATTAAAAAATTCCACTAAAACTATGTGTGTAATCAAGAACAAACAATAACATGATAAGATAAGTGTGCGTTATTTTGTACTGTTCAAATCAAGTCAAAGATTTCAACCAAAGAAGAAGAAAAACTTACAGTTTTTAAGGTTTTCACCATGAATTAAGAAAAAAAGTATACACGTGAGAAGTAATGCGTGAAGGGCAATAAGCTACTGCAAGACCCAAGATTCAAAATTGCGTTCAAAATACTTGAAAACTTGTAACTTTACGACCAAAAATAATCAATGTCTAGAAAATTTAAAGAAGGCGTCTGTAGATTTGCATAAAACTGCTATTTTTTATTTTTTGGGCCATTTTCCAGGCACAACTCAGGAGGATTCATGTGCCTGGACACAAACTTGCACACGGACATGTACACGTAATCTTGAAGGTTCCTGTACAGAAATTGGGCGAAGGAAACAGTATGGGGATTAACAAAGAGCAAAAGGAAAGAAGATTTGATAATCATAATACATTGGCATTTGAATCATTTAGTTTAATTTTGATCCGACCACAGATTACAGAGAATATTATATTTTAGTTCATCTTTTTTCCATCGAATCAATTATACACATACCCTAGAGAATCTTCGTTTGAAACAACTTCAGTAAACCAACGTGGGAAGATTGGATATTTTCTGCCTATCAGTTTTTGATATATTTGATGTATATATATATATATATATATATAATATTGAAAGCATCAAGGCTATACAAATTAGTGGGAGACAAGAACTCCGAAGTTAATTCAAAATAACCTATTCATTTGTATCGAATCTATAAATTACCATCATATCAGTCTTTTTCAATTATGACCGATCCATAAATTTCTATCTTATAATTTATATTTTTTCCAGGTACTCACAATGATGAATTCTGGTTCTATATCTCCAAATTTGTATCACAAAACTCCTTCTAAACAAATTCCTGCTGCTACGAAACCAACTCCCTGGAAAGGCGACTATGCAGCAGTGAATTCTACTAGTATCGGTGGTGGTTGTTCTTCCGTTATTCTCAAATCTTATAAGAAAGAGAAAAAAAATGCCGAATAACCCGATGATGATCTCCCACGATTAATTACAGTTTCGGGTGGTAATGAAGAGGCTGTTGCTGCTATACTTGACGACGTTAGTATTTTAGCCCATAGAAATACAAATAATCTGGAGGATTTTTTAAATTATGTTAATATACTAAAGTTGATTTGAAAGCAACTCCACAGATTGCACAAAATTTTAAGGGAAAGTATGCCTGAACCTTACAGTGCAAGGTTCAGAAGCTTGCATCACAACGTTGAGCCGAGTTTCACGCAAATAAGTAAATGATCATCATATGGCATCATTACGAAGCTAGATTAACGAAAAATTTTCTGAAAAGATTTAACTTGATTTATTGCGCAGTACATTTTAATGACACCTAGGGCTGTGCAGTAACTTTTTTCTGTTCGTATAGAATGCCGCCTTATGTGTTCAAAACGGCATCATATTAAGGATTGTAAAAAAATATAATAAAAGTTTCCAGAAACCTTCTTGCAATCTTTCCTCAATCTTGGGTCACAACGTTGCACATAGCGGTCATTTTATTAGCGAGAGGCTTGCTTGAAACTTGCGATGAAAACCCCTTGTGATATCTGATTCAAGTAACGCAGAGTAGAAATTGCAATTAAAGGAATCATGGGACAACCTATAGACAGATAATATTTTACTTCAGGTGGAAAGTAGGCCTGTTCATATGGAGATGCTTCATATGTTGAATGACATCTTTGAGGAAGAAAATCCGTCTCACTTATATCGAGGTTACTCGTTGCTACCCCCTCCCCCCATGGGTTAGTGAAATCTCAACTTCGCGACATTTAGTACAGATCGAGTAGAATGAGAGGTTTGGTACTTCTTTTCTGGAATGGGTTCTCAATAAGCTGGCATGGGTAAGCTTATGCAGCATGTAAAAAAATGAATTAAAAGACATTTCCAAAAATATGTTACCGGCAGGGGCTGCTTTTATGAAACTTCCTGTTTTTGTGGCCGCTGTACGAAAGTGTGATGCAGTTTTAGAACTATATGGCATTGACATCATCCAAATTCTAACGCGGAAAGATCCAACCATTTTTGATAATATAATCAATTCCTTCGTAGGGATTGCCACAGTTTAGGTAATTTTGAAATTGTACATACATTATAATTTAGACATCATTTTGTTCGTCCAATACTGTATACGATCTTATAACTATTTTCTACAGGTTGGTTTTATGGATCTTTTGACTTATTTCGAAATCAACCCAGATTCACGATCAGTGGTCCTGTAGCCCTATTATACCATGCTGTTTCCTTCAATTAGATCAGAAGACACATCTGCGAATATAATTTATTACTATATTTTCACAGGCCAGGGGTATAGTAGGTAAAGAAGTGGCATCTCTCACTAGTGGAAAGGGATTCTACCAACATTATTTTTGTGACCCGTCACAGGGGTGCCCCCCCCCCACGAGACGTTGGAAAAGGTGTAGGGGTTGACCAAAATTATTTCTTTGTCCAATCACAGGGGTACGATGTGAGATGCCGCAAAAATATTAATTTCAATGAGAGAAATGCCATGAGGGAGAGATGTCGCTAGATTGACATGCCGCAGAGAGACTTGCCGCATGTGTGATGGTATGTCCCCCAAATTTATATTCAAGAGAGGCACTTCGAAAAGCTTTTAATATTAGCTTCAAAATTAGTTTAGAAAAGGTAAACCTAAATTACATATATATATATATATATATTATAACCAAGTTTTCCAAAAAGCACGTGTACACCATGGCTAATCACGTCCTGGACGGGGATTGCCCAGGATCAGACAACTTAGTTATATTAAATTTATTTTAAGGCTGCCACTGACCTGCGGCTGCGACACAAACACCGGATTATATCGAGTTCGTGAGTCACACTCTTTCGACTTACGAACAACCCACGAAGCTCGTTTTTTCATTTCTCAGGCGCCAGATAGGTTAGCCTATCCGAGAACCGTCGATTTCGGTCTCGTCGCAATCACTAGGCTAATCGACTAGCTCTATGTCGTGCACAAGAAGAGGGATGGGATCGATCGAGTGAAAGAGAGGGTTATTATTCTGAAATGACACTAGTAAAAAAACACACACGACTGCAAAAGTTTACAAAAATCGAGACCAGTATTTATTCAATTAAAAAAACAAAGGCAATGATCATATGAAAAGACAACTACAGTGACATCGTGAGCACCAGAAATGGCCGACGGAACGCCAGAGAAAACCGCTACTCCAAATTGGCCGCCCGAGACGTCCGCGCTGGCACCACGTTCCCTGACGTGTGCAACGCGTGCCTACACCGCGGTTTCCTTGAGGGGCGCCCGCCTCAACTATTTATTGTCGGACTTTGAGTCGGGCGTGCCTCGCTCCCGGGTGTCGCGGAAGTCTCGGTCGACACTAGATAGATTCTATCGTCACACACGCGGTCGTTCTGAAATCTTGTTCAATTTTATCTTAAAATTAATTGATTAAAAGAAAAAATCGTGTAAATTTTGCCAGGAATCTTAAAATAACTTGGTGATTCTCTTGAAACCTTTCAAAATTCTTAAAACTTTTTTCCAAATTTTTATAATCTACATTTCGTTTTAAATTTTTGAAATCATTTTAAGTTCTTTGAAATCTGTTCTTTATTATTTTTGAACCTTTTTAAAACTTCTTTATATTTCCTTAATAAACTGGATTTTTTTTTAATTTGGTAATCGTGCAAAATATCTTCTACTTTCTTTTTCGAAAGCTTAGAAAATCATTTAAAATCCTGCAAAGTAAAAACGTTTTACCAAAATATCTTCCAGATTATTGATCTCCGTCTTCGAAATCTCATGAAATCTTTTTAAATGTTCTCTTAAAATTAATTTACCAGATAAAATATTATTTGAATCTTCCCTGAAATTTTAAGAAGATTTTTTATTCTCTGGGAACCCTTCAAAAGTTTAAAAAACCTTTTTTTTTAAATTTCAAAATTCTTCTTTTTTCTTAATTTTCTTCAAATTGTTTCATGTTTGAAATTATTTTTGAAATCTGTTCAAAAATAATTTTTTTTAAATCTAGCAAAAAAATTGCTTTAATAGCTTCCACATATTTTTTCGACAATGTTGGAAAACTTTTTTATTGTCTTGAAATCTTTCAAAACTCTTAAAAAGCACCTTTTTCGAAGTCTTCAAAGATGTACATTTTGTTTTAAATTTCTTGAAATTATTTTGGAAACTGCTCAAAATTTCTAAATATAGCTTCAAATGTGTAAGACTTTTCCTAACATTTTTTAAAATTCTATAAAATACAAAAAATTTCCTTAAAATCTTCCGGATCCAATTTTGGAAATATTTTGAAATAATTTTGAATTTCTTCTTAAAATTAATTTTTCAGAGTAAAAAATCATTTTTTTTTAAATTAAACAAATTTTTTAATTTTGCGAAATGCAAAATTTTTGCTTCAAAATCTTGTACGTTCTTTTTCAAAATCATTTTTTGTAATTTTTTCAAAACTTCCAAATATATTTTAAAGTGATTCGAATTTTTCATAATTTTTTTTAACCGAAAAATTTGAAAAATTGCTTTAAAATCTTCCATATTCATTTTCGACAATTTTGGAAATCTTCCGAAATCTTTAAAAGAACACTTTTATTCTCTTAAAAGCTCTCAAAATTACTAAAAAGCATCTTTTTTCGAAATCTTCAAAAATGTATATTTTGTTTTAAATTTCTTGAAATCCTGTTCAATTTTATCTAGAAGAGTTTTTCTTTCTCTAGAAACCTTTCATTCTTAAAAAGATTCTAAATTTTTTCTTGCAAATCTTTAAAAATCGATTTTTTTTTTAATTTTTATGAAATCGACATTTTGTTTTAAATTTTACGAAATCTTCGCGAAACTTCTTAATATTTCTTAAAATAACACGAATTTTTTTATAAAATGTCGTAAACGTGCAGAACTGAGAAAATTGTGCGTTAAAATGTTCTACATTATTTTTCGAAAATTAGATCATCATTTTTTAACATTCACTTAAAATTGATTTACCAAATGTAGATGTTGTAGAGATTGTTTTTTACAAAAGGATGAGCAAACATTTATTAAAGTTCAGACATTTTTCGAAAATTGATAA
This sequence comes from Andricus grossulariae, assembly GCA_011634705.1. NCBI lineage: Eukaryota > Metazoa > Arthropoda > Insecta > Hymenoptera > Cynipidae > Andricus > Andricus grossulariae. The sequence goes on along the minus strand of JAABKJ010075445.1, from coordinate 67,787,734 downwards.
AAAGCGATAGAAAGAAAAAATTCATTCGCAAAAGGCGTTGTTAAAATAAATGTGTTTCGTAAGTTTTTAAAGTTTTGTAATGCACATAATGTATTTTGTTTGAAATTAAATCATCAGTATTATTATCTAGATTCATAAAATCAGAGAAAAACTATTTTTTCAGAGATTTAATTATTTGCACAACTACCTCAAGTAATTTAGATTGGAAAGGATTTTGAACTTTATTTTTTATAGTTTATTGGTCTATAGCTTTATTCTTAATTCTACAAAGATATGATGAAAACTGACGAAGTCCTATTTCACATAAATAACTTAATATCATCCCTATAATAAGCACCTTTTCATTATAGGATGAGAATGCAAAAAAATTTTGTTTGACAACGTATTAGGTATTGTTGGATCGAGAATTTAGTTGGCCTCTCAAGCATTCTTTTCAAGAATTCAAAGATTAAGTTCATCAACAAGATATTTCGAACCAAAATAAAAAATTTAAGAAAATTTTCAAAATTTGAAGAAAAAAAATGTTTTTTTTTTAATTTCAGAAATTTTGGTCAAAGTTTCTTACAGATTGGTAAATACTTGCAGATTAACCTTATGCCTATTTTAATTTCGATGAAACTTGTAAAATTTATATGTTTTTCAAAATTATCAAAAAATGAAATAATATATTTTTTGAGAGTAAGAAACATCAATCTCAATTTCTACTGGATATAAAATATATTCCAAAATTAGAAATGTTCTAGATTAATTAATCCTAGTAGAGTTGTCTTATAACTGAAATTTGAACGAAAGGAACCAAAGTCTCTATTTGAAAAATTTTAAAAAATTTGTGTTTTTCTATTAACATTGTATTGACAAAGATACCTATACCATAAATTTCCGTAAAGCAACATAAATGACTACAAATTTCATAAATGTCTAGGAATTTCCAAAATGTATGAAAATTTGTGGAAATTTATAGGCATCTATGGTAATTTACGAAAATTTATAGGTAGGCTTCTCTTTATTTTCGAACAATAGCAAATTTTTTGAGTTTGTTGAAAAAATTCATTAATAAAAATCTCTATGTTGCATCTTGCAGATGGAAGTGATGATCAGTCATATGAAGCTCCAACACCAAGGAGGCAGCAGCGTAGACATCGGGATAATCAAACAGTAAAATGAAATTTCATTTTTTTTGTTGTTGAAATTTCAACTAATACACTTCTTTGCTGGGAATTCATCTTTTTAGATTGAAAATTTAATTATTTTGTTGAAAATTTAATTATTTTGTTGAAAATTAAATTATTTTGTTGAAAAATAAATTATTTTTTCGAAAATTGAACTATTTAGTTGAAAATTAAATTATTTTGTTGAAAAATAAATTATTTTTTTGAAAATTTAATTATTTTGTTTGAAATAAATTTTTTGTTTGAAATTTAATTATTTTGCAAAAAAATAAATTATTTTGTTGAAAAATAAATTATTTTGTTGAAAATTTAATTATTTTGTTGGAAATTTAATTATTTAGTTAAAAATTCAACTTTTATCTAAAAAAATTAATCTTCTTAGGTAGAAAATTCAAGTATTCGGTTGAAAATTCAACTATTTTGTTGAAAATTTAATTATTTTGTTGAATATTATATATTTTTTTAATTTAATTTTTTTTTAATTCAATTATTTTTTTGAAAATTTAATTATTTTGTTAAAAATTTAATTATTTTGTTGAAAAATAAATTAATTTGTTAAAAATTGAATTATTTTGTTGAAAATTTAATTATTGTTTGAAATTTTTATTATTTCGTTAAAAATTTAATTATTTTTCTGAAAATTTAATTATTTAGTTGAAAATTCAACTTTTATCTAAAAAAATTCATCTTCTTATGTAGAAAATTCAAATATATGGTTAAACAATTTTAACGATTTTTATGAAAATTTTATTAATTTGTCATTTGTTTTTTCGGATTGAAAATTTATCTTTTTTGGTAGAAAACTCGTCTTTTTCATTCAGCAAAAATAAATCAATTAAAAATTAAAGAATTTGAATAAGAAATTTAATTTTTTTATTCCATCTTTGAATATTTTATTAACATTTTCATTTATTTTAATTTATGAATAATAATTAAATATTATATACTTAATCATATATATATATATAATAATCGCGCGTGGCGCGCTATTTTTAAATAATCACAAAAATTTGCCTTGCTTTTCTATTATTCAATATACAAGAAACCATGCAATACAAGAAGTAATACCATCAGTTTAACATTTCAATAAAAAAATTGCGCGAGTCAAAAAAAGTCATTATCGCCACTATTTTCCAATTTTTCTGAATTTTTTCTGCACCCACCGGGGGCCCAGGGTTGTTACTCCCCTGTGCATTCTACATGTATTCATCATCTCGATGCACACAGAACGTCACTGACACAAGTCTCAGCTCGGCTTTAAATCCGAGACGAGGCTGAGAATGACATTTAAAATTGGTGGTTAAAAATCGCATCGCGATCAGAGATTGGAACACGGCTACGATTACGGTTTCGGTAACGGACAAAAGTGTGAAATTCCAGTGAGAGTTTAACCAGTTATTTATGGATTTGTGAATCGATTGAGAGGCGAAATCATGGACGTGGACAACGACCTGGATCAAAATCTGCTGCAGCAATTTAGCTGTATGGGCACGACGGACAAAGACGACCTGGTGAAGCAACTCCAGAGGCTGCTCGCGGGCAACCAGCTCAACGAGACGACCGCCACCTTCTTCCTGGACATGAACAACTGGCAAGTGACGAGTTTCTTTTCGAGTTCTGACGAGGGCAACTTGACATTTCCAAGTGGGAGTCGAGCAGACATAACCTCAAAACGAGGTTGCCATATTTCGAGAATGCACTCGTTCAACTTTTCTTATTTTACACGATTGCTCGACTCGTTCTCGTTGCCTCTTTTGGTATTTTTATCTCTTTTGGTACTTCTGCACCTCCTCAAAGGAGAGTTAAAGGTCGATTTTTTGCCAAATCTGAATTTCGAGGTAGCCTTTATTGTTGTTGTCTGGCTTCTTCTTGTTTGATTAGTTGAATTGGTTGAATTTTCTGATAAAGGGATTCATTTTATACCAGGAATAGACGAATTTTCGACAGGGCAGTTGAATTTTATAAACAAAAATATGAATTGTCAACAAAATGTATATATTTGCGACTAAAAAATATAAATTATCAAAAAAAAACAATTGATTTTCTACAAAAAAAAGACGAATTTTCAACACAATAGTTACATTTTTAATAATAAAAATATATATTGTCAACAAAAAATGTAATAGTTGATATTTCATCTAAAATGTTGATTTTTTAAGACAAAAAGATGAATTGTCAATAAAATACATACATTTTCAACTAAAAAATATAATTTTCCAAATAAAAAAGATAAATTTTCAACAAAAACGATTGATTTTCTACAAAAAAACAAACGAATTTTTAACACAGTAGTTATATTTTTAATAAAGAATATATATTCTCAACAAAAAATGTAATAGTTGATATTTCATCCAAAATGTTGAATTTTCAAGCCAAAAAGACGAATTTTCGACAAAGCAGTTGAATTTTACAACGAAAAATATGAATTGTCAACAAAATATATCAATTTTCAATAAATTTTCAACTAAAAAAGATAAATTTTCAACGAAAACGATTGATTTTCAACAGAAACGTTAGATTTTTTACGAAAAAGAGACGAATTTTCAAATTTTCCAATTTGTCAACCAAAAAGATGAATTGTCAATAAAATACATAAATTTTTAACTAAAAGAGATAAATTTCCAAATAAAAAAGATAAATTTTCAACAAAAACGATTGATTTTCTACAAAAAAACAGACGAATTTTTAACACAGTAGTTATATTTTTAATAAAGAATATATATTCTCAACTAAAAATGTAATAGTTGATATTTCATCCAAAATGTTGAATTTTCAAGCCAAAAAGACGAATTTTCGACAAAGCAGTTGATGAAAATAAGTTTCTTTTTGTTGAAAATTAATTTTTTAAACTGAAAATTTCACGATTCCTTTTTTGGTTGAATACTTAACGTTTTTGTTAAAAATTCAAGTATTTTGTTAAAAATTGGTTTTTTGTCCTTGAATTTAACTGGTTGAAATTTGTTGTTGTTGTTGAAAAGTAATTTTTTAATCTGAAAATTTTACTATTCCATGTCTTCACCATCTTTTGGTAGGAAACTAATCATCTTAGTTAAGAATTCATCTTATTAGGTTAAAAGTTTCGGTATTTGGTTAAAAATTTAAATTTTTGAGAAAAACCTAGCAAAATTATATTTATATAACCCTAAAGTAAATAGACGAAGAAAATAAAAAAATAAATAGTGATTCGACATTTTTATTTTGTATTCTAACTTATTTTTTCCTTTCCTTTTTATTTGAAAATTTACCTCTTTGGATAGAAATTTCATATTTTTTAAATTAAAATTGAAAATGTTTTTTTTTTTTAATTCAAATCTTTCTTGACTGAGGATTCAACTATTTTGTTGAAAATTCATCTCTTTGTAAAATTCAAATCTTTTCGATTTAAAACTAAACATATTTTTCAGTTTAATTATGAACTATTATATTGTTTGTTGAGAATTCATCTTTTTTGTTTTAAAATTTAATTACTTGGTTAAAAGTTAAACTACTTTCTTGAAAATTCACTTGTTTGGTTGAAGATTCATCATTTTAGTTGAAAATTTATTTCTTTGGTCAAAAATTCAACTATTTTGTTAAAAATTGGTCTTTTTCGTTGAATTTACCTAGTTGAATTTTCTTTTAAAGCAATTTTTTAAACTGAAAATTTAAATATTCCACGTATTCACTTATTTTTTCCTTTCTTTTTGATTTGAAAATTTATCTCTTTCGGTAGAAATTTCATTTTTTTTTAAATTAAAATTGCCAATGTTTGTTTTAAAATTTAAATCTTTCTTGACTGAGGATTCAACTATTTTGTTGAACATTCATCTCTTTGGATAAATTCAAATCCTTGTGATTTAAAACTAAAAATATTTTTCAGTTTAATTATTAACTTTTATATTGTTTGTTGAAAATTCATCTTTTTTGTTTGAAAATTTAATTACCTGGTTAAAAGTTGAACTACTTTGTCAAAAATTCACTTGTTTGGTTGAAGATTGATCCTTTTAGTAAAAAATTTATCTTTTTGGTCAAAAATTCAACTATTTTGTTAAAAATGGTCTTTTTCGTTGAATTTACCTGGTTAAATTTTTGTTTAAAAGCAATTTTTTAAAATGTAAATTCAACTATTCTACGTCTGCACTTATTTTTTCCTTTCTTTTTGATTTGAAAATGATTGTTTAAAAATTTAAATCTTTCTCGACTGAGGATTCAACTATTTTCTTGAACATTCGTCTTTTTGGATAAATTCAAATGTTTTAATTTAAAATTGGAAATATTTTTCAGTTTAATTATCAACTATTATATTTTTTGTTGAAAACTCATCCCTTTGTCTTAAAATTTCATCTTTTTTTATAGAAAAGTCATATTTATTGCTTAAAAATTCATCTTCTTGGCTCAAAGTGAGATTTTCTGTTAAAAATTCAGCTTTCTTCTAAAAAATTCGTCTTTCAGCTTTAAAATTCAACTGTTTGGTTTAAAATGCAACTATTTTGTGAATAATCCGTCCTTTCGTACTAAAAATTCATCTTTTATTGTATAAAAGTCATCTTTGCTGGTTGAAAATTCATCTTTCTTGATTAAATTTTTGTTGTTGTTGAAAAACAAATTCGTCCTTTTGGTATGAAAACTTAACTATTTGGTTTAAAATTTAACCTTTTTCTCGCAAATTCTTCTCATTCGCTTAAAAGTTTAACCATTTGGTTGTTAGTGAAAATGTTTGTTAAAATTAATTTGGTTTGGTTAAAAATTCATCTTTTATGCTAGAAAAACTTTTTTGGTTGGAAACGTAATCTATTTCGTGAAAAAACGCAAAGTAGTGAAATCCGTGTTTAGATCTTTACACCCTTATACGATAATTTAAATAATAAAAAATATATAAATCCCTATTTCTTCTGTTTTTTCACCCTCTTTCCAACCTTCTTCTTCACAGCAACTTCCCAAGATTTACCACCTAAATACCGCGATATAAATGACACTAAACATTAAAAAAAAGATTTATTTTCCCGAAGGGTTAAAGGATGACGAAATCGCCTTAGAATCCGATTGTGCTAAATTCTAAGGATCAGCGAATCCTTAAGTCAGCAGGAAAACATAAAAGTGTGCGTAAGCGTTATTGACCCAGTCAGTGCCGTCAGGTACTTCGTCCTGGGATTTGGGTTCAACACGTGGGGCTTTTTGTACCAGGAATATATGGGGTGTCTCGAATAGACTTGTGGTCAAATAAATGCAAGACATTCCAATTTTAGTCAACACGCCCAAAAGATGACTTGGCCATATCTTCTGATCCTGGATTTGGCTAGAGTTTAGGGGGTTTTCTGACCAGGAGCCCAGAAGCGAAACCAGAGTCTGCGCCACACTAACTACACCTAGCCGCTTAAATTCGAAGGTCCTTCCAAGGACCTCTCCATTCACCTTCTACAATCTAAGCCCTCTGAATTTCAATTCATTTATAATGAGTGGTGTATTCCTAAGAGAAAAAGTGGCTTGGCGGTGCTTTCCATAAACTACTCATCAAATCTAAATTAGTAAAAAAAATACTAATTGGTAGTAGTTTTCTACTAATTCAAATAGCACAAAATACAAATTTAATTTATTTTAATTTTTTATAAATTAAGATTGAAAAGAAATCCATTTTATCATGAATAATTTTTGGTAGAAGATTCATTATTTTAGTTGAAAATTTAACTATTTTGTTGAAAATACGTTGTGTTTTTGATTAAAAATAACTTTTTAGCTGAAAATTTAACTGGTTGAAAACTAGTTTGTTTCGGTTAAAAATTTAACTATTTTATGTAAAATTCTTATTTTTTGATTGAATTCAACTCTTTTTTCATTAAAAATTAAGATATTTTTCGGTAAAAATATTAACTATTACATTTTTTGTTGAGAATTCATCTTTTTTTACTAAAAATTTTATTATTTGGTTGAAAGTTGAACTCTTTTATTAAAAATTCATATTTCTAATTGAATATTCAACAATATCGTGAAAAATCTGTTTTATTTCTTGACTGAAAAATCTTTTTTTTTTTTTTTGTTGAAAATTCTACTTTTTTGTCGAAAATTCGTCTTTTTTGTTTCAAAAATTCATCTCTCTTAGAAGAAATTTTTTTTTTTTTTTTTGAAAATGCTTTCAATTAATCTTTTTTGCATGAGGATTCAAGTATTTTGTTGAAAATTCGTCTTTTTTTGGCAGAATTTAACTACTTGTTTGCAAATTGAACTACATTGTTTAAAATTTATTTTTTTGGTAGAAGATTCATTATTTTAGTTGAAAATTTAACTATTTTGTTGAAAATACGTTGTGTTTTTGATTAAAAATAACTATTTTATGTAAAATTCTTATTTTTTGATTGAATTTAACTGGGTTTTCATTAAAAATTAAAACATTTTTCGGTTGAAATATTAATATTTACATTTTTTGTTGAGATTTCATCTTTTTTACTAAAAATTTTATTACTTGGTTGATAGTTGAACCCTTTTATTCAAAATTCACATTTCTAGTTGAAGATTCATAATTTTAGTCGAAAGTTCAACTATTTGATTAAAAATTCAACAATATCGTGAAAAATTTGATCATTTCTTCATTGAAAAATCATTTTTGGTTGAAAATTCAACTCTTTTGTCAAAAATTCGTCTTTTTTGTTTGAAAATTCATCTCCTTCAGTAGAAATTTCATATTTTTGGTTGAAAATGCTTTAAACTAATCTGTTTTGCCTGAGGATTCAAGTATTTTGTTGAAAATTCGTCTTTTTTTGGTAGAATTTAACTACTTGTTTACAACTTGAACTGCTTTGTTAAAAATTATTTTTTTTTTGTAGAAGATTCATTATTTTAGTTGAAAATTTAACTATTTTGTTGAAAATACGTTGTGTTTTTGATCAAAAATAACTTTTTAGCTGAAAATTTAACTGCTTGAATATATAATATTGAATAAATTTTGGTTGAAAATTCAACTATTTTGTTGAAAATTTGTCTTTGGAAAATTCAACTATTTGGTTAAAAGTTGAACTACTTTGTTAAAAATTTTTTTTTTTTTAGCTGAGGACTCATCATTTTAGTTTAAAATTGATCTGTTTTATTGAAAATTTAACTATTTTCTTGAGAATTCTTTTGTTTTTTTGGTTGAATTTAACTACTTGGTTGAAAGTTAAACTACTTTGATCAAAATTCATTTTTGTCGGTTGAAGATTCATCATTTTAGTTAAAAATTCATCACTTTTATTGAAAATTTAACTTCATATTTTGTTGAAAATTAATCTTTTGTTACAAATTTCATATTTTTTTGTGTTAAAAATACTTTCAAATGTCTGGTTGAAGATTCATTCTTTTAGTTGAAAATTCATGTATTTTTTGACAGTTTAACTATTTTGTTGAAAATACGTTGTTTTTTTTATTGAAAATTAACTTTTTATCTGAAAATTTAACTGGTTAAAAATTAGTCTTTTGGTGAAAAATGTAACTATTTTATGTAAAATTCTTATTTCTTGATTGAATTGAACTGTTTTTTCATTAAAAATTAAAATATTTTTCGGCTGGAATATTACATATTACATTTTTTCTTGAGAATTCATATTTTTTTAATTAAACATTTTATTACTTGGTTGAAAGTTGAACTCTCTCATTAAAAATTCATATTTCTAGTTGAAGATTCATAATTTTAGTCGAAAATTCATCTATTTGATTAAAAATTCAACAATATGGTGAAAAATTTATTTATTGACTGAAAAATCTTTTTTGGTTTAAAATTCTACTCTTTTGTGGAAAATTCGTCTTTTTGTTTGAAAATTCATCTCTCTTAGTAGGAATTTCATTCTTTTTTTTTTTTTTAAATGCTTTCAATTAATCTTTTTTGAATGAGGATTCAAGTATTTTGTTGAAAATTCGTCTTTTTTTGGCAGAACTTAACTACTTGTTTGCAAATTGAACTACATTGTTTAAAATTAATTTTTTTGGTAGAAGATTCATTATTTTAGTTGAAAATTTAACTATTTTGTTGCAAATACGTTGTATTTTTTATTAAAAATAACTTTTTAGCTGAAAATTTAACTGGTTGAATATTAGTCTGCTTAGGTTAAAAATGTAACTATTTTATGTAAAATTCTTATTTTTTGATTGAATTTAACTGTTTTTTCATTCAAAATAAAAATATTTTTCGGTTGAAATATTAACTGTTATATTTTTTGTTGAGAATTCTTCTTTTTTGACTAAAAATTTTATTAATTGGTTGAAGTTGAACTATTTTATTGAAAATTAATTTTTCTAGTTGAAGATTCATAATTTTAGTCGAAAATTCATCTATTTGATTGAAAATTCTACTCTTTTGTCGACAATTCGTCTTTTTTGTTTGAAAATTCATCTCTTTTAGTAGAAATTTCATTTTTTTTAAATGCTTTAAATTAATCATTTTTGCCTGAGGATTCAAGTATTTTGTTGAAAATTCGTCTTTTTTGGTAGAATTTAACTACATCTTTGCAAATGAAACTTGTTCGTTAAATAATAACTTTTTTATACAAATTTATATTTTCGGGTTGCAAATTCAACTGTTTTACAGAAGATTTGTCTTTTGGCTTAAAAGGTCAAAAATTTTGAAGAACTTGTTTTTTCTTTCTTGACTGAAAAATCATTATTTATTGAAAATTCGTCTTTTTGATTGAAAAATTCAATTTCTGGGTTGGAAGTTGAACTACTTTGTTAACAATTAATTGTTTTTTGGTTGAAGATTCATCAATTTCGTTGAAAATTCGTCTCTGTGGTCGAAAATTGGACTATTTTGTTAATATATAATTTTTTTAAATGAAAGTTTAACTTTTCCATTTTCGTTTGAAAATGTATCTTTTTTAGTTGACAATTTGACTACGCATTTAAAAGTTGATGTATTTTATTAAAAATTCGTCTTTTTTGGTAGAAAATTAATCTTCTTGGTTGAAAATTCATTTTTTTTTCTTCAAATATCAACTATTACATTTTTTTAAGAATTCATCTTCTTAGATTGAAAATTCAGCCAACTAGTTAAAATTTGAACTATTTTGTTGAAAATTAAATCATTTTGTGGAAAATTTTAATATTTTGTTGAAAATTGAACTATTTGGTTGAAAATTTGTTGTTTTTCGGACAAAAATATCAACTATTACAATTTTTGTTGACAATTCACCTTTTTGTTGAAAATTCAACAATCTTCTGAAAAATTCGTATTTTTCCTTTGAAATTTTAACTATTTTGTTGAAAATTCAACGTTTTTTTTATTGAACTTTAATATTTTTTAAATAAAAATTCGACCATTTGGTTGAAAATTTATCTTTGTAGGTTCAAAACTCAACTATTAGGTTAAAAGTTCAACTATTTGGTGGAAAATTCAGATATTTAGTTGAACATTCGTCTATTTGGACAGAAAATTTGTCCCTTAGGATCGAAAATTTAATATTTTTTGTTAAAAATTCTACTATTTTCTGAAAAAATTGAAGTATTTTGTTCAAAAATGCAACTATTTTTGGTTGAAATAAATAAATAAATAAAAAATTTTAATCTGACATATTTTTACATCGTTTATAGAAGGTTTCATGTTAAAAATGTTGGCCAAGGAAAAATCAGAGAAATTTTTTATCTTTTGCAAAATGTATACAATGAAGCAAATAGTATTGTATAATTAATATTAATGCACAGCCCCTAAATAATATTTAAAAATCAGAATTTTCCAAATACTAAGAACTTACAGAAGCTTTCGAAACAATTAAATCAATTCAACTTAAAATTAATAATTAATAATTAATAAATAATGATTATTAAACCCATTTTTGTAAACTTTTTATACAAACCTTGTTCTTAAATTGAAATGGAATAGAAAATGAAATTGGAATGAAAATAAAAGTTTTAATGGAAAAATCCTTTGTCGTAAATAAGTACGTGGTCAGATTGTTAATCGATTTTGGCGTAGAAAGAAAATAAACATCTCGTTAAAACGAAAAGATCTTCTATTTTGAGTCCCATGACGTCAATAAAATAGATAATACATTGATGCAGGGCAATGATTAGTGTTTTAGAATTGTCCAGAAATAACCGCATGAGCTGTCCAGAACGTTTGATTTCCTGGACTATTTAGGTCAGAGCAATTGTTTTCAGCTTTCTAGGTTTTTCCATAGAAAATTACAAAAAAAATCTACATTTTCTATATTTTTCTAGGCTTAGGCAAAAATTGTTCTCGAGTAATTAATGTAAAAAATTATCGAGTCTAAAAAAATAGATGTTTAATTAATTAAATTACAAATTTATAAACTTTTACATTCAAGCTTAAAAATGATATCAGTTTTTTTTCCAAAGATACAATTTTAAAAATTTCGAAACTTTGATTACTTTTCTTTGGAAATGCTCAAATTCAATCGAAGCTTAATTTTGAACGTCCTCAATTTTTGATTTTTTTTTTTTAAGTTAGGAAAAGGGGAACCTCCCTACAGTGGATAATGCCACCTACAGTGAATAATCATTAGTAAAGAGCACAAATAAAAAAAAAATTATTTCTAAATTATTAACACGTATAAGGTCTCAAATATTGATTAAATTAAATTATTTTGCAGATATTAGTATTCCTAATTAATGATTATCCACTGTAGGGATGTTTCTACTACGTTTAAAATTTGAAGGCTTTTAAATTTGAGAAATAATTTAATTTAAGATCTTTCCAATTTAAAATATTTTAAATCCCGATTCCTTCAATTCCTAAAGCTGTCGGAAATTGGAAAAATTGGAAAATTTAAAAATTCTCAAAAGCTTTCCAATTTAGTATGCATTTTCAACCAAGAAGATTAATTTTCTACCAAAAAAGAACGCATTTTAAACAAAATATATGAATTTTTAACCAAATAGTTCGATTTTCAACTCAAAAAGATAAATTTTGAACCAAAAATGGAATAATTACATTTTCAGTAAAACCAATTAATTTTCAACCAAAAAAAAGAAAGGATTTTTAACCAAAAAAAAAGGAATCTTCAAAAAAATAGTTTAATTTTCAACCAAAGAGATGAATATTGAACCAAAGAAAATGAATTCTCAACGAAAAAGTTTAATAGTTGATATTTCCAGCAAAAAATAATATTCAACCAAAAAATACCAATTTTCAAGAAACTAGTTGAATCCTCAGCCAAAACCGGTTAAATTTTGAACAAAAGTGAGACCTTTTCAACAAAAGATTTTGTCATTAATATAGAAAAATAATCTAATCCAAAATATTAAAATTTTCAAGCCAAAAAACGAATTTTCTACCAAAATAATAATTTTATTTTCAACCCAAAAAATACGAATTTTAATCCAGAATTCTAATTATTTTTAAAAATTCCCCGTTTCAACTCACAATTAAAATTCTTTTGAAAAATTCCCTTTCCCGACTAAGAATTTATTTAAATTAAAAAATTCCCCGTTCCAAGTCAGAAATATAATTTTTTTAATTCCCTGTTCCAAGTCAGAATTTTACTTCTTTTCGAAAATTCCCCGTTTCAACTTAGAAATAAAATTCTTTTGGAAAATTCCCAGTTCCAACTCAAAATTTGTTAAACTTTGAAAATTTCCTTTTTCCAACTCAGAATTTATTGAAATTTGAAAATTCCGTGTTCCAAATCAGAATTTATTCAAATTGGAAAATTCCATAAATTCATAAAATGCAGATTTTTAATTCTTTTACAAAATTCCCAGTTAAAACTAAAAATTATAATTCTTTTGAAGACTTTCTTTTTTTCAACTTAGAAATAAACTTCTTTTGAAAAATTCCCTGTTCCAACCCAGATTTTTATTTCTTTTTGAAAATTCCCAAACCAAATCCAGAATTTTAATTATTTTTGCAAATTCCACGTTTCAACTCACAATGGAAATTTTTTTGAAAAATTCCCTTTTCCAAATCAGCATTTATTTAAACTTGAAAATTCCCCGTTCCAAGTCAGAATTATAATTTTTTTTTTAATTCCCAGTTCAAATCCAGAATTCTAATTATTTTTAAAAATTCCCCGTTTCAACTCACAATTAAAATTCTTTTGACAAATTCCCTTTCCCAACTAAGAATTTATTTAAATTAAAAAATTCCCCGGTCCAAGTCAGAATTATAATTTTTTTAATTCCCCGTTCCAAGTCAGAATTTTACTTCTTTTCGAAAATTCTCCGTTTCAGCTTACAAATAAAATTTTTTTGAAAAATTCCCAGTTCCAACTCAAAATTTGTTAAACTTTGAAAATTTCCTTTTCCAACTCAGAATTTATTGAAATTTGAAAATCCCGTGTTCCAAATCAGAATTTATTCAAATTGGAAAATTCCAGAAATTCATAAAATGCAGAATTTTAATTCTTTTACAAAATTCCCAGTTAAAACTAAAAATTATAATTCTTTTGAAGACTTTTTTTCAACAGAATTTTAATTGTGAGTTGAAACGGGGAATCTTTGAAAATAATTAAAATTTTGGTTTTGAACTTGAAATTAAAAAAAAAAATATATAATTCTGAGTTGGAAAGGGGAATTTTTAAATTTAAATAAATTCTTAGTTGGAAAAGGGAATTTGTCGAAAGAATTCTAATTGTGAGTTGAAGTGGGGAATTTTTGAAAATAATTAAACTTCTGGACAAGTTGAAAGCAGAATTTGTATTCTTTTCAAAAATTCCCGGTTTCCCAATCCAAATCCAGAACTTTGATTATTTTCGAAAATTCCCCGTTTCAATTCACAATTAAAATTCTCTTGAAAACTTCCCTTTTCCAACTGAGAATTTATTTAAATTTGAAAATTCCCCGTTACAATTCACAATTATAATTTTTTTTAATCCCCAGTTCAAATCCAGAATTTTGATTCATTTCGAAAATTCCTCGTTTCAATTCAGAATTCGAATTCTTTTGAAAAATTCCCTGTTCCAAGTCAGAATTTTAATTCTTTTCGAAAATTCCCGGTTTCAAAATTTTTGTAAAATTTTCTATTCCAATCCAGAATTTTCATTTTTTTTCGGACATTCCCTGAAATATTTAGTCAGTTGAAATTTTCAGAAATTTGTTTAATCCTCGAAAATACATTGAAATATTTTGAAACCCCAAAAAAATTCTAGAAATACTGTTATATCCTTGGAATCCCTTGGAATCTACATAAATTTCTGAAAAACTGAAATCCCATGAAATCCTTTAAAATTCTGAAAAAAAATGTGACAATTCTAGGGTTTTTCCAGGTAAAATTTTTCTTAATTCTCCTTAAAATCATTACATAATACGTAAATTACCCCATTTATTATTCATTTGTGAATATTTCAATTTCAATTAATTAAATTGATTAAAGAATCGTAAAATATATTTAGAAACTTGAAAAAGTTAAATTTGTGTATTATTTTATTATTATGAACTTTAAATACTTAAAATTCTGTGCATGTTTGACACATTAATATTTTCAATGAAATATATTTTCCTGAGATTAGTGAAAATGATAAAAAAAAGTTATAATTCAAATACGTATAAATCCAGTACTATATATTTATCTTTAAAAAATGAAAAAAAATCGTTATTTAATTTATTATCACAATTAATCAAACAAATTTAAGCACGCTTAACAAAATTCCCTGATTTTTCATGACCAACCAAATTCCCTGACTTTTCGCTGATTTCCAAATCGGTGGTTTCCTAGTTTTCTCATAGCAAGTATAAATTAGACTTTTTACTTCGTTTTATGTCCTTTCCGTATCGTAGAGCGACTTTCGATTTCCTTGCGCTAGTTTTATTTTGCCACTCTGACGAAGAAAAAAGTCACATTATCGGCCAACCACCCAGCCAGCAGAACAATCGAAAGGTTACGTGGTTTTTCAACCAAGCAATCAATTACTATCTTATGAAAAATCAATTTTAAAGTTGGAAAATTCCCTGTTAAAACCAGAATCTTTTTCTTTTCAAAAATTCCCGATTTCAACTGAGAATTAAAATTCTGTTGAAAAATTCCCCTCTTCAACTCAGTATTTATTGAAACTTGAAGATTCCCTGTTCCAAGTCAGAATTATAATTTTTTATTCCCAGTTCAAATACAAAATTTTAATTATTTTCAAAAATTCCCCGTTTCAACTCACAATTAAAATTCTTTTGAAAAATTCCCTTTTCCAAATAAAAATTCATTTAAATTTGAGGATATTAACATCTATCGAGCCAGTATGGAGTGCAATAGTTGAACAACGTGGATGCAAGAGAGGGCTGGCAGGTTTCAGGAAGAATCTGTTAAGAGACAGGTTTATTACCCAGGACTTGATCAGGTATCGAGTTAGTCTGTCCATGGCTTGGATTGAGTAGCGCAAGGCATTTAATAACACATACCATTATCTACTTATTAAGCTGCTTGAGTGCCTGGAGGTGCATCCAAGAATAGAGGGATGCATAAAAAAGCTTATGCTCTTGTGGCGGACAAGATTTTTCATAAGGTTTAATAAAGAAGACAAGTGACTACCAGCTATGTCACATGTAAGAGCAAAGTCTTCCAAGGAGACTCTGTAAATCCGATAGCTTTCTGCATCCCCCTCTTGCCTCTAGCTGTTACGCTCCGAGGCAAAAGCTCTGGATACCTATGTGGCCCCTCGAAAAGAAGAAAATATATGATCAACCACCTGTTATACATGGACGACCTAAAGCGCTTTGCTTCCTCGAAAGAGGACGCCAACATATTTGTGAAGGCTGTAAATAGGTATTTCAGAACGATTGACGTGAGATTCAGACTAGACAAGTGTGCAAGCGGAAGCGGATACCCAAAATGTGCGTGTGTTAAAAACGGTCTTGAAAAAAGATATCGTCAAATTTTCAGAATTATTTAGGCTTCCGAATTATCTGGAAAGCATAAGATGCAGGCGACCAATATTCTGGCTGTTTCTATACTGCTCTACACGTATGGTGTACTAAGATGGATCGTCGAAGAGTTGAAGCAATTTTGCTAAACCACACTCAAGATGATGACAATCCATCAGAGTCATCATCCTAGATCTTCCGTACCTCGAATATTCCTTCTTCGAGATAAAGGGGGTAGAGGCTTGCTGAGCTTGGAGTGTCTTCATCGAAGAACGGTTCTGGCTATATGAGTAGCCAGAAAATTCAACATTTTGCGAATTCATCAAATTCATTATTTTGTTAGAAATTCGTTCTCTTCTCAGGTCAATATTCATTTGTTTGGTTGAAGATTTATAATTTTACTCAATAATTTATTTCTTTTGTTGAAAATTTAACTACTTTATTGAAAATGTTTGCTTTTTGGTTTGAAAATGAAATTTTACATTCTCGTCATTAATTATGATGACCCGCGTTTATTTTACGTGCTAATTTGTCGATTTAATGGTTGAAAACCACACTTAAATTTGAACCCCTAAGTAGTTTTTCTTAATTAGCTTAAAAAAGAATAGAAATTTTTTAACCGAACAAACTTCAGTTCATTTCTTACTAGAAGACGCTGGTTAAGACATATTTTTTATCCCGAATGGTTGCAATCCTTATCTTTTACAAGGGTGAATTTAACTTTTTTGACATTTTATTTATACAGAAACTTTCAAATCACCTTCCACAAGGCCGCATTCAGGAAACAACTTTAGTCAAGGAGTCTCTTCTTTCTAGGGGAAGATGTTTTTTGAACACCAAAACTACCAGACTACTTTTCAGATTGGCTAGACCTTCGAAAAACGGTCAAAAACACTTAAATTTCTATCATGAACACACCTTTCTCGGGAAAGATGTATTTTAATCACCTGGACTATCGGGTTCACTTATTAGAATGACGAGACCATCGAAAAACTATCAGGGTAGCTAAATTTCAGTTCTTAACGGCCTGTAGTTGTTGCTTTTCAACAAACATTGATTTCTGCCAACTCAAGTTCTGCAAATCGATAATCGATTCTTGATCGAGATTGACTGACATTTGCAAACAAACATCGACAACCTCAATTATCATTTCGCATAAACGGAACTAAGCAAATAATCCTTTTTATATCTGATTAACAATCTTATTTCCAACGGTTTGTATTGATTAGCATTCAGGTCAAAGGATCAAATAATGTGTTGAGTAGTAGAAATTTTATGACCGACAATTGATCTAGAAATTTAAATCAAGTTGATCATTAATGAAGATATCAAAACGCTACATCATTTTGATTCATTTTCCGTATCAACTTGATACCTGGTAGTTTTGTGTGATCGAAAATACAGACATGTTTGTGTCTGCCATGTGTATTTGCGTCATCGAGACAAGTCAAATGATCTATTGACGTAACTTTCATAACCTCAGATGATTTACCAATACCAAATCATAAATAAATCAAATGTATTGCTCATCTTCTTGATATGATGAAACATTTTTTCATGATGGGAATATAACAGTACTGCATTTGATTTACTTGTTTGCGTCTTCGACACGCGTGGATTGACTTACTGACAATTTAGAAAAAAGAATGGCGAGCTAAAAATTTTTCAAAAAAAGCACATTGTTCTTTGCAACAGAATACATCGATTTCCGTTTTGTGGGCTCTCTGATTTTCTGAAAATTAGATTATCGGTAAGACAGAAACATGAGCTTGAAAAATATTGAAAGCAATCACTTTTTTTCTTTTATTAGAAAAAAACCTCCCTCTATGCTCTGTTTGAAAACAGGATGGATTATTTCAATTTTCTTTTTCAAATTTTTGCGAGCTAGCAACAAATATACCCATTACAAATTGACCTGACAAAAAGATTGAGTATCGGGTTGGCAAATAAGTTTTTTTTTTTGTTGTTGATTATTGATTATTATTTATTGCATAAAGAACTGAAGGTTTTCCCATCCAGGAAATTTCGTAACAAATGAAATAAATGAAAATCAGAGGGTGCTAAGTCAGGTGAATCTGGAAGATGAGGCAAAACATCATAGCCGAGGCTAAACAATTTTTTTCGGGTAGCAATTTTTCCTCTATGGATAAACCTTCACTGATGAGAAGAGGGTACTCGCTTACAATGCTCGCAGGACTTATCTCGCCTCGGCTTCGATCGTCCTGAGAGCGTTGCCGCTCGTCGCGTAAAGACCCTAATTATGCACCTTGGCGCATAATATACTATTATTTACTTACAATTTTTTTTTTTAATTAGCAGATTACTTTTTTCTTAATGAAAAATGTGTGTCGCCGCGTGTTGAATTACCCCTCACCGTACTTTTATTATTTTTTTAACATTTAAAAAACATTTTAAAAAAACATGTTCAAGGTATTTCCAGATGAACTATTCATCAAAGTAGAATTAAATTCGACTATTTGAATTTGATTCGCATTTTCTATAAGATTCCATTTACCATGTTTTCTGGACATATTTTTCACATAAATGTATCAAATTATTTTATTTTTATATCGAAATTTTATTTTTAAAGTTCAACAGTAAGATAAATGTAACATTTATGTGAAACAGAGAAAAATTCAAGATGTATAATCTAGAATTGTATTTAATCAAGATCCGCATACAGCAGTATTTCAATTTATATTTGACACGATCAAAATTAAGTAATTTTACTGTTAATTAACAGTAAAAATTGTATTTTTACTATAAATGAAGAATAATCATTCTTCTGTATTTTCATTGCAATATTTACATTTAAATAATAGTTTTGAAAATCAAAACTTACCACAAATCCTGTAATATGACAAATAAATTCACTGACACTTTAGAGGAAAACCCTTTCTTGTTGTTCAAAATTTAACTATTTCGTTGAAAATTTTTGGTATTTGTAAACTAATTTTTTAACTGAAAATTTTAATATTCAGTTGAAAATTCAGCCATTTGGTTAAAAATTTATGTATTTTGTTGAAACTTTGTCTTTTATGGTAGAATATTAATCTTCTTAGAGACTAATTCGCCTTTTTGGTTGAAAATTAATTTCTTTCGTGGAAAACTGAGATATTAGGTTGAAAATTCCTTTAGAAATTCAAAATTTTGTTGAAAATTCATGTATTTTATTAAAAATCAATCTTTTTGGTTGAAAATTAATTTCTTTGCCTGAAAATTAGTTTTTAGTTTTTCAAAATTCGTTCTTTTTGGTAGAATATTAATCTTCTTTGTTGAAAATTCATCTTTTTCCTTAACAATTCAACAATTTTTTAGCCATTCTTTATATCTCTTGACTGAAAAATCTTCATTAGTTAAAAATTCAATTCATGTTGAAAAGTCGTCTTTTTTTGTTGACTTCAACTGTTCTTGACTAAAAATTAAAATCTTTTTTGGGTGAAATAACAAGTACTATATTTTTCGTTGAGAATTCATCTTTTTTGAAATAAAAATTGAATTACTTGGTTTAAAGTTGACCTTTTTTTCGGTTGAAAAATCATCTCCTTGATTGCATAATGAGATATTTTGTTAAAAATTCGTTTTTTCTTTTCCGGAAAAATAATTTTCTTTAATGGAAATTTTACTACTCCAGTTAAAACTTTAACTATTTTGTTGAAATTTTTGTTGTTGTTGAACTTTTTTTTTTAACTGTTGGTTTCAAATTGAACTATTCCAGTTAAGCATTCATCAGTATGGTTGAAAATTCATCACTTTGTTGGAAAATGTAACAATTGCTTTCAAAAATACTTTTTTGTTGTTTTGTTAAATATTTATAAGTTTTAGTTGAAAATCCGTGTAATTTGATTAAAATTATTCTGTTTTGGAAGCAGGTAATCTTCTTGGTTGAAAATTCATCTTTTTGGTTGAGAATTCAACTATTTCAGTTGAAGATTTATATTTTTGGTCAAAAAATCATTTTTTTATTTAAAAATGTAACTATTGCTTTCAAAATTACTTTTGTTTTGGTTGAAAACTATTTTTGTTGAACTGAAACAGTAACTATTCCAATGGAATATTCTATCATTTTAATTGAAAATGCGTCTCTTTGATTAAAAATTAACTGGAAATTTAACTATTCAATTTTTGGTTGAAAATTGTTATATTCTAGTTGAAAATCCATGTATTTTGAAGAAAATTCATCTTTTTTGATGGAGGTTAACCGTCCCAGTTGAAAATTCAACTTTTTCGTTGAAAATTCAACTATTTCAGTTAAAGATTCATCGTTTTAGCTAAAATTTCATCTTTTTATTTAAAATTTAAATATTTCAGTTGAAGAATCATCATTTTAGTGGAAAATTCATCAGTTTAGTTGAAAAGCAATTTTTTTCACTGACAATTCAACTATTCTATTTTTGGTTGAAAATTGATCTTTTTTAATTCAGAGGTGTTGGTCGAAGAATTCTCTTCTTTAGTTGAAAATTCAACTATTTCGTTGAAAATTAAAGTCTTTAATTGAAAAATCGACTTTTCGTTAGAAAATTAATCTTCTTGTTTGAAAATTCATTATTTGTTGTTGAAAATTCAACTTTTTTGTTTAAAATTCAAGTATTCCAGTTAAATATTTATAATTTTAGTTGTAAATTCATCTTTTTGGTTAAAAATAAAACTACTTAGTTAAAAGTTAAACTCGTTTGTTAAAAGTTCATTTCTTTGGTTGAAAATCCAACTAGTTTGTTAAAAATTCGTTTAATTTTTGGCTGAAAATTAAGTTTTCTAAAATAAAAATTTAACTATTCCATCTTTGGTTGAGAATTCATCTTTTTGGTTAAAAAATCATATATATTTCAGTTGTAGAGTTTGATAAATTTGGAAAAATTTGAAATATTTTATCCTGTATACTCTAAATTTTCGAGTCTTAAACCTTTTTATTTTAATAGTTTCAAGGAAACTTTACATTATTTCCGAATTTTTCAATTGAAATAGTAGAGAAATTTTTTTTTTTAGATATATACTTACATGCACCTCCAAAAAAACGGTTCAGCAGTCTTTTTCTGTTCAGCAGAGAACAAATTTGAAAACAATTTTTTTTTTTTCTTTAAGGGAATACAAATTCCAGGACCATGACTAAATTCAAGGATTTTTCCAGGTTTTCAAGGATTCCCACGACCTTATTTTGGCATTTCAATGTTTTTTTGTACAAAATGTACCAGAAATGAACAATTTACAAAAAAACTTATTTTTTTACCGTTTGAAACAAAGTTAAAAGGGATCATTATATTGCTCCTCCTTGAACACTTGGTAGCTTTTTTTGGATTCAAGCCAAGTTTTTTAAAAGACTGCACTTAAAAAGTCAACACCCAAGATATTTTAAAAGGCCATCAAACGATTTTTCTCATTTTCGGCCTAAAATATTTGGTAGGTGTCCCCAAGAGTTAATGAGGATAGAACCGGGGTAGGCAAGCACCGTTTCAGTGAAAGTTGGTTCAAGCTAAGCGTGCGTGGTTTATGACTTCATGCAAGGCCCCTAAATAAGAAAAAATGACTTTTCAAATGAAGCGGGATTTTTTTTAGTCGAGTCACTTGAGTGGTGTAAAGGGAAACTTGAGGGGAAACCACTCCCAAAAATACGGCCCAGGGCGGTGAATTACTGCGGATTATATCGGATTACCCTGTATTACCATCATATACAGAATTACTCTAGAATGACTAAGATTACTATGGATTTCCTAAACTGGACTCCCGTGAATGATCAAACCAAAAGGATTAATTTTTAACCAAATAGTTGAATTTTCAATAGAATACATGAAATTTCAAGAAATTAGTTGAATTTTTAACTAAAAAATCTGTCCGCTGCGTGGGTTCATTCTCATCGCGCGCCTGTTGATTCTCACGTACGCTTTGCGATAGTCAGTTTTCAACCAAACAGTTGCATTTTCAAATAAAAAAGATCAATTTTCAACCAAAAATAGAATAGTTTAATTTTAAGATAAAAAATTAATTTTCAAGAATCTAGTTAAATTTGCAACCAAAGAGATGAATTTTCAACTAAAATAATGAATCTTCAACTAGAATAGTTAAATTTTATGTAAAAAAAAAATAAATTTTCGATCAAAGAGAAAAATTTGCAACTAAAATAAAGAACTTTTAAATAATATATTAATTTTTAACCACAAACATGAATTCTTAAACAAGAAGATAAATTTTCAACCCGAAAAAGATTAATTTTCTACCAAAAAAGAAGAATTTTCAACAAAATACATGAATTTTCAACAAAAAAGTTAAATTTTCAACAACAACAAAATTTCAATAAAAAATCGAATAGTTAAATATTTCATAGAGAAAATTAATTTTTTACAAAAAAAAATTAATTTCTAACCAAATAGTTCAATTTTTAACCAAAGAGATGAATTTTCAACAAAAATGATGAAATTTCGACGAAAATGGTGAATTTTCAATCAAAGAGATGAATTTTCAACTTAAATTATGCTTTTTCAACCTCAAAATGAAGTTTAAACTAAGTAGTTGAGCTTTTAACTATGAAGATTACTCGTCTACCAAAGAAGACGAATTTGTAACGAAATACATGCATTTTCAACCAAATAGTTGCATTTTCAACAAAAAAAAAGTTCAGTTTTCAAACAAAAAGATAAATTTGTAAGCTAGAATCTTAATTTTCTACAAAATAAAGAACAAAATTTGAACAAAATACGTGTATTTTTAACTGAGAAAGAGAAATTTTTCATAAAAAACGAACTAGTTAAATTTTCAGTTCAAAAAATTAATTATTAGCAAAAACACGAATTTTGAAGAATATAGGTACATGCTCGATCGAAAAAATGAATTTTCTACCAAAATAGTTGAATTTTCAACAATACAGTTGAATTTTCAACCAAAAAATGTCTTCAACAAAATTGTTGAATTTCCTACAAATTTTCAACAAAACACATGAATTTGTAAATTAAAAAATAATCAAGTTTGAAGCAAAAGTGGAAGAGGTAAACTTTCCATTAATAAAATTATTTTTCAACAAAAAAAGAACAACAAATTTTCAACAAAATAGTTAAAAAGTATTCGGATTAGCTATTTAAATCACTCCAAATTATCTGGATTACTCTTGATAAAAAGTTAATTACTTGGATTATATAAATTACTTAAATTTACCTAGATTACAATTGTATTACCCTGGATTATAGGAGGATTGAACTCGATTGCAATTGCATTACCCTGGATTACTCTAGATTATGAGTGGATTACTCCGAATTGCTTTGAATAACCAAGATTACAACTTCATTATTCTAGATGCCAAAATTATAGTTGGATTAAACTGGATTACTATTGGATTACACCGGATTACTCCAGTTTATAATTATTGGATTCCTCCGAATTGCCTAAATTACTATGGATTTCAAGATAATTACTTCAATTACCTAAATTACTTCGAATAACCTAGATTACAATTGTTTTACCCTTGATTATAGGTGGATTAAAAGTGGATTACGCTGAATCACTCCAGTTTGTAGGTGGATTACTTCGAATTGCCTGGATTACTCTTGATTACAAGTTAACTACTTGGATTACCTAAATTACTTAAAATCAACAAGATTACAACTTTATTATTCTAGATGCCTAGATTATAGTTGGATCAAACTGAATTATAATTGGATTACACGGGATTACACCAGATTATAAATGTATTACTCCGAATTGCCTGGATCAGTCTAGATTATAAGTTATTATCATATCAATAAGCCGTTTCCATTTCGGGGTAGGCGTGAATTGCTTGGTTGGAAAGTAGTGATGTGTGGATGGGTATATAGGTGAAGGGTAGATAGGTATTAAAGATTCCTGGAAAAACTGTATATGATTTTTTATTTAAAAATATTAATTTCAAGGGAAAATTGAAAAAGAGTTTAAAAAAATTCAAAAGATTTCCAACATCGTCGAAAAAATATCTGGAAAATATTGAAGCAATTTTTTTTTGCTAGATTTAAAAAAAATTATTTTTGAAAAGATTCCAAAAATAATTTCAAACTTGAAACAATTTCAAGAAGACTAGGAAAAAATATTTAAATACTGTTTTATTGGGTAAATTAATTTTAAGAGAACGTTTAAAAAGATTTCATAAGATTTCGAAAACTGACGAACAATAATCTGGAAGATGTTTTGGTAAAATGTTTTTGCGGGATATAAAATGATTATCTAAAATTTCGAAAAATAATGTAGAAAATTTTCAAGCAAAATCGATTTTTAAAGATTTCGAAGAAAAACAATTCTAGAGATTCATAGGAAATTTAAAATGTTTTTTTATTTTCAAAAGTTATTTTAACAGAATATTCTAAAAGATATCCAAAATTATGTTCAAGAATCTGAAAGATTGTTGGGAAATTGTTTTTATTTTGCAGGATTTTAAATGCTTTCCTAAAAGAAATATAAAGAAGTTTTGAGTTTCAAAATAATTAAGAAAATATTTCAAAGAATTTAAAACGATTTCAAAAAATTTTAAACTAAATTTAGATTATGAAAATTTCGAAGAAGTAGGGTTTGAAGAATTTTACAAGCTTTCAAGAGAATAACCAAGCTATTTTAAGATTCCTGGCAAAATTTAAATGATTTTTTATGTTGATAAATTAATTTCAAGATAAAATTGAACAGGATTTCAAAACATTTCAAAAGATTTCCAAAATTACCGAAGAAGAATCTGGAAGATCTTAAAGTAATTTTTTGTAATTTAATGAAAAATTCGAATCAGTTTCAAAGATATTTAAAAATTTTTAACTAGAAACGATTTCAAGACACGTAAAAATAAAATGTAGATTTTTGAAGATTTTTAAGGGAATTCGAAAATCTAAGTGAAGCCAGCGCCGCCGGCCGGCCGTCTTCAAATCTCATGTCACGTGACCGGCTTCCTACCTTACCAACACTTTTTTTATTTGTAAACTTATGTTCACACGAATAGCCACATGAAAAAAAGAAAAAAAAAACAATTATTTATCAAAAAACTTTTGTCATAATTATAAAAAATTAGGACCAGAGCCGCGTTTCTTACTGCTTCTTATTTATTATCCCAAATTTTCATCTCGATGTGGCTATTCGTGTGAAAATAAGTTTAGAAATAAAAAGTGTCGGTAAGGTAGGAAGCGGGTCACGTGACCCCCTCGTCATAGGTATTCTGTTTTTTCGAGAACCCACCGATCTTCTCTGTCTTTGTCCTTCTTCTTCTGGCTCTCGAGCTTCGACCTCTCCCGCTTTTCCCTCTCCTGCTGGGCAATATTGGAAGCATTCGTGTTCCTCTCGATGCCGATGTCGCCTCCAGCAGCGCCCTCTTCCTCGCCTTCCGCATCGCTCTCCTCCCCTTCCGGCATTTCACTGTACTGCGCCAGAATCACTTCCCGAATTCGCTTCTCCTCCTCGGTGTAGCTCCTCTGGGCCATCGTCGGCAGACTCTGAGATTCCAGGAGGCGAGCCAGTCGCACATCCACGTCTTCCGCTGGACCACTCGCATTCTCCACCTCCTCCGAGGGCAGCCATTCTGCCCAGGCCTTCAGGATTTCCGTCACGTGTTTACCAATATTCTCCTCCTGCGACAACATCATTAATTTATCGAAATCAAACGAAACTTAACATCCTTTTCAACTGTTTTTCATTTTCATTTCAATCTAAGGCCATGTGACGAGTGGGTCACGTGACCGGCTTCCTACCTTACCGACACTTTGTTTATTTGTGAACTTGTCTTCACAGGAATAACCACATCGAGTTGAAAATTTGGGATAATAAATAAGAAGCACTACGAAACGCGGCTCTGGTCCTAAATTTTTATAATTATGAAAAAAGTTTGTTTTTGTGAATAATTTTTTTGTGCTTATTTCATAATTATAAAAACTTAGTATCAGAGCTGCGTTTCTTAGTGCTTCTTATTTATTATCCCAAATTTTCATCTCGATGCGGCTATTCGTGTGAAAATAAGTTTAGAAATAAAAAAAGTGTCGGTGAGGTAGGAAGCCGGTCACGTGACTCACTCGTCACATGGCCTTAATTCAACTTTACATAGTTTAGTTTTGCAGGTGAATATTCAAAACAGAAGATATAATTTAAAAACAAATGAAGGTCTTAAAATATTCCAGATTTCGGACACACACAGAGGAAGACACTAAAAAATGATGAATTTTCAACTACAATGATGCATCTCCAACAAAAAAGACGAATTTTCAACAAAAAAACTGTTGATTTTTCAATCACAGAAATGACTTTTTAATAAATTTGTTGAATTTTCTACAAAGTAGATTAATTTTCAACCAAGATGATGAATTTTCCATCAAGAAGGTGAATTTTCAACCGAGAAAAGTAATTTTCAACCAAACCAGACGAATTTTTCAAAAGTACGTACATTTTCAACACAGGAGTTAAAATTTCAGCGAAAAAGACGAATTTTCAACCAACAAGATTAGGTTCCTACCGATAAAAAAATAATTACAATTTCAAATGAAAAAATTAATTTTTTACTAAAAGATCTTCATCAAAAATGATGAATCTTCCACCAAAAAAAAAAATTAATTTTCTTCCAAAAAGACCAATTTTTGAAAATAAGTGAATTTTCAACCAAGAAAATTAATTTTCTGCCAAAAGAGGCGAATTTAAAAAATAATCGTAAATTTTCAGCGTTATATGTTTATTTATAAATCAATAATAATAATAATTTTAAGAAATATCGTTTCTGATTGCACAGAAAAGAGTGAAGTGAAAAAAAAACTTATTCAAGTGGATTTTTGTAGAAAATGGAGATTAAAGATTTTAGGTTGGAATTTGATTCATAGTTTGGTGTTGAAAAAAGTTGCAAATAGTTGTATGTATAAGCTTTTTCTTTCAAAAAAGAGACTTTTTATTTTTTTCTCGTATTAAACATCTTTTAGAAAGAGAAATATGGTCAGCATAAGGTTTTAAAATAAGGTACGAGGTTAGGAAGAAATGTTTGTTATCTCGTTCTGTACTGCAACCCTTTAATTCTAAACTCTTTTGCTTCAGACATTTTTAATCTTCATTTTTGGGATTCAATTTTTAATTAATTGATTTCTAAAATGCAGCCTGGCAGACTTAAGCAATGAAAAATTAGAGTCGTTTAAAATGTTTAATTGTTCATATAGTTTTATATATATTTTTCAAATATTTTATATAGTTTCGTATGATTTTTTATAGGATTTGAATTAATTCACTGTAAACACATACTAATTTATGATTTTTTAAATTAAAATGAAGTTCCAGTTTAAATAACTTATTTAATTTTGAATTTTATTCAAATATTGTTTTCATTTGAAATATTCTATTTCGAACCCATTAATCTATAATATTTTGAATAAAATAAGACAAAAACAACTTTCTAATATTAAGCAATATTTGAGTGTTAATTTGAAATCAACAATTTTCAATGCAATATCAGAAACTAAACAATGTAATACTAACTTTTTGCAAATAGAAAGTTACATTTGCAAGGTAGGGTAATATTTGGTGTAAAAATATGAATAATTAATCAAAATTAATTATAATTTAATTCCCAATTCGGAGAGAAATAATACAACCTCAAACAATGAAAACAAATTCTACTTCTCTAATGTATGTGAATTCTACATGACAGTTATCCAAAATATCGTGCGCGGGCAGAAAAAAAAAATTATGACTACGTCAGATTCTGCAGAAGGCCATCATAACTACTGCACACACACTATATATATGTATGTATGTATCATAAATCTAAAACGCTACGGCGGGTTTCGAACCACCTATCCTACGTTGAACATGATCTACCCCTAGCAACTAAGCCTTACGGCTAACCTAACACAGAATATCAGGAAAAAATCTCGGCTATAAAGTGAAAGTACGAACATGTCATGGCCGTGTAAAAAATTATCTGATATTCATTTCTTCGGAATTTCTTATATTGTGACATCTTAATAATTAACAGGCTTACAAATGTATAGTAAGTGAATAAAAACATCTTTTTGCTGAAAATTATATGTGAAATAAAAATATTAGTTCAATGTAATTCTTGCATTTAATATTGAACAGTATCAAGTATGAAACGTTGTAAATTGAATAATTCCGAAGTTTGAAACTGAATAATTTTTTATTGAAAAATTTTCAAACTTGAAACCTTGAATTGTTTAATTTTTTAACTTTCAAATTTTGCACGGTCTACACACATATGCGTGTTTGGAATTTTAATTTACGTGAAATTCTTGAAACGTCTCTATTGATTCACGAATCTTTGATCATTCATTATTCCATTTCATATGTTTTAGTATCAAACTCATAACTGTTTAACTATAATATGAAGCTTTTCGATTTAGAGTGCTATAATTTGTAATCGTTTTTATTCAGAATTATTCAGGTTTAAAGAATTTTCATTCAAAATTGATAAGAGTTCTACCTTTTGAAAACTGAGGGTGGCTGGTGTCGCGGAAAACCGGGAAACGACAGTGAATTTATTTTTTGCCAGAAGCTTTACAAATTATTATTAGAAGAAAAATATATGTAGTTTTCAAAACTTACTTCAAACTTAAAAGCGTTTGAATTGCAAAATTGTTGATGAAAAAAGTTTCAGATTGATTACCTGTAAAAATAAATATATGAACGATCTTTCAATCTGTACTGTCATTCGAGTGTTAAAATCTGAATAATAACCGATTTCATCAGACGATTCTGAATATATTCAAAATTAAACAGTTTACAGATTTAAATGTTGAACATTAAACTTTTTCAATATAAAAGCCCCAGCAGTTTAAGAAATTTAAAGTTCCAATTAAAACTCTATAAACTTTTTTCAATTTCTAAATGATTTCTAATTTATAGATTCATAATTAATAACTGTTGCTCAGTTTCAAATCCTAATTCATTTTTTTAAGTCTAAAATATTCTATTTTTTCTGCATTCAATTCGAATTTGCTTTTATTAGAAAAAGAACCATTTTTTAATATTTAGAAATATTGATCGGTCCATTAAAAATTAGCAATTATAAATCATATATTCAAACCTTCGAAACGTTCCAGCGGAACGCTCCCGGAACGTATAAAATGTCCGTTGATTGGGAACGTTCCATTGGGACCTGAGGGCAACCATCCATCATTGTTATTTTTAACAAAAATTACGTCGTAAACCGTGAGAGATAAGTGAAAATGGATGTCATTTTTGAGTTATGAGTACCGCATATACTATACTATAATACGATATCCATATCATTAACTGACATCGAGTTTGCCTTACCACTTAGGGTTTACTCGGACTCAAGAACGACACCCCCGTGTACTACGTCTTCAGATATAGACACCTGGATATAAATTGATTTCAATTGCTACGTCCCCTCGCCGTCAAGTTTTTGGTTCTGAACACAATGAAATCAGACGCATATAAACCCAGGATCAGAATTAGAAAATCAGTCTATCTCCAAATTTCAAATCGGGCGGAAGCTCTGCTCAAAAGTACATCGGAAAGAAAAAAAAAAAAACATGTACAAAAAAAAAACTTTTTTTATAATTATAAAAGTTTAGGACCAGAACCGCGTTTCTTAATTCTTCTTATTCATTATCCCAAACTTTCATCTCGATGTGGCTATTCCTGTGAAAATAAGTTTACAAAAAAAAGTGTCGTTAAGGTAGGAAGCCGGTCACGTGACCCACTCGTCACATGGCCTTAAGGGATTTTATTATATCTCCAGGCATTTCAATGGATTTAAAAGATTTCTAGAGATTTTAAGGTTTGTATAGAGAACTTTAATGAATAAGTTTAATTCAATTTTTTGTTGAAGATTTTGGAGAATTTTACAACTTTCAATGGATTTCAACAGATTTTTATAGATTTAAAATATTTTAATAGATTTAAAAATATTTCGAAAAGTAGCGGGGGATTTTAATAGATTCCAAAAAGTTTTCATATGGATGGAATCCACTGAATCTTTTGCAGTGTCATGCAATAGATAATAATTTATCATTTATTAAAAATAATTATGTATGTAAAATAATTAATTTAATGTAATTAATATCTAAAACACAATATGTGTTGATATATTCAAATTAGAATAGATTATTTTACTTTTATTTGTGGTTATAATTAATGATTATCTACTGTAGGATCATTATCTACTGTAGGGTGGTTTCTCCTACACCAAAAATCCGAGTAATTAATTTTGATTTGATTGTAAAAATGGTTTTTCCCCTCAAATCGAAGAACGGTGATGATGCTAGCCTGTCTAATATATTTCGTATGATCAGCGAGGTGCATGATCTTGTGTCTTAGGATGCCTTTGACCTCGATGACCTATTACCGGTCGTGGGAGAATTCGGTCGCTATCAAAAGCAGTTGCTTTGGCTGGTCTGCCTCCCAGCATGTTTGCCCTGTGGCTTTTGTGCCTTTAATCAACTTTTTATGGCGAATACGCCACCCCATTGGTGCAAAGTTCCAGGACTTGAGGGGCTGGATCCAGCAAAGCGAAGACGTCTCGCAATCCCCACCAACCAGGTGTGAAAAGTATCATCTTTGGAAAAAATACTAAAATGTCAATTGTCAACCTATCGCAGCCCTATTTAGTGGTAGATTTTGATGATTAGCTTCACTAGCGTACCGCGTTAACGGAAGGTTTACGCCACCGCGTGACCCTAAACTGACCACATGGTGACCTTGCAGTTCACTGGACCCGCTAGGGGACATTTTCATCCTTTTTCACATTTATTCAAAATTTCACATATAACTCAACACTCTTTTTGTCTTTTTACACATTTATGTACATTGAAACCCGGATTTAGCTCCCCTGGATTTTAACCTTCCGAGAATTGACGCCGCGCCGTAGGGATACGTGCGCGACGTTTGCGGTGTGCATTTAGGCGTGACAAAACAGGAGAGAGACAAAATAGTTCCGAGTCTCTGGGTTTAACGCCAAGGTCAGCCCCAAAACCGGCGCTAAATCCAGATTCGACTGTATTTGTATTTATTTGTGTAAAAAAATCAAGAATTGAAATCTGTATCCGGTAACCCAAAATACAATATTATGCGTCGGGTTGCTGCACACAGCTTTTAATTAGTAATTTTCTTGCACATGAGTAAATAACAATGAAAAATAGAAGCAGGGTGGCCACTCACCCGGGAGAACCGGGAAAAAGTCGGGAGAAACTTGCACCTAGAGAAAACCGGGATAAAGCCAGGAGAAAAATATTACAACGGGAGATTTCCCGTATTTCATAATTCGCGCGTTTTGTAAGTTTTGAGTAAAAATTATTCTTTTTTTGCCAGAAATCACATTTTTTAGAAAAAAAAATCTATACAGTCTTTTTGAATGTCACTTGATACTACTTTATATGATACTTATCAATAATATATTTATCGTCTTTAAAATTTCTATAATTTTATTTTTAAATTATGGTTTTGAATGCGCAATTCTAAAAGTGGAATCTTTAAGTCCTTGAAACTAAAGTTTTTTCTCAAATTAATTTTTAGATTAATTTTTGTAAATTTGGAATTTTAAATTTCGCAATATTTTAGTTTCAACTTCGAATATTCCAAATGCCAGCACAATTTCGCAATTGAATATTTCAAATTTTCATGTTAAAAACCTTGATAGTCAGTTTGTAATTTAATAATTTTAAATATAAGCAATTTCGAATTCAAAAGCTTAAAATTGTACGATTTCAAAAATTGGATTCATATTACAGCCATCTTTTTTTATTTCATTCTTTATTTTTAATGTAATATCTTAAAATTGTTCGATTTTTAGTTAAATATTTAAACAAATAAATAATTTAAAATTGAAAAATATTTGATTAGAAAATTTCAAATATGTATAATAATTCTAGAGGAAGAATTGAAATTACAAAATTAAAAATTGAGTTTAAAATAAAACAATATAAAAATTAAACTTTCAGAAATTGATACATCAGTAATTGAATAATTTCAGTAATTTTAAATGGTTACAATTTTAGAGTTCTGAATTTTCATGTTGAACGCTAAACATTTTATTTTTACCTTTCATAGGTCTTAATTTTGCAATGTAAATTTAATTGGTTGAATTTTGGAAAATATAATTAGCAATTTAAAAGTTATTAATTTTTTAACTATTCAAATTTACTTAAAATAATTGAAATTTTAAAGCGTTTGAGTATAAAAAAGTGTTGATATCACAATTTTTGGTAATTAAAATTTTTTCAGAGTAGAAATTTTTTCATTTTCAGTGTTTCCCATTTAAAATTAATACATATTTATTTTTAATGTTTTTTTTAATAATTCAATTCCTTTTTTGATTTTAGAAAAATTTGTCTCATCAGCTTTTGAAAGTGGAACTACTTTCTTCAAAATTAATTTTTTTCGGCTTAAAAATAAACAATTTTCGTTAAAAAATTTTGGTATGGTTATAAATTAATTCTTTTAACTGAAAATTGAATTATTTTGTTGAAATTTCGTCTTTTTTGGTAGGATATTAATTTTTTGTTAAAAGATGCAAATATTTGGTTAAAAATTAATCCGTGTTAGTTGAGGATTTGTTATTGTTATTTCAATCCAACTGTTTTTTTATTTTTAATTAAAATCTTTTTTTGTTGAAATATCAACTGTTAAATTTAACTCCTTGGTTGAAAGTGGAACTACTTTCTTCAAAATTAATTTTTTTCGGCTTAAAAATAAACAATTTTCGTTAAAAAATTTTGGTTTGGTTATAAATTAATTCTTTTAACTGAAAAATGAACGATATTGTTGAAAATTCATATTCTCGGGTTGCAAATTTAATCGTTTTGTAGGCAATTCGTCCTTTTGGCTTGAAAATTCAACAAATTCGTAGAAAATTCAACTATTCTGATGAACATTCATCTTTTTGGTATAAAAATTCACCTCTTTCTGTAGTAATTTTATCTTTTTATTGTTAAAAATGCAACTGACTGGTTAAAAGATATTCAGTTTCGGTTAAAAATTCAACTGTTTGTACAAAATTTATATTTTTGGCTCGAAATTTCAATAAGTTGGTAGCAAATTCATCTATTTGCTTAAAAATTCACATACTTTGTTAAAAATTCGTTTTTTAAAGTAGAATATCAATTTTTGGTTGAAAATGCAAGTGTCTGGTTAAAAATTAAACTGTCTTAGTTGAGGGTTGAAGTATTTTGTTGAAAATTCGTTTCTTTTTTCGTTAAAAATTAATGTTTTAAATGAAAATTTGACTATTTTTTTTTAAATGAACTTTTTTGTCGAAAATTCGTCCTTTTGGCTTGAAAATTCAACATTTAGGTAGAAAATGCAACTAATTTATACAAAATTAAACTTTATTGTAGAACATTCGTTTTTTAAACTGAAAATTAATTCTCTTGAATCAAAATTTAACTACTCTAGTTTTGGTTGAAAATTGATCTTTTTTAGTTTAAAAATTCAACTATTTAGTTGAAAATTGGTATTTTTTTGGTAAGAAAATCAAACTATTTGGTTGAAAATACATGTATTTAGTTGAAAATTTTTCTATTTTGTTAGAAAATTATCCTTCTGCCTTGAAAATTAATCATTTAAGTGGAAAATTGAACTATTTTGTAGAAAGCTCATCTTTCTGGTTAAAAATGCAACTGTTTGGTTGGAAATTAATCTGTTTTGGTTGAGGATTCAACTATTTTTGATTTAAAATAAAAATCTTGGTTAAAATACAAACTATTACATTTTTTGTTGAAAATTAATCTTTTTTCGGTGAAAATGCAACTGCTTGATTCAGAGTGCAACTACTTTGTTAATTGATAAGAAACAGTAAGACTTTACCAACAATATCAAAAATATTTTTCGAAAAAAAGTGTCAATAGTGTGGTGAGTCCGAGGCCTGTTAATAATATTTATTTTTGATCAAGTGAATGATATCCTATGACAAATACCAAGAAAATTATTCAGATGTTTAAACATGTTATTGTAATTTGATGAAAAACAGATCAAATTTTTCAACAATGTTATCTCTAATTACACGTTTCTCAATTACCAGATCATTTTCAGCCTAATGTTTATCTGAAAATGATCTGCATATTACATTTTCCACAAAAGAGAAAGCAGGCTCGCAAAAAAATAGGATGAGAAAAAAGTTGGAAGAAAAAAAAAGAAAGTTGCGTACCACTTGCCAAAATTGAAAATATTGGTGTCAAATTGACAGTAATTGTTGTCGAAAGAGGTCGAATCTTTTCCTGAGCAATTTGTCGTGCTTTTGCATAAAATGGGACTTTCATTATTCAAAATGGAACGTTAAGGGAAAACTGTGGTTGGACAAAGCAGTATGTAAGGCAATGGTTTTCGGAGCACGAGAGCATCCCACAAAAACGGAGCGTCAGCTGGTCATATTTTGGGGTTAATTGAAAAGTGTTTTGAAATTCGGGTACGAATTTGGCGAAAAAAAGTGAGCAAACATATTGTGTGGGTCTCAGGTTGTGTGGCAAAAATACTGGCCCACGCAATCGGAGGAGGGGAAGGATGCGAGAAAGCAGGACACAACAGGTTTCGTCGTACTTACAGCTGATATTTCCTGGCAGCTTTCCCGAAAATTTCGTTTATTTAAATTCGCAACCAAATAACTGATTTGTGACAAAGTAAAAGATAACGAGTCCAGGTTCATAGTTCCATGAATACGACCTCGAAAGCTTCAAACACGTTTGAAGCTTTCTTCGGTATCCACGAAATGCCTCCCCGGGTTCTCTCCTCGTCAAAAGCATGTAAACTACATTGGCACAGTCTTGCGACCAACATCGGGATCGGTATTTTTTATTACGATTTCAGATCAACGTCATGGCGAGCACAACGGAAAAAATATTCAAACGTAACACTCGGGAAATAGAGGATTCCGCACTAGTTTTTCCACTTATCTCCTTTTTTCCATGAGCTCCGCAGTTTCAACATAGATCCTTGCACTCGCTCCTACGACTGAATTCATTCTTCGTCGCACGAGGGAGCTGCTCTCGCAATGACTTTCATTGGTGGAAACATCCGGATTTCCGGGTAAGGTTTTTGACGTTTTTCACAAACATAACCTCGAAACTTGTTTGGTTGGTGCACCCTCGTGACACTCTGAAATGAAAGTGACGGAAATGTTGAGTACGGCCGAGGGTGGCGCTAGCCGAAAATTACTCAAATGCATGGGGAAAGAATAATAAAGATATTTTCATAACCAAGGCTGACAAAGGTAATGTTACGGTTTTGATGGATAATGATGAATATAAAGTTAAAATGGCTTTTTGACTTTTTGACTCTTTTTAGGATTTATTGATTGCCAAAAATCCACAAACCTGAATGCCCTCTCAGATCTCTTATTCCTTCCATAAATACTCCTACTAATGTTTTTATCAAAATATTTAGTAAACTAAATTCTGACTGTTCACTAACTTTTAGATATTTTTTGAAAAATTGTATCGCTTTTGAAGATGATGTTTCTAATTTAAAAATTCCAGATAATTATATTGTGGCTTCCCCGGACATAAATTCTTTATTTGCTCAAATAATACCGGACATCGTTTTGTAGAGTATTGAAGATTGATGGTGTTTTATTAGTCGTACTGAAAATATACCATTATATGAAGTTGAAAAGGGAATTCCGCATTTACTAGCTTCTACAGTTTTCAAATTTGATAATGTACTTTATAAACAATCTTTCGGAACTGCTATGGGGTCTCGCATATCTCATATATCATCTGAATTGGTAATGTAATATTTCGAATCTCATACATTTTCTAAATTCGATTTTGAAATTGTAGCTTATACACGTTACGTTATTCTACTTAAAAAGCTGGATTTAGTACTTTCCACTTTCAACTATTTTCATCGGAAAGTACAATTCACATTTGAACCTCAACAAAATAATTCTACAAGATTTTCGAACCTTGACTTCATTAGACTCTAACAATAATATAATAACCGTTCGGGTCCACAAAAATACATATTCAGGTAAATTTCTTAATTATTTATCGAATCATCCCATACATAACAAAGTCGGTGCTGTTGAGAACATTGTTGATATGGCTATACTTCTATCAGATGAAATTTTTCACATTAACAACCTAGATATCGTTAGGAAATTTTTATTTTCTGAAAACTATTTGAATAACTTTGTTTTCAAGCATATTAGTAGAAGATTAAAATAATTGGAAACTAAGGACAATGTCTATATTGATACTGAGAGTAATGTTCATGAGGTAAATGTCGTGAACGAAATCATATCTATTCCATTTATAGGCATATTTTCTAATAATATCAACCGACTTCTTTGAAATTATAACATTAGGAATATTTTTAGAGCTGATCATAAGATTGATCGATATCTTTAAATTAGGCAAGGATAAAATGGAGCCTTTAGACCAGTGTAATATAATTTATAGAATCACTTGTTCTTGTGGTACGCTCTAAATCGGTGAGACTAGTCTTCCTCTTATTTATGGTAATTGTCAAATTAACTTTTACGCCCAGTTCGAAAAATTGTGAAGTTAATCTCTTATTCCAATGGACTATTATCCAAATAAATTGTTATGAATACTTTTTTACTAATAATCCATATTAGTCTCAGGTAATCATCAACTTTTGAAATAATTTTATTATTTTTAGTTTTAGTCCAATGAGGGAATTAGTATAATTCCGAAACGTTACGTTACAATGCTTGTTTAAGCAGCAACTTTTGCAGCAGTAAAGAAACGTTACACTTTTCTGGAAGTTGTCGTTCACTTTCAACTTTATTTATTTAATTAATCCATGCCCAGACTACAGTTTCATGAATGATTTAACATCTCATCCGTTTTTTCACCTTACCATTTTCTGTGTTATTGGACATCCTAAATTTCAAATGTTCTAAAAACAGATAGACAGCCTGTTTTTGAAAATGTAATTTTCGTATTTTTAAAAATTGTCTTTTCCAAGTGGCTCTAAAAATCTTCTCTACATTCAAAGGCCACGATAAACAAATATAAACCTAACATAAAATTAATTCCTATAAAGCAGAAATTCTGTATATAACTTCTGGATGGTATGCGAAAAATAGTAAAATATAAAAATGTCTGGCATCTCATTTTGCAGAAATAAGGTCCTTTCGACTTTTTTGTATGGTTAACCCTTTATCTAAAAAATGATGTAAAAGAACGACTTTTAACAAAACTATTCCTGTCTCAATAGTGAATTATTTTTGATGCAAGTCAACCTAAATTGTGCCTATAAAAATGTCTCAAGGTTACTTACAACCTCATAGAACAAGATTGGCGATAAATGAATAAGCCGCAGTTAGTGCGTATTTGTCATCTGTCTTAAGCTCTAAATTTGGTACACATAATTTGCTGCCTGAAAGTAGTGACTTCGCTATTCTTTCTAATTTGTTTACCTACCTTGACTTAAGTTATTAATTACCAAGACTACAACTTTTTCTGTATATTCGGGTACAGAAGTAGTTTATGGATGTTTTCGTTTTGAAGAAATAGTTCTTCAAACAAGGTGTTTAGTTTTGCTTAAGCTTCAATGGGTTTTTTTTAATGCTTTTCCCAACCAAAAAACTGAATAGAAGAAACAGATTATATTGTTCCACTTTTTCACTGCGAAAGCTACTTCTATGTTCACAATTGTTACTGAAATTTGCTGAAATTATACAGGAAATTTAATATCCCTTTGGCAAGACCTGTGTAAAAATCGGGATTCATATCGATTATTCTTACCTATAAAAATAGCCTCATGAGTCAGATATGCCTTAGCATTTTTGACTTTTGTTGTTTCTTTTAGCAGGAAGGCTAATCAATTTGTATCCATAGTTTTACACAGATCTTGAGTTGCTGTGAACCTGCCCCAGGGTAGTAATAGAATCGATCACAAAGGCACATAACGGCTCAATTCTCCTACTGTAGGTTCTATAATAGAAATATTTTAGGCAACAACAGACCTAAAAGAGTTCCTAAAAGAGACTATATCAAAGAAGATTTTGAGACATTTTTGTATCATCCATTACATTTGAAATAATCGCGCGAGGCATGATCTAACTCGAAAAAGCGTTCATCTTATTTTAGATAATCACGCCAGGCCTGATTCAACACGAAAAAATTCCATCTTATTCCATACAATCACGCCAGATTTGTTCTCATATGCGAAAATATCCATCTCATTCCAAATAATCACGCCAGGCCTGTTCCAACTCGTAAAAACGACCATCACATTTCAAATAATCACGCCAGGTATGATCCAACTACAAAAAGCGTCAATCTCATTTCAAACAATCAACCCACATTTGTCGCAACTTGATAAAACGACCATCTCATTCCAAATAAGCACGTCAAGACTTATCCAACTTGGAAAACCTTGATATTATTCCAAATAATCTCGCCAAACTTTTTTTCTAAATGAAAAACGTCAATTTAATCACAAATAATCATGCTAGACTATTTCCAACTGAAAAAACTTCCATATCATTTAAAAAATCACCCCATATTCATTTCAACATGAAAAAACAACTATCTGATTCCAAATAATCACGTCAGACCTGATACCACTAAGAAAACTTCCATCTCATTCCAAAATAGCACGCCAAATTTCTTCCATTACAAAAAAATATCCAACTCAATGCAAATAATCAAGTCAGGCCTGCTCCAACTCGAAAAAACGACAATCACATTCCAAACTATCAGGTCAGGCATGATTTAACTCGAAGAATCATCCATCTTGTTCAAAATAATGACGTTAGGCCTGATACAACTAAGAAAATTTTTTTTGTATTGCTTCAGGCCTGGCGTGATTATATGGATTGAACTGGAAATTTTCTCAGTGGTAGCAGGCCTGGCGTAAATATTTTCAATAAGATGGACGATTCTTTGAGTTAAATCATGCATGACATGATTATTTGGGATCTGATGATCGTTTTTTTGAGTTGGAGCAGGCCTGGCTTGATTATTTGGTATAAGATGGGTATTTTTCTGCGTTTTTTTGAGATTGAAATGATCTGGCATGATTAGTTGAGATTATATTAGCGTTTTTTATTCAGAAAAAGCCTGGCGTGATTATTTCGTATGAAATGGTCGTTTTATCAAGCTGCAGCAAAGGTTGGGTGATTGTTTGGAATGAAATGGACGCTTTTTCTAGTTAGATCATCTCTGGCGTGGTCATTTGGAATGTGATGGTCGCTTTTTCGAGTTGGAGCAGGCCTGGCGTAATTATTTGGAATAAGATGGAAATTTTTGCATATTAGAACAAATTTGGCATTATTGTATGGAATAAGATAGAAGTTTCTCATGTTGGATCAGGCCTGGCGTGATTATCTAAAATAAGATGAACGCTTTTTCAGGCTAGATCATGCCTGGCTTGATTATTTGAAAAGTAATGGTATTTTTTCGAGCTGGAACGGACCTGGGGTGATTATTTGTAATGAAAAAACGTGATTCTTGGTAATAAGATGACAGTTTTTTTATGTTGGATCAGGCCTGGCGTGATTATTTGGAATGTGATGGTTGTTTCTTCGAGTTGGAGCAGGCTTGGCGTGATTACATGGAAATGGTCTTGCATGATTATTTGTGAATAAATTGGCGTTTTTTATTCATTAAAAGTCTGGCGTGATTTTTTGGAATTAGGTCGAAGTTTTTCAAGTTTGATCAGGCCTGGCGTGATATTTTGGAATGTGATGGTAGTTTCCTTGAGTTGGGGCAGGCCTGGTGTGATTTTTTGGAATGAGATGGATATTTTCTCGTGTTGTAACAAATCTGGCGTGATTATTTAGAATTAGATGGAAGATTTCTTAGTGGTGTCAGGCCTGGCGTGATTATTTTGAATGGGATGGTCGTTTTTTCATGTTGGAACAAATTTGGGGTACTTTTTGGATTAATATAGAATTTTTTGAAATGGAAATGGTTTGTTGTCATTATTTGTGATTAAATTGGCGTTTTTTATTTAGAAAAAGTCCGGCGAGATTATTTGGAACAAGATGGAAGTTTCCAACTTGGCTTAGGCCCGGCGTGACATTCTGGAATGAGAACTCTTTTTTTATGCTTAACTGGTCTGGCGTGATTGTTTTAAACGATTATGACGTTTTTCGAATTTGACCAGGCCTTGCGTGAATTTTCGGAATAAGATGGACATTTTTTCGAGCTCAAAAGACTGGCCTGATTATTTGGAATGAGATCAACGCTTTTTGAGTAGGATCAGGCCTGACGTGATTATTTAGTATCAGGTGGAAGTTTTTCGAGTTATATTAAGCCTGACGTAATTACTTTTATAATGTGGTGGACATTTGTTCGAGTTGCTAAGATTTTGACGTGATTATTTGAAATCCGATGGATGTTTTCCGAGTTGGAACAGGCCTGGCGTAATTATTTGGAATGAGATGGTTGTTTTTTCGAGTTGAAAAAAGTCTGGCGTGATTATTTAGAATAAGGTGAAGATTTTTCGAGATTGTTAAAGCCTGGCATGATTATTTGGAATGAGGTGGACGTTTTTCGAGTTGGAAGAGATCTAGCGTGATTATTTGGAACAAGATGGATGTTTTTCGAGTTGCGGCAGGTCTGGTGTGATTATTTAGAATAAGGTGGACATTTTGTGAGATTTTAAAGACCTAGCATGATCATTTGGAATAGAATGGACGTTTTTTGAGTTGGACCAGGCCTGGCGTGATTATTTAGAATGAGATGGGCGTCTTTCGAGTAGGAAGAGGTTGTGCGTAATCATTTGGAATTAGGTGGATATTTCTGCATATTAGAACAAATCTGGCGTGATTGTATGAAATAAGATTAATTTTTTTTGTGATGTATCAGGCCTGGCGTGATTATCTAAAATAATATAAACTGCTATGATAGCTGTAAGGCATTTATATATTGTTGGAAGACAGGCTATCGGTCGAAAATCAGATGGATTTTGAGCGCCTGGTTTTTTAGGCAACATATACGTAGTATCCTGGAGCATAAAGCCTGGCATCAGATCTGGTTGTTCGATGATCTTCTGAAAACACCGTGCCAATGCAGGATACACACTAGTGAGGTACTTGTACCAGAAGTTGTGCACCGTGTCCGGACCTGAAACTTTCCAGTTCTAGTTGAAACCACGCAGAGTTTGAATTGCTTCTGTTCGTTTTCCCCCAAAACCCCGACCAATAGTTAGTCATGTTTTTCAGTTGAGGCACTTTGGCGTCTTACTGGTTTTTTCTCTTTACACTCAGTTCAAGATAGAACCTTATTTAATCTGCCTTAAAGGTTCGAT
Organism: Andricus grossulariae; assembly: GCA_011634705.1. Taxonomy (NCBI): domain Eukaryota; kingdom Metazoa; phylum Arthropoda; class Insecta; order Hymenoptera; family Cynipidae; genus Andricus; species Andricus grossulariae. The sequence continues at coordinate 67,746,659 of JAABKJ010075445.1, read as the reverse complement.
TTTGTTGCCTTCTTGCACTACTTTTCTTGTACCGACGCAGTCTAGCAGTAAGAAGATGAAGTCTGCCGTTGGGCGTCTATAATCTCATCCAATATTGCTGGGGTTAATGTCTCGATGTACCGAGGGTGGATGATTTTAGTAACATGGTGTATCAACTTTCTGGTTCTATTTCCTTTTTTATATTGAGTCAGTTTACCCAATTTGCACCTTACTTTGCTGACGTCCATATCCAACAAAATAAGCAAAAAAAAAAATAATTTATCATGGGGAAATGGTCAAACTGTGAATTTGTTCGTGAATATTGTTTAAAGAATCAACCGTTCTTTTTAATATGACAAATATGACAAAAAGGAGTCATTGGTAAGACATTTTTGGTTGACTTTGCAACAAAAAAAATTATCCTGTTCATTGTGACATGCAAAAACTGTGTATTTTATTATACAATTTGTTTTAATAATTGTCAAGCAATTATTCCTAACTAGTCGAAATTAGGAATTAATTTCTCTCTTATTTTATATCAAAACTATGAATTTCAAACAGCCAGTCATTATTACGAGAAAATGGCTATTGTTCATTAATTTGTTTGAAAGATTATGAGCAAACTTTTTTCTTACTCCAACCTATTGAAAATTATTGCTAGATAGTTATTATACTGTGTTAGGCTCTTGCTTAGTCAATTTGAAGATCTTAAGAAAAAAGTACATCGGAAAAATTAGGAAAAAAATATTGTTAACTTTGTTGTTAAATAATACATTTTTGTTTGGTCGAAATGAATTTTCTGCACTGACTCGTTATACCTGAAAGCCTTACGGTCATTTAAAAAAAAAGAAACATCAGAACCCGTTGAAAATTGCCTTACAGACAGAATTTTAGCCCCACGAAATTCCGTGAAATATTTGGAATTTGCATGGAATCCTTTCAAATACTTCAGAAGATTTCAGTATTCTTATGAGTCTAAAATCCGGTATAAAAAAGTGGTGTAACGATATATCTCGAAAATATCGTAATAATTGTTGTTGATAACCTAATTGTATTTGAAAAAAAATTTGATGTAAAATCATCTGCATTCCTTATTTTCCATAACTTAAGATCATGTTAGCATTTGACACCAGAAATGGTTATTTTTAATACAAAAATATTAGATTACAAAGATTGCAAGGTTTAGAACAATTACCTTTTTTCGTTTTGTTAGCGTTTGTTTACTGGAAATTGACGTTTTTCAACCAGACTTAGTAAATTTCCAAGATTGATCATTTTTAAAATATTGTAGGTTACATTAGCGTTTTACACAAAAAATTGTAATTTTAAATCAATATTATTTATAGTTCGAACAACATTTCCAATTTTGGAACAGTTTTAGGTTATATTCACGTTTTACATAGGAAATCGATTTTTTTTTAAATTTCAATTAGATTTGAAAGAATATTCGAACGTTTTAACAATTTCAGGTTATGTTAGTGGTGAACAGAGGAAATCGGGATTTTTAGTAACAATTAATTGGAGTTTAAAGATGTACAATATAAGGTTATGTCAACGTTTTTCTTCAGAAATCGATTATAATAAACAAAAATAATTAAATTTCAATCAAGATTCACAATTTGCAACAATTTAAGGTTATGTTATGTTAGTATTTTCATCGAAAATTTTGATGTTTTTCTTCTATAAATGGCCACTTATCTTCCAAGTTTAACAGCTAACTTCAGATATTGCACTGCAACTCAAGCAAAATTTGTTAATTAATAACAAATTTTGAAATTTTTCTTGTCTGACTTTTCCGTGATATCCTTCCTTTTAAGACTTTCAAAATCATTTAAACCGGTCTTAAATCCATGTAATAACTAACTAAAAATACTTTCTAGGAGCTTAAAGAGAGGAAATAAATTGTTCATAATGTTATAAAAAAATTAACATACGAAAAATATTTTCTCGTGATTCGCAATGATTAGCTATTTGAAATCCATAGCTTTTGTATGAAATATGACAGATATTAGTCTGCGATTAGAATTGATTAAGAATAGCTGCTGTTTAGCTATTCTTTAAACAATTGTATTGAACAAATACACATTTCGGCCATTTTCTCATAAATAGGCTAAATTTTTGCTTGTGGAATCAACTAGAAATGTTTTGCCAAAGATAGCTTGCAGCCACATTTTTAAATTTGCAAAAAACTGTTTATTATTTAAACAGATTTTCTCAAAAAATGCGCATTATTTCTATTTTTGTATTATTATATCATTAACCCGTTTCCCTTTCGGGGTAGGCGTGAATTGCTCGGATATTTTAGATTGATCTAGAATTCTCGTGTTACTTATTTATGTAACACGTTCATTCCACAACACTGCTCCGACCCAGGCTGCTGATCAATCTCTCTGGCGATCACCCCACGTGGAGAGTCTCACAAAATTGTTATTGGGGCATTGGATCAATCTCGTGTCCTCGAGGAACTCACTCCAGAAACCCTAAAGTACTGGAAAAACCAGACTTCCCGGAGAAGATGTATATTTTACACCTGGGGCATTGGATCAATCTCGTGTCCTCGAAAAAACCTACTTCAAGCGACCTAAAGATCTGTAAAAACCAGACTTCCCCGAATATATGTTTTTTACACCTGTGGCATTGGTTCAACGTCGTGTCCTCGAGCAACTCACTCCAGAAACCCTAAAGTACTGGAAAAACCAGACTTCCCCGGAAAATATGTGTTTTTTACACCTTGGGCATTGATTGAATCTCGTGTCCTCGAGGATTTCACTGCAGAAACCCTAAACTACTGGAAAACCTAGACTTCCTCGGAGAAGATGTGTTTTTTACAACTTGGGCATTGGCTCAATGTCGCGTCCTCGAGGAGCCCACAGTTGGTGCAAAGTTTTAGCGTAGGTAGCATAATTTTCTCGAAGAAGATGTTGTTCGCATATCTGGTGCAATGGTGTGATGTTCGGACTGTGATTTCCGAGAGCACAGCTCATCACCGGAAGTCAAACTTTGACTAAAATTAGTTTATAGAAATGTTTGTAGAGTTTCCGCATGGAATTCACATGTGGAATTTCCACGTGGAATTTCCACATGGAATTCCCGTAGAACACTTTCCGTAGAACTTTTTTGCGTTGGACGCGTCACCTGGAATCAGTAGGTCGCGCCTTTTAAAACATTTTATAACAGTTACAGAACCACATTTTCTTTTATATCTTACTGAGAAAGTTATTTTTCATGGAATTGTAGGAAAAATGTTCATAATAGTCGATTTGTGTGATAATAATATATAAAAATGAATTTAATACCCACAGCTTAGGTTTCCTGAATGATGAAAAACTATACTGTAACGATTTCGGTAAATTTGTTACGTATTTTGGGAATTTTTCCCAAAATACCTTCAGGGAAATGCCATAAGGATTTTGGTAAATTTTTAAGTTTTCAGGTCATTATCCTGAAAATTATACCGGGAAAATTTCGTCACGATTTCGGTAAATGTTTTAGTTATTTTGGGAATTTTCCAAAAAATAGCTTCCATTGACCTACAAAAATAGAAGCATTGTTTAAAAAATGTGAATAGTTGAATCACAAAAATTTTATTCTGCTATTTGCTCAGAATTTTAATGCAATAATAATTATAATTAAATATACTATTATTTTGGTAGTATTACGTGGTGGGAAAAAATTCCGAAAGCATTTCAACAAGTACAGTCAATAGACAGTGCAGATGTAAAGAATAGTGTGTTATGTAGATCATCACATCATTTCAATATTTTCAATTGCTCGGCTCATATTTCTCAAATATTAAAAGAGACCCAATATCTACAATTTTACATCGAACCAGTTATAACCACTCTCCCCTAATTTGTACAGTGTATTTCCAAAATGCTACTGCCACTTTCGAAGTTATTTATAAAAGATTATAAAAAATTTTTGTAATGAAATAATATTTAAAATTCAGTAAAAGAACTTGTGAAATCTACAATATTGCAAACTTAAATACAAATGGAATAGAAGTACAAGATGTATAAAATATTGGATAGACTTCATCCATTTCAAATCAGACAGAGTTTTACACTTGAAGTCGCAGAATCTCTCAGAGACGAAATATGTTGTTTTTAGAGGAAATTAGGCGATACTTATTTTTCCGATTTGCAAATAAAATATTTTTCTATGAAGTTGTGTGTGTTTGAATTTTGCGCTTTGTTTTTCAAAAAACCCTAATTTTTTTCTTTAAACCTCTATAACTTTTGACCTAATTGAGATATTTATCGTTTTTTTCACTCTAATAGCGTTTATTGTTTCTGGAAAAATTAAAAGTTAATTTTCTCAAAAAACTCACGCTTATATTGTTTGCCAACTTTTTTTTTCTTTTTTTGAATTTGTACTTTTGGATAAAGGAAGATATCTTGTAAGTTTTATACAGGATAAATAATTTTTGTGGTCAGGAGAATTTTTTTTCTTACAATCGAATTTCATACTCTTACTTTAAAATAATGACAGATACGAAACAATGTTAAGATAAAAGTTTGCACGTCTAAAAAAGTTCTATGAAAAATGTTCCCAAAAATTGGTTAGCCCGCATAAAACTGATAGGACGCCTTTCTTGTATTAGCAAAAACTTTTCGAAAATATTTTGTAGAATAAAAAAGGTAGGGTTTTCCGAAAAATATTTTTTTCTTTTTTTTATACGTGCAAACTTTCATCTTAATACTTTTTTGTATCTGTCATTGTTTGCGAGAGAAAGTAGATAATTCTATTGGAAGAAAAAAATTCTTCTGGCCACAAAACTTATTTAGCCAGCATAAAACTTACCAGATATCTGCCTTACCCAATTACAAACCAAAGAAAATGGCCAAAGATATAAGGTCAAAAGTTATAGAGGCTTAAAGAAAAAAATGAGGTTTTTTTGAAAAACAAAGCACAAAATTCAAATACGCATAACTTCTTAGAAGCTTGTCTGATTCTTAATGGATTCGTTCAATACAACCAAGATTCATCAAGTCAACGAAAAATAAAATTTTTCACATTTTTGGACAGCAGGGTACACAGTAATACAAGAATCTGAATTTCAATAATAACTGAATTTCATTTTTAACTTAAATTAAGTGAATCAATTAATTTTAAGTATAAATTGGTCTTAAAGACCGTGTCTCTGTCTGAAATATGAAGTAATACAATGAACATTTGGTAGGTATATTAATTTTCGAATGATTTTCAGTCGTGCGATCTGAAATTCATTTGAGCTAGCAGAAATGCGTGCGCTAATTATTGTAACCATATTCAGCAGAAACCCTTGGTGCAGGGACCCTCTATCCGCAACCCGAGGACGCGTTCGGTGGCTTTGTCATAGGCCCTTCAGTTCTAATCCGAAGGAGTAGAAAACGAAACCAAATGGTAGCAGAGCGTATATATATATATAGAGAATGACATTATGAGGACCGTCCCGAAAATGCCGGATGGCATTACGAGGACCGTCCTCATGAATACCGTTCTATGCGAAGTAGTGTATCTCATATATATGAAATAGCATTAAGACGACCGTCCCCGTAAACACCGTTCTATGCGAGGTAGTGTATCTAATATATATTTATATATATATATATATAGAATGGCTTTATAAGGACCGTATCCATGAATGTCGTTCTATAAAAAATAGTAGTACATTGTTTAGAAACTTTGTTTTATAAATCATCAGTAATCGATATTCCTTATACATTTTTTAACTTTCAGATCGTTATTAATTGTTTAAAAAATCTATTTTTGCATTTGGTTAGCAAATGATGCCATTTTCTGAATCGGGTGAGCTTTTCAATCAACATGAAAAAGCCACGTATCTATCATGAATAAGTTATAATTTTTTCAACAATATAAAGTTTCTAGATGTATGTATCTTGTAAGCTGAAAATAATGTAGAGAAACATAGTGTCGGTCATTTGATTATTTCTTTGATAGTTTACAAAAAATTTTCTCGATTGAACGGTTTTTATCATTAATATGTAAAGAAAAATATATTCATCACAACCTTTATAATTCTTCAAGCAATCAATAACTGTGTAATAGTACCTTTGGAGCTGAAACTGCTAGAAAAATGTGCTTTTTTATCGTTATGTTTCTTATTCTATATGTTACTCACATCTATACATTTTTCAAACAATATTTGATTATATAAAAAATTGCGAGGTAGAAAAAGATTCGCTAAAGCTAGTGGCTGAAGAGGAGGGGGGGGGGCGAAAGGAAGATCGCGGGCACGGCATATCAATGAAATGACGTGAAGACCATGAGAACTAGCCATCAGTAATGAGATTGCTCCTTCTCATAGGGTCTGCTGTAACAAGCCCGCCCTGGAGTAGAAAAGATCGTCCCTGATTATTACCAGTCTCCGAGATCTTCTCGCCTCCCTGGCCTTAAGTTAATTTTTATAGTCCTTGATTGAGCTTATAGCGAAAAATTTTTGTCTAAGTTTATTGAAAATACATCTGTCCACATGACAGTCCTTAAGAGTCTTTCATTATCGTCAATTTATAACATCCATCCATTCATCCATTCCAACACTTTTGTAGGGACTTCATTTCCATGTTACACTATTGATCACGACCCTACACTTTCTACTGAATCTGATTCAGCAGACGGATGTTCATATCTTGTTGACACTGATCATTCCTGAAGCATCAGAACAGTGGGGTTATAAGTCAGATTTTACGCCAACTGTAATGTTTGTTTTGGCATTACGATTCTTGGTGACGGGGTAACTTACTTGTTGGTCGAAGCCTCAATGGTATCAGCTGAGTTGGAATGTTGTTGACACTTAAATGTTCTTTCAAGTGAAATGACTGGTTTCCTCTCCTCATGGCTTTTGAATTCCTCCAGGTTTAACGAAAACTCTGCACAGTCTATTCTCTCTTGGGTTGGACTAACACTCGATGTCATTTGTATCTTCTCCTTATCGACTCCCTGGTTCCTTGACTTACGATTGAAGCAGGTCCAACAACCAATCAGATGTGGTAGTAATTTAGTACGGTCGAGGTAAACAATATTAGCATTGCAAGTAAACCTAATCCTGCATAAGATCCCTGCATTAGGAGACGCTGCGTTGTCTCATCCTGTCTTTGCAAACTGAGATCATACAATTGTTGCTCTACTTGTTCTAGCGCTTTTTTATCTTCCTTGTATAGCTATTCGTTATGGTATTCCCTCACAGGTTCCTTGAACATCTTCGTTGGCAATTTAAATTGCTGATCTTCTTGTAATTTGGTAGATAGTTGAGATAGGTTTAAGTGAATGTTAGGTTCATAAATTGCTACTACTGATTCCTCTATAGGTTGCAGGCCTGGTAGAGTTACTTGTGTTGTCTTTAAGTGACATCCAGGTGCGATATGAACTAGATCCAGTCCATGAAGTCGAAGATGAAGAACGGACTGTTCGACACAATTTAAATCTGCTACTAGCTCGTTTGACAAAGAGAAGATCCAACCATTTAATGATGGTAGGGCTTGCCAATAGGGTTGGCTTTCGAAAGAGATTTTGATATCGCATGACTTGAGTGATGCCATTGTTGGCTCCAGTAGAAGTTGCGATTCGCAAGTTTTGTAGTACGAAACCTCGTAAATAGGAAACACGCCTGGGCAAAGTATGTAGTCTTCCAGTTGTTTACATCAAGCGTGATCGACACGGGTCATTAACATGTAGGTTTGCTGCATGTCTTCTATTGCGATTTTTGCAAATTCTGACTTTATATATACCCGTCCACACCCGTTTCCCGGAATGGATTGCTGTACAGGCAGTGGATGCATTTCGTACATAGTATATTCTGCGCGCTCTGATAGTGGAATCTCTAGTAGAACTTGTAGTGTTACCATGGCAGTTTGGGCTAATTTCTCTATATATACCCGTGGTCCAGGCACTGGAGAAGTTACCGTAGGTAGGTGATCTTGAATATCTCGAAATATGGGTTGAATTTGTTCCGCCGTCAAGAGTGAAGGATGAAGTTCTCCCCTCCTAGCGGCGTGAATGACATTCATAACTCGATTTGCAGAACGAATGTACTCATCTATCCCAGCTTCGAAGGCATGCAATACTCTGGTTAACACAAAAATTATTCACACGAAAATCGAAGGTAGCAACGAAAACTGACACTCATTGACTAAACTATACAGAAAGAAAAGTTACCTCAGTGTCAGCAAAACTGAGAAACTGGATAAATTGCTGTAATCCTCACAAAGGTCAAAATAGAACTGGCCGATCACTATATTGAACCAGAAAAAGTCTCTAAAAAAAACAAACATCAAGAGAAATAATTATAAACAATTACAATCAGCTGGTAAAACAGGGAGGTCGGTAACTTTTTGTATTATCATTTTTTTTATGCCGGCGAGATGGGGAATAATGTTATTATCAGTCGGTAAAACAGGGAGGTCAGTAACTTTTTATAGTATCATTTAACCATCGGTCGGTAAGATAGGGAACGATGTTACCATCAGCCGGTGAAAACAGACAGGTCGAAAACTTGTTATATTATCATTTTTCTATATTTCGGTAAGGTAGAGAACAATGTCACCATCATTCGGTCAAACAGGGAGGTCGCTAACTTGTAATAGTATCATTTTTCTATATGTCGGTAAGGTAGGGAACAATGTTACCATCATTCGGTAACTTTTTACATTATCATTTTACTATAGGTCGGTAAGGTAGAGAGTCGCAAGTTACTGACAAATTACTGTTCCATGATAAGTAGGTAATACACTGAGGTTGGTAATGGAGATTCTTGCTAAGTAAGCATTATGAGGTTCTGTTCCAGGCTGAGTTACCAGCGTCAGGCAATTACCATCGGCCGTTAATAGTACACATCCCCAGCCATAGATTGAGCCTCAGTCACTCCAGAGTTAGCAGCGTCAGGTACTTACCAACGGCTGTTAATAGTACACATCCCCAGCTATAGATTGAGCCTCAGTGGCTCCAGGCTGAGTTATCAACGTCAGGTTCTTACCATCGGCCGTTAATAGCAGCCCTATGCGTTGCCCCCACTCTTTCTGTTCTCTTAGCATCCGGAGCGGTATCGTAGTTCAAGTAAATCCAACAGATAGCGCTTCGATCAGGTTCGCCCGTTTTTGCATTGTTATGTAGAGCAAAAATACTAAAATTCGTTTAAAACTTGATACTTTTTATGAGTATAAAAGAAGAACATAGTTTTCAGTAAAAATAAGAGCAGCTGTAATTAGTAATAAAAAAAATGCATGAAATTATGTAATTTAATAGTAGGAAAATTGAATATAAAAATGAGTTTTTTGAAAACAGTTTGAATTGTATTCAAATTTTTCTATTTATTTTGCTAATGTAATTAATTCATTTTATAAACAATTGTATTTGTTACAAATTTTAAACATTGATTGATATTATTTAATTAATAATGGTGAAAATAATATTTAAACCTTAATAATTAGCCTTATAATATACTTTTTTATTAATTCATCTAGAAATTTCCTCTCCAAAAAATATATATTTATATATAATTTATTTAAAATAAAATATATATTAGGGTGATCCAAAAAAATTATATTTCTGATTTTTTAAAGTCTCAACCCCTCATTTTGTGTCTTTTTGTGAAAAAAAATGTCCTAATTTTTTGAGAAAAAAAAAAAAATGTTTAGAGACAGGGCACGGCCTTTAAAGTACCCTTAAGCGTTAAAAATTCAGTAAGCTCTTGAATTTTAGAAAGAACCGTGAAAACTTTACAACGATGATGTAAAACTGCCATGTGAGCAGTACAAAGCCTGACAATTTTTTTAAAAATTGAGTTTACTTCTAACTTTCCCAAAACTCACCCCTTAAGACACTAAAAAGTAAATTTCAAGTATCTTTTCTAAATTTTATGAAAGTACATTTTATTTCCTTAAAACTGATTAATAAAAATATTTAATATAAATTTCCACCACTTAATTATTATTTTTATTCATTTTACTTACTTTCATAAAATTCAGAAAAGAGACTTACAAATCACTTTTTAGTGCCTTCAGGGGTGTGTTTTGGCAAATTTGGGGGTAAATTAAATCTTTAAACAAAATTTTCAGGCTTCATACTGCTCACATGGTAGTCGTACATAATCGTTTTAAAGTTTTTACGATTCTTTTTAAAATTCAAGGGTGAGACCTGAAAAAATTAGAAAAATAATTTTTTTTGACCACCCTAATATATAATTTATTATATATAAACATATATTGTCTAGAGGAACAATAACAATTGTTTATAGAATGAATTAATTGCATTAGCAAAATAAATAGAAAAATTTGAATACAATTCAAACAGTTTTCAAGAAACTCATCTTTATATTCAATTTTCCTACTATTAAATTACATCTTTTCATTAATTTTTTTTAATAATAATTACACCTGCTCTTATTGTTACTGAAAACTATGTTCTTCTTTTATATTCATAAAAAGTATAAAGGTTTAAACGCATTTTAGTATTTTTGCTATACATAACAATGCAAAAACGGGCAAACCTGATCAGGAGCCTACCTTACCAATCGCGTGTAAATAACTGATGACGTAAATCAGTACTCATTGGTTAGAATTTCTCAAAGATTTGGCCCATGCGCAATAGAATATGAAAAATAATTAAACCAAGATAAATGTAATTAAATTAAGGACAGAATTAATTTAGGATAGGAAATTAGGATTAAATACACATAGTTTTATTCGTTTGATCTAAATTTTTATTCAACAACAATCTTAAACTATTTGCTTAGCTTCCTTTGCATGTTTTTATGCTTAGCTTAATTTACTTATGTATATGATAGCATACCTAAATCTAATTATAGTAAATAAGAAAGATAGTATTATATATATATATATATAAAAACTAAAGGTTAACAACCACCGCAGGGTCCCACTGGGAGTAACTGTCATCTAAAATCAATATGTTTTGTGCGACGATGATATTCAGGATTTCTAACCAGTTTTATTGCTGATTGATTGTCGCATCTAATAAATGTAGAAAACTGTTGACAGCAACCCAAGTCAAATAAGAGATGTCGTAGATATGTAGCCTCTTTTCCTGCTTCAGCTAAAGCAATATACTCAGCTTCTGTTGTACTTTGAGCAACCACTTGTTGTTTCTTTGACGTCCAAGTTACAGGTTACAGGTGCATCGCCTGATAAAAATAAATATCCAGAAGTTGATTTACGTGTAACCGTATCCCCTGCAAAGTCTGCATCACAAAAACCAGTCAAAGTTGGTTCTTTTCTTCGTCCACCATAAATGATTTTCATATCGCAGGTTGATTTTAAATAACGAAGAACTCTTTTTGCTGCCCTCCAAGGTCCCATACCAGGATTCTCTAGAAACTGTGACACTTTTTATACAGCAAAAGCAATATCAGGGCGACTAACTAAAGCAGAATCTTCTTTACTTGTAGAGACATAGTTTCCGTAAGCTTAGTATGTGTATCTCCAGGTGTTGATACCATTTTACAGTCAATCATGTTGAAACGATTAATAATTTCTTCAATGCAATGACTTTGATACTAATAGTGTTCTCTTCTCTGTTTCTAACAATCTGAAGTCCAACGTAGTACTTGGCTTCCTCTTCAGGAATAACAAATTCGGCTTTTAAATCTTTCAAAACAGAACACTTTTTTTTTCTTCAATGTAGAACTTACAAGACCGTCATCTACGTATAAAGCCAACATTGTGAAAGAGTTCGGTTCTTGAGAAACATACACAAAATGATCATTAAGACTTCGAGTAAAATTATGACGTTTTAAGAAATCGTCAAGTTTCTTATTCCACTGACGAGAACTTTATTTTAGACCGTAAATTCTCTTTTGTAAATGACATACTCGGCCCGTATTATCATTATAACCTTTTGGTCGTTCCATCTAAATGTCCAAATCTATATCGCCATAGATAAGTGCAGCCTTGACGTCAAATTGCATTAATTCCATATCTTTATGAGCAATCACCGCTAGAATGGTTCTAATAGAATCATGTCTTATAACAGGTGCAAAAGTTTCTTCGTAGTCAAAACCTTCACGTTGACTATAGGCCTTTGCTACAACCCTAGCTTTGTACCTTTCAACTGCTGTAGAAACATATTTTTTAATCTCAAAAATCCATTTGCATTTTATTGTTCTTCTATCAGGCGGCAGTTCAACACGTTTCCATATATTGTGCTCCATCAATGATGAAAATTCTTCATCCATAGCTCTCTTCCATTCCTTTTGTTCCAAACAAGTTGTTGCTTCTTCATAAGATGAAGGTTCATTTAATATTGAACCAGCCATCAAAGCGAATAAAGAAACTGCAAGACGTTGAATTCTGTGAACCATTGCATGAGGTTCAAAACATGTTTCTTTTGATTTTGAACTTGTTGGTCTCCCAGGTCCTTTATTGCTCTTTTTTGTCTCTAGTGTTAATGTTTCGATCATATCATTTTCAAATCCAAAGAAATCCTCCTCTTCAAGATCTTCTTCCGCCGTTTTCATCAATCTATCTTGTTGGCCAGTTTCTTCGTTAGAACTTCTTTCTTGAATAATTTCTAGGTTGTTTTGATCATCATTTTTATTGCAGATTTCTCCTTTGTTCTCTTCTGTTATGTCCAAAAGTTGAATTACTTTTGTTGTTAGAACTTCATGAAAAGTAACATGCCGCGACACAATAATTTTGTTTGTTTCAGGATCCCAAAGACGGAAAATTTTAGTTGAATCACCATAACCAACAAATTTCATTTCCTTTGCTTTTGGCTCCCACTTCGTTCGATCTTCTGCAGGTACATAGCCATATGAAACTGCACTAAACATTCTAAGGTGTGAAACATCAGGTTTTTTACCAAACCACATGTCATATGACGTTTTTGTTGTTTCTTTCCTGTTAGTTACACGATTCATCACGTAGGCTGCTGTAGACACTGATTCGGCCCAAAGTTTCGTCGGAATTTCATTTGCCCATAACATTGATCTTGCCAATTCAACTAAAGTCCTATGTTCCCTCTCAGCTAACCCATTCATTTGAGGATTTCTTGGCACAGTCCTTTCATGTTGAATTTCTTTCTCACGCATATACTCTTGAAAATTCCTATTCACATATTCCGTTCCATTATCTGTTCTCAGGCGTTTAATATTTCTTCCAATTTCAGCTTTTACAAGAGGAACAAATTCTTTAAACTTTTCAAGAGCTTGATCTTTTGATTTTAGAAAATAAACTTGTCGATATGCGGAAAATTCATCTTTAAATGCAATATAATATACTGCTCCTCCCAATGATTTTATTTGCATTGGTCCAGCAAGATCAGAATGAATGAACACACCTGCTTGATACTCCCTCTTTGGTACTGATTGGAATGGTTTCTTCGTTATTTTTCCAAGGATGCAACCTGGACATACAAAATTATCATCACCAGTTACTTGCAAACCTTTAACAATATCATGATTTGTCATATTTTTAATCTTCTGTGAACTTACATGGCCAAATCAGCCATGCCAAATTCGAAGCCTTGTGTCTGCAGCCCCGAAAGCTTGATTATCTGATACATTTGACTTCACCTGGGAATCTTCTACATCTATTTTTAGCAGCAAAGTCCAGACATTGCCTGTTCTGTTTCCAACGATGACCACCTCTTGAATTTCTTTAGTTTTTAAACTAACAACTTTTGAGTTACCAAAAATTTCTAAACCTTTATCACATGCATGAGACATAGAAAATAAATTTGAATCTCCAAGATCGGGAACATGCAATATTTTATAATATTAAAAGTTACGACAAACGATTTATCCAATTTAAACTCATCATTACTTTGAATGATTTTGAAAATGAGATCTCAAAGGATCTCGAAACTTGAATCGCGTGCCGGACGAAAGGATAAACCACCAGCACCTTTCGGAAAAAATAAGAATTAAATGTTATGCTAGCATAATATTCAGGGTTATCAATAAAATTCATCAAATATTTAAAAATAGCAATAAACGCTTGTTTTAAATACTCGATAATATTTTCAGACTCTGAAGGCTCTACTATTTTAATTTTGATTGCGCGCCCATTCGTATTAAACTTGTTAAACTACCGCGACCTATCCCATTTAATAATAATAAGACTATCTCTCCTACCTTCATGTGTACCACCACCAGTTTGAATATGCTGCTGATGCATGTACTGCTGCTCGAGCAATTGCTGTTGTTGCAACTGCTATTGATGCATTTGTTGATGCATCCGCAGCTGAGAGCGATAAATCGTCTCCATGGCTGCAGCCCTCTCATCCTTCTCCTCCTCCTTCCTCTCCAATCCCACCACGTCAACCTCCTCCAAACCCTCTACGTCAACTTCCTCCCCTTCATCGTCCTCAATATCTTCATTAACCTCTTTCTCTGACTCTGTCTCCATTTCTTTTTCTGAAAAAATTAAAAAATTGTAAAAATAATTTTTACAGTTAAAAGAAACTGTTTAAGAAACAATGGAAAAATTATAAAAGTAACTACCTTCTTCTGTATCCTCTGCCTCCATTTTAATCTCCATTTCATGAGGTACATCTTGTCCTCGGGCATGATTTGGAGCCTCATCGGGCACTGTAAAGAAAAAATAAATGCATTACTATTGTGAGGATTGTATTAAAATCTACTTAATAAATTATTTTTTTTTACTCTTGAATAAAATAGATCGCGATGAATTAAACTTTTGGTGTGAAAATTGTATTGTAAAGTTTGAGAAGATAAATAAGAGGCGTTAAAAAACGTGCAGAAACGACTAAATTTTCACAGAAACAATTAAATTTCAAAAAAATATTATTCACGTATACACGTTTCTTAGTTCCTTTTCTTCATTTCGTCAGAATTCCAGCTCTATATCTCATTTCGTGTGGAATTGACATAATGAAAACATGTCGGTAAAGTAGGACTCATTTAAGTATCACATGCCCTTAGCCGTAATCAGAATTAAAGTTTAAAAGTCAATTCTGGTACTTTAAAAACTTTTGACACAAACAATACACTTCATTTTTAGTTTTAATATTAATAATAAAAATCATTGATGATATTAGAATGTGGTAAAAAATATTATATCAAATTGAATTTTTTTTAAATTTCATGCAATGCGATATCAAGCTGAGATTTTAGGGGTAAGAAGAAAAGGGTTTAGGAAACGTTCATGTACTCATAAATGTTCACAGATACAATAAAATTTCCAAAAATTATTATTCATTTTAATTGTAAAAATTTATCAACATATAAATGTTTCTTAGTCCCTTTTCATTATTTCAACAAAGTTTCAGCTGGATATCTCATTTCTAATTTATTTGGTATAAGGAAAGAAAATGTCGGTAAAGTAGGAATCGTTTAAGTATCACATGCCATTAGCAATATTCGAAATAAAAGTTCAAAAATTAATTCTAGTATTTTAAAAACATCTGAAAAAAGTACTACACTTCACTTTTTCTTTTGATATTAATAATAAAAAATCATTAATGATAATATAAATTGATGAAAAATATTAAATCAAATTAAATTTTTTTTTAATTTCATATTATTATTTCATTATTATTTATTATTACTAATTATTTACTATAATCATTTCATTTTTGTTTATTTATAATGATTCATTCAAACCCTCAAAAGAATGTGACATCTATCCGAATCCTACTTCACCGACATTTTTTCAATATACAAATTTCACATGAAATAAGATATCGAGCTGAGAGTTTGGTGGTATAAAGAAAAGGGGTTAAGAAACGTTTATGTACCAATAAGTTTCCAGAGATACAAACAAATTTCCAAAAATTATTATTTATTTTCAATTTTAAAAATGTATTGACGTATAAAATTTTTTTAGGCCTTTGTCTTTATTTCACCAAAGTTTCAGCTCGATATCTCATTTCGTGTAGAATTGGTATAATGAAAAAATGTCGGTAAAGTAGGAATCAGGTAAATATCACGTGCCCTTAGCCATAATCACAATTAAAGTTTAAAAGTCAATTCTTATATTTTAAACACTTTTGACGCAAGCACTACACTTCGCTTGTGCTTTCACTAATAGTAACAATAATAATAAAAATTATTATTACTAAAACTCTAAAGAAGTATCCAGAGGTGAAATTTTTATCTCCAACTGTCCCGTCTGCCGCGCAAGGTCATCCGCGGCTAGAGACCTGACTCCAACGAACAGTGTTGAACGATCTTTTCTCTCGTAAATTTCCTGCTCCTGCTTACCTTCTAGGACAGAAGGAGCAGAAGTGGATGACGTACACGCTCCAGTTGCGTGGGCATTGGTTGCTTTAAGGAACCATGATCGTAGCTTCCGGAGCCTAAAACTTCTCTCAAAAAGAATTATCAGCGCAGTTGAAAAAGTAGCACGGAAATTTATACTATTAATCAGTCTATTTTGTGGAAATTTTATATGTTGAAGCATATTAATAAAAATATTAAAAATATTATCTTTAGAGTGATCTCAGGGCGTCTACTCAAATTCTGTAAAAAAATTCCCTGACAATTTCAGTTTTTTTCCAGGTATCTAGATTTTTCCAAGGTATAATTTTCCTGAAGAAGGAGCCACTCAAGTATTAAGCATCGTATTAATATATTTATATAATTTATAATAAACATTCAAGGCGAAGAAATAACTTTAAAATTATTATTAACCTCCCCCTTGAGTGTAGAGGGGAAGGGGAATTATAGGATGCCCCCCCCCCCCTAAAGCCCTTCTCTGGATCCGCGCCTGTTTTTATGTCAGAAAATTTTTTCTTAGTCTTTTTTGAAATGCAGTCATCACCGGATTTGCTTCTTTTTGTAGCTGATTTGACTAATTGATTAACTATAAAGTTTTTCATGGTCATGCTCTTTATTTGTTCCTTTTTCATCCTTATTGTTAGTTCTTTGTTCACCCTTGTTGTTTTTTTATTTTCCACCCTCGTTTTCTATTCCTTGTTCATCCTTTTCGTTTAATTTCTTGGGAGAATCCTTTCTTGTTTTTGTGACTTCCGAGTGGTTCTTCTTGAGTTTATTTTAGTATGTCGCCTTTGGCAAATGTTCCTTTCCTTTTTCTTGACTTATTTCCGGCAGAAGATTCAGGTGCAGAAACATTCGAAGATTGGGACTGCTTTCTACGGATCAGGTCACCAAACACTTTTTTCCTCTTTGATTCAATTTCTTTAGATAAATTATGGATGTCTACATCCTGGAGCTGTTGTTCCTTTTTTAATTTATCAGCAGCGGTAAGCATTTCATTTGCTACATCAAGGTACGTCTTATGGGCTAAATATGATTTTTTTATTAACTGTTGTGCGAAACGAGAAAGGTGTAATTTATTTTTCAAATGCTTTGTCGAATCAAAAACTGTAAGCCGCGAATTCAAAGTTCTTTCTTTCATTGGTGCTTGTCATTAGTAAGAACTCGTTGAGACTTCGAGAATCCTCGTCCGACATCTGCATATCCGTGAGATATGGACAAACACATTATAACGAATTGATTAAAAAAAAAAAACGTTTTATTTATTGGAAATTTTGAATTGACATTAGTGAGGTTTCTGATATTAAAAATATTTTTCTCCCAATAATGATTCATTCGAGTCTCATTAAACTTCAGCAATTTTTACATTTGTCCTAAAGAAGTAAGCGTTCGGCTATTTTAAGTATATACGGAAAAAAAATACTGGAAATTTTCATTGACCTAAGTACACGGAGATACTTTTGGTATTAATATTTCTTTTATCGCATATCCATAATTGAAATGAAATATACGAATTTAGGGATAATCGAGGTACGGTATTTCTAAGTCGCTGTATTAAATTTTGCAATGGATTCAAATAACGAAAATTAGTATAGTGCTTTAAAAGAAGCGAAACTAGTGCTTTGCAATCTTTCTAAACCATGGCATGGGTTACAAACACTTCTTAATGTATATATTTATGTATGCTCGGACAACGCTCGCTGGCTACAGTGGTTTGTTTACGAATCCTATACTAATACCTATATATACGCATGCATAAACCTATCTTATATCTATAAATAGCACACATACGTTGTCGGCTTATGATTCTTTCTGCCCTTATCAGGCCAGTCAGTGAAGCATGAAAAAGAGTGTTTTGGTGCCAAAAATTCAAAATAGAAGCGACAGTGATATTTGTGTATTGTTGATGCCTGAGATGAAGGAACAGCAAATTCGCAAACGCAAGATATGAATCTGCGAGGAAAAAAGTTTAATTATAAATGAAAGATATTAAAAAGATGTACAATTTGATTCGTCGAACTTGGAGATCGGTTAATTTGTTTGCTTAGAAAAAAAATCAAAACCGTAAAAATTGGTCACTTTCTAATTTTGGCAATAATGCACGCAGATGCTCCAAAATCTGTGAAAATATGTATTTTTGTGAGGTGAAAGCTTGTGGAAAATTACAGCTTTAAGCAGTAAATACTTTGGCAGGAAATCTGTTTGTTGTTCACAGAATGTCTGTTTTTTCAGATGCTGTACTTTTGAAGAAAATTGTATAAAAGCAATGAAAGTGAAGAATTTCAATCCCCAACATCTGCTGTACCCAAAGCAATACTCAGATATTTTTTTTCCTGATTAAAGTTGGTCAAAAACGGCTAAAAGCAGGAAAAGGCGTTTTTTCCTTATAAACAAATGGAATAACTTCCTTGATTTTAGTCTTACAAAATTGCGGTTCCATTCCATAATCAGTTTTGAGTTCTGAATGAAGAAACAAAAGGGAAAATAGCTTCACGATGATCAGGAAAAGAGATTTTTTTTCAACAATTACTGCAGGTGCAATTTGAGACCAAAAGTTTGAACTGCAAAATTGAACTAGAGGAAATTGGGAGAAAGTTTAAGAAAAGAAAACCTCCTATCTCCAATAGATGTCGAGTTATGGTTCTCCAAATAACCCGGATTTTTTTTAAAGAGGCGAACGCCAATTCTTAAGTTTGTATTTCTACTTTGGAACCTGTTAATTTCACCAAAAATGTTCTGAATTACCTTGAATTAAAACGAAAGTAATAGTCCTAAAGAAAAACTAAAAACAGCCCTGGATTCGTCTCAGCCATATCTCTAGGTGTTTTTTTTATTTAAAAAAAAATCATTTTATAAACAAATGCATTGCTATTAAACATTGTGCCTTTATTATAAACAAAAGTATTAGTCTTAAAGCAATCCTAAGCACATAGGGAGATTCCTCACTACCATATCTCTAGGTGTTTTTTTTCATTTTTTCAATAAACAAATTATTTGAACAATCACATTGTTATTAACATTTTTCGAGATTTTTCTAGTTTAACGCCAAAAATATTAGCAAAACATATACTAATACACGGGTAAATCATTATTTAAGCTGCCAGAACATTTAATCAGCAATAGTTAATAAATTACCTATTGTGTTTACCCCCTCCACGTTCACTCCTTGATTATATATATATATATATATATATATATATCAGGTGTCACAAAAGTCCACAGACGGATGAATATTTCCTCAGGTAAGATATTTTCAGGAAGCGGGAAATTTGACGTTCAAATATGTACCCAGGTCATACATAGGTACATTGTAAACTTGAAAGATTTTCCAATCAAAAAAATTGACCTTGAAATGACCTTGAAGTTCATCATCAAGGCCATGCTCAAGGTCAATACTGAATACACTTGGTTAAAGTTAGTAACTTTGCTCATTATGAAAAAAATTTGAAAAGCTTCTATTCCCAGAGGTTTGCTGCACTTGTTTAAGTTTACATAACCTTAGAGTGACCTTTAAGGCTACAATGTACCTATGTAGGACCTGGGTACATATTTGAACGTAAAATTTCTCGTTTTATCGATTACCGATGTAAAAAGGAGGTTTTCCTTTTTTTTCAAAGTTGACCTTGAAATGACCTTGAAGGTCATCGTCAAAATCAAACTAAAGGTCACCATTGAATTCCTCGTTGAAAGTCACTTCAAGCATGACCTTGACCTCCCTGAAAAATAGCTTAACCCAGGAAATATTCAGCGTTTCCGGGACTTTTGTGACACGCGGTGTATATATGTTACGCTCAAAAAGCTAAAACGCTCAGTGAGCGTTTTAGCGCATATAGATGCGTTTCGGAAACTTACAATTGCCTCAACATGAATGTAATACTTTTTTAATTAGGGTTATCAAATTACTTTTCTTTATAAAATTATGCGCTTTAAAAATACTTGGTTCAAACAAAAGATAAGCAATTAAAATGTACTCACTTATTCATCTGAAAGTATTATTTGTTACATAGCGCATTTTTAAATAAATTTTCACACGTGATTCTTGAAAAATTTTCCCAGTTCGAAGAAAAAATCCTTCATATTTTCAGTATTTTTGCACTACACGTTTTTTGCAGTCAAATGCTTCGTAGATACTGATTTCATTATTTCTAGTAAGAAAATAACATATTTAATTTGTAGGTTCAAAGAAATCAATTGTTTCCTGGACAAATGGTTCGCCCTAGTTAATTAGTTTCGCTAGCCTAATAAAAAATTTTGCAGACTTTGTTCATAGAATTATGAAGGCATTAAAATTTGTTATCAATAAAATATCGTTTGCAATTACAATTCACAAATCTCTGTTTTGAGCCAGAACTCACGCTTGAAGTATTTTCGTCTAGTTCAACCCGTTGTGGATACTTCATATATGATAAAACGCATTGTGAATACTTCATATATGCCACAATGCGTTGTGGCTCTTCATGGACGCTCAGAACGCGTTGTTGCTCTTTGCAATTGCTGAGAACGCATTCTGGCAAAGTCGAGATACCCACAACGCATTGTGCTCAATTTAAACGCTTACTGAGCGATTTCGCTTCTTGAGCGTAACATATACATAAAACGTTCCATCTAAAGCGTGTAAAGCTATAAAAACTGACAAAATAACTCGTAAATCACATAACCTTACTCTGAGATGACTGGCAGTCCCATAGGTATGCTTGAAATATGCTTTTTAAAAAACCGTAAAAAAATTATCGGTACCGGTAATTTTCTTTTTACCAGTACCGACAGTGCATAATACACTTCGATATTAATAACCTAGAAAATTTCGGTATGTACAGCCATTGAAGCGCTTTGAAGTCTGTATAATTGTTTCAGTCAACAATATTTTATGATTCAGCTGCTCAATCTATTATTTCTTCAGTAAAATTGATTGACTTTTTACTCAAAATATGTTTGGTTAATTTATCCAGTCAAATTTTTACTGATTTAAATTCAGAATGTACATCAATTCCGATGGAAAGAGGATTGAAAGAAGTGCAACACAATTTTCGCATGAACTCTGTTATATTATATAATAAAGAAATTTGTTTCAAAAGAAAATATTATAAATACAATACTGCTAGTAAATAATATCTATATTACAAAAAATATTACATGAAAACATAACTTAAACACATAAATATTTTAATTATTGTATTTCATGGATGGAAGCATATCTTGATACAAATATTGTGCTTCACTGTCTCGTACCTCTTGGAGGTGAGTGCGTGGCTGTTGGAGTAAATGATGGGGAGTAGGCCTATTTATAGGATACCCATATAATAAAGGAGTCGTTTCGAAAGATTGTGATGGATAATTATTTTGGAAATTTGAATGGCTTGTTTGAAAATTAGGACTATCTGGGTAATACATACATGTCCTTGATGCTGGCTAGGTCCAGGGGAATCACTAACTTGAGAAGGTCCAGCACGCTGATTAGTAAATTGAATTAAACCATGTCCCATATAAAGCCCGTTATTCTGTTGAGAACCTGACGATATTTCTGTCAAAAGAAAAATGAGATTCATGAAGTTTTAATTATAAAAATGTATATAAAAATAGCAAAATATTAATTAATGAAATAGCATACGTGAATCACTCGTGATGAGTCATCTGTGAGAATTCTCGTGAAAGAAATCTTATATGAAATATCTGAATACTGAAAGGCGACATGCAAAGTCTACATTTCATGCCAAGTATTGGACTAACAAGGCAAGGTCTTCAGGTGTTCAACGCTCAGAGGGTTATAACCGGTCGAAAAAGATTCCTTGAGGTACCCACAACAAAGTTCAATCCATCCTTGCCCCTACCTTTTCGATATTTTTGCACGCCAACTCTTCAAAGTTTTAAATTTTAACCATATTTATGCGCTTTTTCACATGCAGATAAGAAAATTTTTTTAACGTTTGTTTCTCCTCGTTGCAAAATCTTATCTAGTATTGCACTGATAGGTTATTATTTATGTTTTTAAGGATGGATATGAAAGGAAGAATAATAGCAGAGATGGTAATATGTATATGTATAGTGGAGAATTCTGTTTTATGACTACAAATGCATATATTGCTTTTCGCGAAAGAAAAAAGGAGAAGGAACTCATTTTTAAAATGTTATACTCTTATTATATCGCGCGTAAAAATAAAAACGATGAATATACTATAGAAAAGTATGAATCCAGCCAAGCCAAAAAAGCATCAAATTTCACATGAATCAAGAACGTACATTTTTCCAGAAAAAACAGTGGATTATCGCTGAAACTTATTCAGATAATTTATAAAATATAAAAACTGCATTTTAATAGGAGAATTAATAATAAGAATAATAATAAAAATCAATAATAAATAATAATTATAACAAGATAATGAAAGAGTTTTTAATTCAGGAAAACGAAGTTTCAACTCATAAGAAAATGCTAGTAAGGAATGAAGCATGTACAAGAGAGAGAACCAGGTGATGTGATTGACTTACAAGCTATAGACTAAATTAATTTTTATATTCTAAAAAATCAACTCATAATAAAGTGACAGCAAGGTATGAAGCATGTCTGTAGGCTAGAGAAAGAGAGAGTGAGAGAGAGAGAGAGAGAGTGAGCAAATGAGTGAGAGAGAGCTATGTATTAAAAAAATTTTATTCTAAAAAAAAATAATTTTGTAACATTTGCGAGATTTCAGAAGCCTTTGCGATTGAGTGAGTCAAAAACAATCATACTTCTCACAGCATGCCTCTGCTAATGAATTAAACCATATACAAATTTTGCACGAATCTGGAAAAATACCAACAGATTCTTAAGAGATCTCATTGCATCCAGTGGATCACAGCTCGGATGTGAAATAAACTATTACCAATTAATAATTGGTAGCTTCTAAATATTTTTTTTATTAATATTGATTCCACTATTTTTTGATGAAGAACATATAATTCGAAAGCTCTTGTTGGAATTTATGAAATAAAATCAGCTACATAAATATTATAATGGATTGTAAGGAACGTTGAAATCATCTTTCGCGTAGTAGAGTAATTTGCTGAAAAGATTCAATTCACTTACTTGAAACATTGAAATAAAGTACCATGAATGATAAAATAAATTCAGTAATATTCGAATCTAATGCAAGAATACTGTGAATTAAACAATGCAAAATTATACAATGATCTAGTGATATCATGAAAATCTACTTTCTGAAATTCTTAAATCAACATTTACTGATACAGAAATTTAATGAAATAATACTAAAAATGCTGAGTGAAGTATTGATTACGTATATTAAAATCTGCTATTATACATATAACAGCAGAAAATCTTGTTTTTTTTTTTTCGTAGAACCAACATCTTTTTAAATTGTAGTTAAAGAAATCGATTTGAAGGAACCAGGATTTCTGGTTAATTGAAACGGGAACCTGGGTTACCAAATATTATCATAGAGTGCGCTACCATCGGATAAGCTGCATTTTCTTATAGTTGTAATCACCATCAGGAAGCAAGCGACTAAAAACCTATAGAGTGATACATGGTAGTTCTAAGAAAGCATCCAGAGGCGACTGTTGCCACCTCCAACACTCACGGCCACTGTGTAAGCATAACAGCGATAGCAGACGACCTGCAAACTACACCGTGCTCCTAATTTGCACCTAAAACATCATCGCAAATGATTTCAAACATCGTATTAATTCAACTAATTATATTCTTATCCCATCAGTCACTTGACTTAGTCCGTGGCTATGATGGAAAACCGGGTTCTTTTTAATCTGAGAAAAAGTTTTAGAGAAAAACGAACAAATAATGCTTAGCGAAGTATCAATAATATTAAAATATGCTTTTCTATAATAGCTGTAAATTATTATTTTCTTAGAACCAACATATTTTTTAAAATTTTTAGTTAAATAAATCAATTTATAAGGGACAAGGTTTTCGGGTTAAGAGAATAATGGATATACAGTTGATTCAACTGTTCCAACTTACTATCTGTTTCAAGAATCCTGGCCCCTCTACAAATCATTCCATAAATCAATAAAAAAATTTGCAAAAAAAAATAAAAACACCTTGTCAATTCTCATTTTATTACAAATAAGTAGGGGGGACAACCCTACAGTAGATAATAATCCTACAGTAGATAATCCAAAATTAAAAGCACAAATGCAAGTAAAATAATCCATTATAATTTTAATATGTTAACACGTATCGCGTCTTAACTATTAATTATACTCAATTAGTTATTTAACATCCATCAGTATTTTTAATTAATGATTATCTACTGTAGGATCATTATCTACTGTAGGATGGTCTCCCCTACATTATTATTTGATCGCGATGCGTCCGTAACTTTCTATGCAAATTTGCATTGAAGGTGAAAAAACGTGGTTGAGAGCACCTTTTGTAACTTGGTCCACTTTCGACCGTTGTATTTCATGCACATTATAGTTTTCCGAGTTTTTTGGGACTGGGGGCGCA
The DNA here is from genome assembly GCA_011634705.1 of Andricus grossulariae. NCBI lineage: Eukaryota > Metazoa > Arthropoda > Insecta > Hymenoptera > Cynipidae > Andricus > Andricus grossulariae. Next base: position 67,722,027 of record JAABKJ010075445.1, on the reverse strand, counting down.
AAACAAGTCGATGATACTCTCAGCGGGTTTCAGGGTATCGATGCCCTGCTTGATCCTTCGTCCTTTTTCTTTCTTCAACACTCGTAAATCTGGTAAAATGTGCCGCGTGGGTCAACCATCTTTGACAATAGTGGAAGGCAACCAAACTTATAAATAGTTTCAAATTTTTCGAGAATGTACTCATTAAGCAAAACTTCAAGGCTAATTCTCGATTTTTTGCGAAAGAATTCATGCATTTTTCCATGAAATACAACGGTCAAAAGTGGGCCAAGTTAGTTAGTTAGTTTTAGGACGGGCGAGGTGCCCATGGAGAGCTCCTCTGGCGCTCAAGCTATAAAGCCTATTGTGCCACACATATATATATATATATATATATATATATATATATCGTATACGAATGTAAAATAAAAATAAACATCATCTTTTAGAAAAAAAGGATCTTTAGAACAAAAGTAAATTTTCACACACACACGCAAGCGCGAACGCACACGCAAACACGCCCACGCAAACACGCACACACAAATTCTTCAGAATTTTATTTGAGCCAAATGGTTTTGAATGCACATCCGTGGCTAGAAAATAAGGCATAGTCTATGTTCACCAAAAAAATCCTGTTATTTGTACCGAAATTCGGTACAAATAGTCCCTTTTCCAGGTCCGGCTATTCGCACAGAAAACATTCGGCTATTTGAAACAAAATTTCGGTACATGTAGCCGTGGCCAAAAAAGAAACTGAACTATGGAATAAGCTTTGTCTGCATTTTTTTGTCATTTATTTTGGTATTTAATTATACTATGTTTATGTTTTAATATACTATTGGTAGTTAAATTTAAATTTAAATGAATTCTCTGAGAAAGGAGGCAAATAACCTTTGTCCTTTTAATCGCATTGAATGATAAAAGTATACGCATGTGAAAGCATGTGACTTTGGAAGAATTCTCAAGTTATTTTGCGATTCTTGAAGATTGGACAGGTGTCTGGTGTTTACCCAACAATATAAATTTAAATTGACAAAATTACCTATTCTTTTCCAATAATCTCTTTTTTAATTTATTATTATAATTATTATTAATTATGACGATCAATCTTGGAACATCTTGATATTTTTATCGCATCATGATTTGTAATTTATTAAAAAGTTTCTAGGGCTAAGTAGCCCTCTAAGAAACAGAAATTATATGATACATATTTAGTCACTAGTTTAATTAAAAAATTTTAATCATAATTTTTCTTCAATGTTCTTACATTTTTTTAATTATCTCAGACTTAGGATTGTTACTGCCCAATATGTCAAAGGCATTTTTCGAGTTGGATTTTTGTACTGAAAAGAATATTCTGCACGAGGAAGTCCGAACCATGAGAACTTTGGTAAAAGTACATAGAAAAATGTACAGAGGTATCCGCTCAGGTATCAAACTACGGACCTCTAGTAAGAAGTATGAGCGCTGAACAACCTGAGCCGACATTATTAATTATTATTAGTAACTATAATTATTCTTTATTATTAGAAAATATTCCTACCATCCATAATATCCATTCTGTTCGTTGTTCCATAAACTCTTCGAATTGGAAAATATTTAAGGAATTTTCTGATCTGACTTCTGAGAAGTGATGTAAGCAAAAGGACGGAAATTTAACAGATCCTTTGGCATATCGGCGATTAGCACTTGAGGCCGAAATCGAACGCTCGTTAATTGAACTACATGATATCGCTTCGCGATTCGCGTGCCGCGCAAGCCTTGTTTTTGCGTCAGCACGCAACTCACTGAAGTCCAAACAAACGATGAAGTCACTTGAAAAAATATTTGTTACGTTTCGCTGGAATTGAAAGCTGATTGGGCCAAGTCTGCCCCACTCGACTGTCGTTCTTATCAGTGACTACTGGTTACCCTCAAACTGTAATAACCAGGGCCGCATATCTACTACTCCATGCGATACGTAATCAAGTTCTCATAATTTCGTATAATACATTATATACAAAACTTAAAATACAACTGCAATTATTTTAATAAATAAACAAATAAATTTTGTTTTCAATTATCAACGTTTCTATGTTGTGTTTGAATTAATATCCAGAATTTCTAACGATTTCACGTAATTTAAAAAATGACTTTAAATATTTGAGAAAATTTATTTGAGTAAAAATAAATTTTAAAAATATTTTCTGAAAAATAAAAAATGTGTAAAAAAAATAAATTACTTAAATAGAAGATTTACTGGCCACTAGGACACTGGGGAAAATTTATCTTTGAAATTAGGAAAATCTTTTAAATGCAGTCTCGGGCGGTCCATTCTAGAGTCTAGGAATGATGAACAAAAATGTAACACAAGCACTTCACTCTAGTTGGGTTCTTCTTAGTGAACTTACTAAGGGGCCGTTCAAAAAATACGTAACCCTTTTTTTATAGAAAGGTATGTAACTTTAACATTAGCTTGAAGGCGTGACGTATTTTTTGAACGGCCCCTAACCAAAATTCCGACAATTTAAAGGAACTATTTTTTGTCAGTTTAAAACAAATGTCAGTACACTCAGCCCGTGCGGAAAAATTGTGGGGTTCTGGTGGGGGCCCAGCATAGACCATCTAATTGCTATTGTGGCGTTATTTAGACAGACCAATATGGTGCTAGTTAGATGTGTAACGAAATTGTTCGACTTACAACTAGATTGGTCAGGCTAATCGGGTACTAATCTGGCAATAGTGAGCGGTTTTAAACACAATAAAAAACGTATTGCTTCCTAATGCTGTTTTGATTTTGCACAAAATAGTTCTCTTAGAGGTGCGCATCAAAAAATAAAGTTGCACAAATGTAGAATCCAGGAGCCACAATCACGATCATTCACGGAACGATCGATCCCGACACCAAACGGCAATCGAGTTTGTAAAATCATTCATTCACTTCACAATGATCCGAAAATTGGAAGACACTTGAAACTGTGATATGATTACTTATTGGAACTAAAAACAATTTGTAGTGGAATATTAATTTTGATTTAAAATTTACAATTCATCTCTAGCTTGGTACGAATTAGAATTGTGTATTCATTTGCCCGGGTAGAAATTGAAACTTGGTTCTTAATAGGCCCTGTCTAGATTTCATATTTACTATCGAGGCCCTAAAGTGGCAATCTATCGAGGGCGCAATCGGAAACGTCACGCTCAGCTAGCGAGGTCATTCGTACTAAAAATTAAACCTAGTTGTCCAGGTATTAAAAATACATCTTCCCCGAGGAAGTTTGGTTGAGAATTGAAACTGACCATAGCTCGATGTTTTTATAAGGGTCTCGTCGTACTAAAAATTAATCCTGGTTGTCCAGGTATTAAAAATACGTTTTCTCCGAGGAATTTTGGTAGAGAATTGAAATTGAACATAGCTGGATGTTTTTATAAGGATCTCGTCGTACTAAAAATTAATCCTGGTGTTCCAGGTATTAAAAATACATCTTTTCGATGACGTTTTGTTGAGAATTGGAATTGAACATAGCTGGATATTTTTATAAGGGTCTCGTCGTACTAAAAATTAAACCTAGTCGTCCAGGTATTAAAAATACATCTTCCCCGAGGAGGTTTGATTCAGAATTGGAATTGAAGATAGCTGGATATTTTTATAAGGGTTTCGTCGTACTAAAAATTAAACCTAGTTGTCCAGGTATTGAAAATACATTATCCCCGAGGAAGTTTGGTTGCGAATTGAAATTGAACATGGATATTTTTATAAGGGTCTCGTCGCACTGAAAATTTGAGCTGGTTGCCCAGGTATTCAAAATAGATCTTCCCTGAGAAAGTTTGTTTGAGAATTCAAATTGAACATACCTGGATGCTTATATAAGGGTTTCGTCGTGCTAAAAATTAAACCTAGTTGTCCAGGTATTAAAAATACATTATCCCCGAGGAAGTTTGGTTGAGAATTGCAATTGAACATACTTGGATATATTTATAAGGGTATCGTTGCACTGAAAATTAATCCTGGTTTTCAGGTATTAAAAATACATCTTCCCTGAGGAAGTTTGTTAGAGGATTGAAATTATACATAACTGGATGCTTTTATAAGGGTTTCGTCCTGCTCAAAATTAAACCTAGTTGTGCAGGTATTAAAAATACATCTTCTCCGAGGAAGTTTGGTTGAGAATTGAAATGGATCATCGCTGGATGTTTTTATAAGGGTTTCGTCGTACTAAAAATTAATCCTGCTTGCAGAGGTATTAAAAATACATCTTCGCCGAGGAAGTTTGGTTGAGAATTGCGATTGAACATACCTGGATATTTTTATAAGGGTCTCGTCGTATTAAAAATTAAACCTAGTTGTCCAGGTATTAAAAATACGTCTTCCCCGAGGATGTTTGGTTGAGAATTGAAATTGAACATACCTGGATATTTTCATCAGGGTCTCGTCGTATTAAAAATTAAACCTATTTGTCCGGGTATGAAAATACATCTTCTCCGAGGAAGCTTGGTTGAGAATTGAAACTGAACATACCTAGATGTTTTTATAAAGGTCTCGTTATACTAAAAATTAATCGTGGCTGTGCAGGTATTAAAATCACATGTTCCCTGAGGAAGTTTGGTTAAGACTAAGACTTTAACTTCCCCGGATGACTATAAGAAGGTCTCGTCGTACTAAAAATTATTCCTGGTTGACCAGGTATTAAAAATACGTTTTCTCCGAGGAAGTTTGGTTGAGAATTGAAATTGAACATAGCTGGAAGTCTCTATGAGGGTTTCGTCGTACTAAAAATTCAACCTAATTGTCCAGGTATTAAAAATACATCTTCCCGAAGGAATTTTGGTTGAGAATTGAAATTGAGGATACCTGGATGTTTTTATGAGGTTCTCGTCGTACTGAAAGTTAATCCTGGTTCTCCAGGTATTAAAAATACAGATTCTCCGAGGAGGTTTGGTTGAGAATTGAAATTGAACATACCTGGATGTTTTTATAAGTGTCTCGTCGTACTAAAAAATAAACCTGGTTGTCCAGGTATTAAAAATGCATCTTCTTTGAGGAAGTTTGATTGAGAATTAAAATTGAACATAGCTGGATGTATTTATATGAGTTTCGTGGTACTAAAAATTGAACCTAGTTGTACAGGTATTAAAAATAAATCTTCCCCGAGGATGTTTGTTTGAGAATTGAAATTAAACACACCTGGATGCTTTTATAAGTGTTTCATCGTACTAAAAATTGAACCTAGTTGTCCAGGTATTAAAAATACATCTTCGTTGATGAAGTTTGATTGAGAATTGAAATTGAACATACCTAGATGTTCTTATAAGGTTCTCATAGTACTAAAAATTATTCCTGGTTGTGCAGGTATTGAAAATACATCTTCCCGGAGGAAGTTTGGTTAAGACTAAGAACTTGTCATACCCAGATGATTTTAAAAAGGTCTCGTCGTACTAAAAATTAACCTTGGTAGTCCAGGTTAAAAAAAAAACTATTTTCCCCGAGGAAGTTTGGTTACCAATTGGAATCTAAGATACGCGAATGTTTCTATAGAGTCTCGTAGTACTAAAAATTAATCCTGGTTGTGCAGGTATTAAGAATACATCTTCCCCGAGGAAGTTTGGTGCAGAATTGGAATTGAACTAAGCTGGATGTTTTTATAAGGGTCTCGTCGTACTAAAAATTGAACCTAGTTGTCCAGGTATTAAAAAAACACCTTCTCGGAGGAAGTTTGGTTGAGAATAGAAATTGAACATAGCTGGAAGTTTCTGTAAGGGTTTCGTCGTAGTAAAAATTAAACCTAATTGTCCAGGTATTAAAAAGACATCATCCCAGAGGAGTTTTGGTTGAGAATTGAAATTGAAGATACCTGGATGTTTTTATGAGGTTCTCGTCGTACTGAAAGTTAATCCTGGTTGTCCGGGTATTAAAAATACAGCTTCTCCGAAAAAGTTTTGTTGAGAATTGAAATTGAACATACCTGGATGTTTTTATAAGGGTCTCGTGGTACTAAAAAATAAACCTGGTTGTCCAGGTATTAAAAATGCATCTTCTTTGGGTGTAAACAACTAAAAATCGTTTTCTTCCGAATTGGTTCCCTTTCTTTGCGGACGGTCACGTATGTGAATAATAAATCCTGCAAATCCCAATCTTGAAATTTCTTGTTTTTTTAGATATGGAGTGAGAAGAAAACTAAAAAAGGCATTTCTCTCGTAAACGGTTGAACTAATTTTGACTTGAAAACAATAAATGTTATACAGGTTAGTAAGACTGAAAAGAATTACAAAAAATTCGGCTAAAAATACGAATGAAAAATTAGTTTAACTAATCGGAGTAGTGCAACACGTTTGAGAAGAAATTTCAGAATTAAAAAAAAATGTTGCCCGACAGTGAAACAGTACTTTTTCTCTCAAACGGCTCAACCGGTATAAAATAACGAAATATGTGTTGTGATAACCAATAAGACATTTTTTTTAACTTTCGAAAAACTATTTTCTTTACTTTTTCAAATTCAAAATCGTTATTTGCAAATAAAATTCCCTTACTTGCTGTAATTGGTGGTGCAGTTAGATATCTAGCAGCAACGGAACTTAATCGTGGAAAATGTTCCTTTCTAGCACTCCAAAATGTCCTAGGATCGCTGGTCCGGTCAATTATACCTTTCCTAAAATACAGTTCGATTTCTTCTTCTGTTTTATCCTTTAGCAGGACTGGATGCATATTTTCTGCTGCCACCATTCCTGCATAAGTGCTCTCCAAAGAAGACGTAGAATGGCTGTCAACACCTTCCTCTGATTCTGTAGCATTTTCTATGACGAAGTTGTTGTCTTGGTTTGTTTGGTAAAATTCCTTCACGCGACTTCTCAGCATATCGCTCACTACTTCTGGAGTACCACGAGAAAAGAAAATTGATTTAAATCGATGGTCCAATACTGTCGCCCATGAAAAGTGTAGTTTCGTCTCAAGCTCGCCCATTTTTAGGCTAATTTCCATTTGCAGATTAGACTGGAAAAAAATTAGCTGCGACTGCATTTTTTCTTTTCGATGCATTTCTGCACTGACAATAGGGCTGTTATCATTTCCAAAATGTTTGACTTCTCTGCAAACATATTCTTCACAGAGGCTTCTGAGGACTGCACTAACTGAATGAGTCCTTCTACGATCTCCCATTGTACGCTTGATAGTGTTTTTCTTCTGTCGGTCTCTTTACTCTCTGCACCATACATGCTCAGGGTATTTTTTAGTTTGAAGAATAGGTTTTTGGATTTGCAGAGAGCCATGAACGTAGAAAAACCTTCACCCATTATAGAGTCTATTCTCGAGTGAATATTGGCATCAATTTTAGAGATTGCTGCGATCGCCAGCGGACGTATGGAAGTGAGTAGAAATAGACTCACATTCCTCTATAGTTTTTGTCACATCACTGCATTCGTTGAGTACATTAAAGAACAAAGTATCGACTAGAGAAAAGTAGCATAACTCTGTTGATGAGATGTTAAAATCCTCATTGGTTATGTTCTTTTTAGAGTCATTTTTTAAAATTAAATAAATCTACTCTTTGTTTACTTTCCACTCATTTAAAATTTGATTAAATTTGTCGGACACTCTTTATTCCTGTTCACAAAAAGTGACAGTCATCAACACAGCAGCATCTTGCTCAAATTTTTCTTCCAACCCATGAAGTGTAAGTAACATAATAGAACTGTTTGAAACGTAGCACTTTGAAATGTTCACAGACACACTTATACACTATGTTTTCGCAATTTTAACTTCAAGTTTCCTGTTCACACTGTCACAGATGTCGGGTATAATTTCACCGTAAAATAAAATTTCTTGGTGGGATCTTATATTGTGGATTGGTGTCCTGCATGAAGCGAATAAGGTCGGCTTTCTGCGCGATGGCTGGGTCCTGATCTGAGACAATCATTTCTACTATTTCGCTGCTTAATTCCAACGCTCGTGAATTGTTCGCATCCCAAAGTTTGACTATTTGGCTTGTCGATTGCTGCTATGTACCTGAAATATTGATGCCATTTTTAATGCAATAGTTTACATGGTGGACTCTTAAATGAGCCATCAAAGGAGTCGTCGAAGCTCTTCTTCCTTCACCGCCACCAGACACTTCTTTCGTGGTCAGGACAAAAAACGCACAAAGCCTTTGTCTCATCACTGCACTCTCGAAATACTCGCCACACTGAACTTGTTTTTTTTGCTCATCATTAACTTTCTTTCATACAATAAAAAAAGAAATTATAGTCTGATTTTGCAATTTGCAATCTATTGCCCACAATGCTAAGTGCTAACTAACTGCAAGCTGCAAGTCAACTGAGAAGTGACACTTGAGGGCAGCGTAAATTTGAGTAGGATTTAAAAGTGTGATAGGGAAAATATGTTTAGGAAGGGATGTTAACTGGGGAAAGTACTGATGATTACAGGTTGCGACCTATAAGACTGGTGCACAGCTGTGAGCTTCCTCACGCCCGCCAGGGGACATTTATCGCACTAGGTATTCTGGAAACGAAGAATAGATAGTAAATACTTTAAAGAGATTACGATGACACAGGTAATACTGTAATTTTATTAATTTTCGAACTTTGTGTGGCTTAACTGTCGCCTAAGTTGTTAGGAGAAATAAATTTCTCACTAACGTAAGTACTCAAGAACGAAATGCTTGGGGCTGCAGTCTACATTCTACAATTCTAACCTCTAAATAATGAAAAGGAAAATGAGGCTTCAGGAAGCAATTTTAATCTTCATGAGACAGAGATAGTAAAAGCTGACTGATATTTAAGCAAGGTAAGCTCAAGCTCAAATTGCAAAAAATTCCGTAATCGCATACAGTAAGTTTAAAAATATTAAAAAATTCAGTATACATCATTTTTTCAACACATTATATTTCAAAAACTCGAGAATTATGCGTAACTGGCAAACCCTGTGGTGCACGCATCAGTCTTATTGCTCAGTGCATGGTCATTTGCGCATGCGCAGTATGAAGTTTCCGCTATAATCATAAGTTACTAATTAAGGTTATTATCAAATTAATTAAAAAATAACTTCTAACAAGATAGGAAATTAGGAATAAATACACATAGTTTTATTCGTTTAATCTAAATTTTTATTCAACAAAAATCTTAAACTATTTTTAATACATCACATTCATTATAAAAAATCTCAACCTAGATTTATGAAAGTATTCACTAATATATTACATGTTTTTGACGCAATTTTTTGATAATTGCTTGACACTCATGGCTTTGTAGTGAATGGTTACTATTAATACAAAATTTCAAATCATATACAGGATCGTTTGGATCCGTATGAAGCAATATACAACGTTCAAGATAGGATAGCTTCTCCTCCTCATTCTCCTCCTCCTCTTCCTCCTCATTCTCCTCCTCATTCTCCTCATCATCATCATCTATGTCTTCCTCATTAATCTTCTCTTCTTCCATCTCTTCATCCATCTTATTATCATTTAGCTTATCTTCTTTATTCTCTTCACTATCTGTCTCATGCTTTTCCGTAACAATCTCCTCATTGTCTTTCACCACCTGTTTATCTATATGCGTGTCATTTTTCTCCATAACTTTGACATTCTACTCATTTCTTTCGCTAGAAGCGTCTTCATTGAGAGTCTTAAAACTTAAATTCTTTTTCGCATTGAAAGTTGGATCATATTTATGTTTTATTCCGGTACATATTTGGTTTCGTACCTTTGGACACGTCAACTTCATTCTTTAAGGTATTAAATTCTCTTTGTGGGCAGCACTTTTCTGCTGTAGGACTTCACGCAGCTCTGCAATAACTGAACCATTATTATTATTATTATTATTATTATCAGTTTCATCATTGTTCTTGATATCACTTTAAATCGTTTTTGGAATATCATGAGACAATTTGAGGGGAACAAATTCATAGCTTTCAGATTTATCATACCTATTCATGTGGGAAGAGAGATTCTGTGTTTTTTTGCATGAGTACATCTGATGTCTCTTCAAGTTATCTACTCGTGAGAAAACTCTCAAACAATTTTGACAAGTAGAAGTCATCTTAAGACTGTGCAAAGGTCAACTGACAATTGGGTCCGAACATGTCAATGCTCATTTCAATACTGACGTTATAATCAACTGCACTCTCTTAATATATGATTTGAGCCTCCCGCAATTCCTCAATGATAGAAATTATTTCATTACTGTGACTTGGATTGCCTGCTGCTTGTGATGCCAGCAGTAAACGAAGACGGTCGACTAGCTCATTTGGATCATCCCAATAAATGTAGTCTGGCCTTGAATCTTTCCTCGCTATCATGAGGTGAGATAGTTAACTCCTTAATCGTTTATTTTTCTTCAATGAACCACCAGTTGTTGTTAATCGCTTGGGTGAAAAAAGTTTCACTATAATATTTTTATATTTTGCAGTATTGTTTGAGCGAGTAGGTCAAGTAGGACTGTAATTCTTCTCATGTGCATTTGTAGCTATCCGAATTTCTTCATAGTTCTTTAGATCATCAGGGCTTATATAAATTTCATCAGGGTTTTGCTTAAATAAAATTTCGAATAATCCAGTGGTTTTCATGTAAAGTTTTTCACCAACCTTGATGTATTCTCCACCACAGCTAATAGGTGTATCACCAATCATCAGCGAACCATCACTAAGTTTTCGTACACCATAAACCATATCCAAATATATTTTTCTATTTTTATTTAATAAGAATTTTTGACCTAATTTTGATGTTATAAATATCGTTTTGGATTCTGGTGGTGTTGACCGTTCTCTTACAAAATCTGTCGGACATTTTTTTAAAGTTTTAAATTAAAAAAACTGGCGACTACTTGTTTGAAAATATAAAGATTGGATTTATGTTTTGCCAATTTTTTACTGTACTTGTTTATTTATAATAAATACATCCTGTGAGTCTTATGCGGGCTGAATTATTTTTGTGGTCAATTTTTCAACATAAAAAATGAATAATAGGGTCATCCACTAATTTTTTTTTTTTTTTTAGCATATTAAAGTATATGCTCTAAAATCACTAATAATATCAGCATAATGCAAAAAAAAACTTTTTTTCGAATTCATATTTCAAAAAGAAAAATTTGTACATATTTAGAATTCCTATTTCTGTCGCGCCATTCCGCCATCTTGATGTGACGTTGAACGCCGCCAAACGCTTGTAAATAAGCCGGGTGATTCACTTTTTTTCATAAAAACAGAAAGAAAACAGCGCTACCATTGGTATTTTGTGCCTAAATGTAAAAACACTCATGTCAAAAATCCAGGAAAATTATTTATATCTATAGACAAAGGTGAGGAACGACAAAAATAGTTCGGCGTGACATGTCCTCTACCGCATCTTTAAGGGGATGTGACACGCATAAATACCTAGCTTACCGGCCTCACTTTTTCAATTTTCTGAATTTTTTTCTGAATCTAAAAACTTTTTTTCTGAATAAAATATCGAGCTGAAACTTTGGCAATTGTATGAGAAGACAATAAACTACTTTCGCGTACTTTATTCGAGAAGGAATTTCGCAGAAAATTATTTTCGAAGAAATGATAACTGGGTGCATTTTTTGCAATTTTTTGAACCTAAGAACTTTTTTTATAAGTGAAATATCGACTTTAAACTTTGAGAAATGCAAGAGCCGACAGTAAAGTACGTTTATGTACATCATTTGAGTATAAAAGATGCAAAAAGAAAATAAATGAATTTTCAACTCAATCTTTTTGCTTAAAATTTAACGATTTTGTTCAAAATTCGTTCTTTGTTGCATTGAAATTGATCTTTTGTTGTTCAAAATTCGTTTTTTTTGTTGTTTAAAATAACTTTTTTTAACTGAAAATGTAACTTTTACATTTTCGGTTGAAAATTTATCTTCTTTAGTTAAAAATTCGCCTTTTTTGATAGAAAACTAGTTTTTGTTTAAAATTTCCTCTTTTTTTGATAAAAATGCTTGGTTGAAAATTAACTTTTTTGTTCGAAAATTCATATTTTCGAGTAGAAAATTCAATTGACTTACAGAAAATTCATCAGTTTAGTTGAAAATTCATCTCTTTAGTTGAAAATTTGACCATTTTATTAAAAGTTACTTTTTTTTGTTGTTATTCATAAAATATTATCATCTTTAAAATTTCTATAATTTTAATTTAAAATTATAGTTCGTAATGGGCAATTTTAAAACAATTTAATTTTTGAAGGCCTTAAATCTGAAGTTTATTGGCTTTAAAAGTTTAAATTCTAAAATATTTGGTTTGAAATTTCTTAATTTTTCGAGTTTTCCAATTTTATAAATTTAATAATTTTATATTTAAATATTCTAAATTGTTTGGTTAATTAAGAAAATAATTGGTCAAATTCAAGTCTTAAAAATCAAAAAGTTTTAGAACATTTGAAACTCTAATTGAAAAAAAAAATTGAATTGAAAGGCTTAAAATTTTGAAATTTCAAATATTGGAATAGTGATCTTGCTTCGCATTCTATTTTTAATTTTAAAATTTTCCAATTTTTCGTTGGCGATTTAAACAAATTAATAATTCAAAATTGAAAAATATTTTATGGGAATATTTTCAGAAGAATAATAATTCTAAATGAATTTTTTCCTTTCATAAGTTTCAATTTTGCAATTAAAATTGAAATGGTTGAATTTTGACAAGCATAATCAACAATTTGAAATTTTTTAATTTTTAAATAATTCAAATTTACCTTAAATAATTGAAATTTTGGTTGAGTATAAAAGAGTTCTAATTATTCTTAATAATTAAAATTTTTTATTTTTCGATCTTAGAATAATTGTTTCATCAATTTTAATGTTACATTATTATTTTTTATGGATTCAAATTTTTAGAATTACAGAAGCTTTGACTTTGAAATATTCAATTTATTTTTCAATTTTAGCTACAATATTATGAACAAATATTAGAAATTAGAATATGAAAAAGTAATAAATTATATCGAGTTAATTTTGTTAAAGTATAAAATAGAATGAATGTAAAACGAGATTTAAAAAATGATTCTAACGTTAAATTACTTAATTAGGATGATAAATAAATTTTAATGAGTATAAAAATCAATAAATAAGATGAAACTAGTGTACTTAAAATACTGAGAAAGCCATACGCTTCTACATTTTAGGGTTTCATCTACGAAACCCTAAAAATGAATTACAGCGAGCAGTTTCTTTCTTCCCATAAAGCATGACACATCAAACAGAAAAAGCGTCTTCAACAGTAAGCAAACAAATATTTAATCCTGTCAATAATATTGTAATAAATAAATATCAAATAATAATAATAGATAATAAATTTTGTAATTCTACAATTAAAAGTATTCAGAAATAAATAAAATGTCATAAAAACAGGAGGAATAAGATTTTTTTCAAAAACAGGGGAATACATTCTTTTAAATAAAATTATTGTGGATACAATATTAAGTTCGATTTCAATTTTAATTTAAGGAAATAATTTTTTAACTAAAAATGGAATAGTTGATATTTTTACTAAAAAATATTTTTATTTCAAATCAGAAGTAGAAAGACGAATTTTCAATAAAATAGTTAAATCCTCAACCAAAAAGATGAATTTTTAAACAAACAGTTTTATTTTTGAGCAAAAAAGATAAAATTTCTGCCAAACGAGAAGAATTTTCAAGCCAAAAAGACAAAATTTTAAGACAAGAGTGGAATTTTTAATCAAGATTTTTGAGTACAAAAAAATGTCAACCAAATTGTTTAATTTTGAAGCCAAATAGATGAATTATCGCCAAAAAAGTTCATTTTTAACCAAATGGTTGAATTTTCTACCAAAATGATAAAACTTTCAATGAAAAAGATGAATTCTTAACGAAAAATGTGATAGCTGATATTTGAATTGAAAAATATTTTTGTTTTAAATAAAAGCAATTAAATTCAATCAAAAAAGAAGAATTTTCACTAAAATAGTTGAATTTTCAACCAAATTCTTCAATTTTTAAGCCAAAATGACGAATTTTTTACAAAAAATTTAATTTTTAACTAAAAATATTAATATTCGACAAAAAAGGTTCATCTTCCATTAAGAGAAAATTTTCAGTCAAGAAAGAAAAAAAATTAAACCAAATTCTTGAATTTCTAAGCGAAAAAGACGAATTTTCAAACAAAATTGTTGAACTTTCAACCAAGAAAGATTTTTTTAGTAAAGAAAAAAAAAATCGACTAAATTGTTGAATTTTCTACCTGTAAATAAGAATTTTGAACAAAAAAGGTAATTTTCTACCAAGAAAAACTTTTGAGTGATGAAAGATAAAAAATGCAATTAAATTGTTGATTTTTTATGCCAAAAAGACGAAATTTCGATAAAAATTATTCTATTTTGGTAGAAAATTTATCTTTTTGGTAGAAAATTCATCTGTTTGGTTGAAAATGTAACTATTTAATTGAAACTTTATTTTATTTGCTTAAAAACTTATTTCTCTGACTAAAAATTAAACTATTATATTTTTTGTTGAAAATTTATCTTTTTTAGTTGAAAATTTATCTATTTCATTGAACAATTCGGTAATATTATAAGCAGTTTGAGAATTTTATTATTCGATAACTTTCCAATTCGGAATTTTTGCATTCCGGTAATTTTATTCTTCCGGATTTTTCAGTGGTCCCTAAAAAAAATTAACATTTTTTCGCTGTTAACATTAAAAATTTTAAAACAACAAAATTTAAAATTGGCTCTCATCAATCTCTAAACTATAAATCTCAAAAAATTCACGAAAAGAAATGTAACGCGTTCTACTTCCGAAAAATAAGTCAAAAAATAAATAAACAAGATAAAAAGTTTATTTGTACCGTGAATAATGTAAGCGGAAATAGGTTAATTGCGATCTAATTTTTCTATTTTCGAGCAATGCCTTGTAAATACCTTACGTAGGTGAAGATCAAATTATTTTACTCTCGATTTCTAATTTTTAAATAAACAAAATTAATTTCCGCATGACGTTCCAAACAAGAAAAGGTGCCTACTAATTTAAAACGCAAATGAGATAGCGACAAGTATATATAGACTGACAAATTATCATGAATATTCATTAGTCACACCAATCTTGGCCTTTTTTCTAAACGTGTTTGTAAGTATATATCTATAATTTAAAGCGCATTTTTCATTGCAGAATATTTATTTTTTTCATCCGGCAAAAATGGCTAGCTAAATCGCTGAAATACACATGGTCATACGGAAATATTTTAAGAGAAAACACATTTTTTTACTTATAACAAAAATATTGAAATTTTTACTACAAATGCTTATAATATGTATCTATTATTACATATTAATTAAATTTATATTATTTGATAAAATTATATTCAAAATATTAATTTTCTTATAATTAGTTAACAGAACTTGAAAAAAAATAAAGCTTGTTGCAATTTATTGAGTAGAATTCGACTGGTATTTGTACTATTATTTTATAATCATTACTCCATGGAAGTTTGTTCGAATCCACACACAAAAAAAATCAATTACTCTTTTTTTTTGAAAAAAATTATATTTAGAGGTGACTCCATTTTTTTGGTTTTATTAATGCAAATTTTCTCTCAAATTAGAGTTAGAAACTCGCGGTTTTGTTTATTACTTCACTCTGATTAAAAACTAGACAAAAATTTAACAATTTCAGAAAAAAACCGCACCTATCTAGATTAATGTAGAAGGAGATAGCTATAAATAATTATAATTTGTTTACACAATTATTTTTGCTTAATTGAATTAAATTTTAACTCAATTCAAGTAAAGAGTAGACAAAAAGTTAAAAATTTTAGGGAAAACGGCAATTTCTATCATTATACAAAGAAAATATTATTAACAATAATAATACATCATTTGAACAATTATATTTGTTAATACTAATTAACTTTTAACACATTCTAATTGAATTAATTAATTAAAAGGCAGTGAATTAAATATGTTTTAAATACCGCTTATCACTTCAACAGCACATTTTTTGATAACTTGAAAATTGTGGCTTTTATGGGAGCGGAGATTTATGAAAAAATATTGTTCATAAGGTTATAAATAAATAATGCCTTGCGTACAAGAAAATGTCACAAGAAGAAAAAGTTTTATTTTGTGCCACAGATTAATAAAATTTTTTTTTTAATCTATTTTTTTAAACAGGCACGAAAGAAATAAGTATCAATTTGAGTGCTTAAAAAAGTATATTTCAATTTTTAATTTTTTTCGCTCTTTAAATCGAAATTCGTAAAATTGAACTAATTACTAGTCAAATTTTACGGATTAGATTAGCAAAAAGTGAGCCACTAAAAATTAATAGAAAATTAGTAATTCGAATGGTCCAGATATTTTTCAATTCAATAATAAAAAACTAATTGCTTGGTTGAAAAAAAAATTATTTACAATTATATGGAAAATTCGTAAAAATGAGTTTCCTTGAATAAATATGAACTTGAGTTTCTAAAGATATTTTTTTTTATTTTGTATATTTTTTACTTCCGTGTAGCATTTTTAATTCTATTAAAACAGTAAGAAGGCCATATTGATAAAATGTTATCATGACCCAGTCTGTTTTCGTTTTCAAAATATTGCCTTCTGTTTGCACATAGTTAAAAAACATAACATTTTTTTAAATTAGAATGGATCAATGGGTTTTTGATTTTGAAATTTTTTACTGTTCAACATTTATTTAGTTTTCCATAGAAAATTTCAATTATTATTATTATAATGGCTCGTCGAACGAGAAAATGTCACGAAAGTAAAAAGTGTTATCTTTTGTCAAAGATTAATCGAAAAAAAAATTTAAAATAAATTCTGGTAATTCTGTTATTAATGGTAGGTATCGATTTGGCAACAGTCAAATTTTTAAATGATGAAAAAATTAATTTTGAGTTTAAAAAAAATTTTCAAGAAAGTAGTTAAATTTTCGACCAAAGAAAAAAATTACCAAAAAATGACCAAACCCAAAAATTCGAAATTTAAACAAAAAAGTTAATTAATAACCAAATAGTTGAATTTTCAACTAGAAAAGAACAATTTTTAGGTCAGTCCACTCAGCGCCGCCACCTATGAAAACTGGCTAAAAATTATTGTAATGAAATAAACGATGAGGGTAGATTTTTTTGCGTTTTGTTTTTCTCGCCGAAAACATATGATACGTATTCCAAAAAACTACCCCCAAGTCATACATACCTACCCCTCGTGATCAAAAATGTTATACAAGTGTAAAAACAAACTTGAACTACGTAAAGATGATCCAGAACTCTGAATTAATTATTGAACACTTGAAAATTCACTCTTTTTACAATTTCTCCCAAAAACTACCCTTCCACGTAAATTTATGTAGCGGAACTTACATATACTTATAAAACGCCGTGGATTTAGAGTGACAAAGTGACAGAAATTAGAAGATAAACGTTCATAAATGTAGGATACGATTAGATAGAGAAGAGGAGATTAAAAAAGATAGATGGGAATTTAGATTGACAGAGATAAAAAAAGATTGACGTGAAAAGATAAATGATAGGATGAGATAGAGAAGAGGGGATTGAAAAAGATTGACGAAAATTCAAATTAAAAAATAGATAGAAAAAGATAGAAGTTGACAGACGTAGCATAGGATGAGATAAAGAAGAGGAGATTGAAAAAGATAGACGGAAATTTAGATTGACCAAGATAAATGAAAATATTGACTCGGATAGATTAAGGATAGGATGAGATAAAATAAGATAAACGCTAATATATGCAGTATGCGAGGAGATAGAGAAGAGATTAAAAAAGATACATGGGAATTTAGATTAGGATAGGATGCGTATAAGATAGAAAAGAGAGGATTGTAGAAGATAGACGGGAATTTGGATTGACAGAGAGATAAAAAAGGATGGCATTGATAGATAAAGGATAGAATGAGATAGAGA
The DNA here is from genome assembly GCA_011634705.1 of Andricus grossulariae. NCBI lineage: Eukaryota > Metazoa > Arthropoda > Insecta > Hymenoptera > Cynipidae > Andricus > Andricus grossulariae. The sequence goes on along the minus strand of JAABKJ010075445.1, from coordinate 67,704,195 downwards.
AGATGGGATTGAAAAGGATTGGCGTGAATTTAGATAGAAGAATATATAGAAAAAGGTAAAGTTTGTTAGATAAACGTAGCATAGGATGCGATGAAGAAGAGGAGATTGAAAAACGTAGAGCGAAATTTACATAGACCAAGATAAATAAATATATTGACGTGGATAGATAAAGGATAGAATGAGATAGAGAAGAGGTTACTGAAAAGGATAAACGTGAATTTAGATTGACAAAGATATAGAAATTAGGAGATAAACTTTGAAAGATGTAGGGTACGATGAGATAGAGAAGAGAAGGCTCAAAAAGATAGACGTAAATATAGATTGACGGAGAGATAGTAAAAAATTGAGGTGGATAGATAAAGAAAAGGATGTGATAGAGAAGAGAGGATTCAAAAAGATAGACGGGAATTCAGATTAACAGAGATAGAAAAAGATTGATGTGGATAGAAAAAGGATAGAATGAGATAAAGAAGAAGGTATTGGAAAAGATAGACGTGAATTTAGATTGAAAAATAGACAGAAAAAGATAAACGTGTATAGATATAGGATAGTATAAGATAGAAAAGAGGGGATTGTGGAAGATAGACGGGAATTTAGATTGACAGAGAGGTAAAAAAGATTGACGTTGGATAAAGGATAGGATGAGATAGAGAAGAGGAGATTAAAAATGATAAGCATAAATCCAGGTAGAAGAATATACATATACAATATACAAGATAAATAAAAATATTGACGTGGATAGATGAAGGATAGAATAAAAGAAAAGAAGATAAATGTGGATAGATGTAGTATACGATGAGATAGAGAAGAGGAGATTGAAAAAGATAGACAGGATTGTAGATTGACAAAGAGATATAAAAGGATAGACGTTGATAGACGTAGGATAGGGTGAGATATAGTAGAAGATTGACGTGAATGGATAAAGAATAAGATGAGACAGAGAAGAGAGGGTTAGAAAAGATAGACGTTGATAGATGCAGTATAGGATGAGATAGAAAAAGATAGAAGGGAATTTAGATTAACAGAGATGGAAAAAGATTGACTTGGATAGATAAAGAATAGGATGAGATAGAGAAGAGAGGATTGAAATAGATAGATGTTAATAGATGAAGGATAGGATGAGATAAAGAGGAGGGTATTGGAAAGGCTAGAAGTGAATTTAGATTGAAAAATAGACAGAAAAAGATAAACGTTGATAGATGTAGGATACGATGAGATTGAGAAGAGGAGATTAAAAAAGATAGATGGGAATTTAGATTAACAAAGAGATAGACAAATACTGACGTGGATAGATGAAGGATAGTATAAGATAGAAAGGAGGGGATTGTAGAAGATAGATGGGAATTTATATTCACAGAGAGATAAAAAAGATTGACATGGAAAGATAGAGGATAGGATGAGATAAAGAAGAAGAGATTAAAAAAGATAAGCGTGAATTTGGATAGAAGAATATATAGAAAAGGCTAAATTTTGGTAGATAGACGTAGCATGGGATGAGATGAAGAAGAGGAGATTGAAAAAGATAGATGCAAATTTAGATTGACCAAGATAAATAAAAATATTGACGTGGATAGATAAAGGATAGGATGAGATAGAAGAAGAGCGGGTTGAAAAAGATAGACGTTGACAGATGCAGTATTTAATGAGATAGAAGAAGATAGAAGGGAATTTAGATTAACAGAGATGGAAAAAGATTGACGTGAGATGCTAAAGGATAGAATGAGATAGAGAAGAGCGTATTGAATAAGATATACGAGAATTTAGATTAACAGAGATGCAAAAAGATTGACGTGGATAGATAAAGAATAAGATGAGATAGGGAAGAGATAATTGAAATAGATAGACATTAATAGATAAAGGATAGGGTGAGATAGAGATAAGCTGCTAAAAAAGATAGGCGTGAACTTAGATTAACAGAGAGATAGAAAAGGATGGACGTGGATATACGTAGGATAGGATAAGTCAGAGAAGAGGGGATTGAAAAAGGTAGATGTAAATTTAGATTGACGGAGAGATAATAAAAGATTGACGGGGATAGATAAAGAAAAGTATGAGATAGAGAAGAGAGGATTGAAAAAGATAGACGGAAATTCAGATTAACAGAGATAGAAAAAGGTAGACGTGGATAGATAAAGGATAGGATGAGATAAAGAGGAGGATATTGGAAAAGCTAGACGTGAGTTTAGACTGAAAAACATACATAAAAAGAAAAACGTTGATAGATGTAGGATACGATGAGATTGAGAAGAGGAGATTAAAAAAGATAGATGGGAATTTAGTAAATTTTTAAGTGAAAAATGGACTATTCCACTTTTTATTTCGAAATTATCTTTTTCAGTTGAAAATTCAAATACTTCGTTGAAACTTAAACCACTTTGTTAGAAGTTAATTTTTTGGCTAAAGATGCATCATTTAAGTTGAAAATTCATTTCTTTGACTGAAAATTGAACTAATTTGTTGAAAATTTGTTGTTTTTTTTGTGAAAAATTAATTTAAAAAATGAAAATGCATAGATACCATTTTGAGTATAAAATGTATATTTTTCAGTTGAAAATTCCACTATTTGGTTGAAAATTCATGTGTTAAAAATTTATCTTTTTTTGTAGAAAATGAATCATATTAGTTAAAAATTCATCTCCTTGATTGATGATTGAACTAATTTGTTGAAAATTAGTTTTTTTGCCAAAAATTAATTTTTGAAAATGAAAATATATCGAATCCATTTTCAGTGTAAATTTATCTTTTTTCGTAAAAAATTATTATTTTTGGTAGAATATTCCAAATACTTAGTTGAAAGTTGAACTACTTTTTTAGAAATTCATTTTATGGTTAAAGATGCATCATTTTAGTTGAAAATTCATTTCTTCGATTGAAAATTTAACTACTTTGTTATAAATTCGAGTTTTTTGCTATAATATAAATTTTTAACTGATAAATTAACTGTTCCATTTTTTATTGCAAATTGATCCTTTTTAGTTGAAGATTCAATTATTTGGTGGAAAATTCATGTAATTTGTTAAAAATTTACCGTTTTTTGTAAAAAATTATTCATTATAGTTAACAATTCATCTCTTTCATTGAAAATTCAACTAATTTATCAAAAACTCGATTTTTTTTGGGTAGAATATACATTTTTTTAACTGATAAATCAATTGTTCCATTTTTTATTGCAAAATGATCTTTTTTAGTTGAAAATTCAACTATTTGGTTGAAAACTCATGTGATTTGTTAAAAATTTATCTTTTTTTTTTGTAGAAAATTAATCCTTATTAGTTGAGAATTCATCTCTTTGATTAAAATGTTAACTAATTTCTTATAAATTCGATTTTTTCTCTAGAAAATTAATTTTTTAACTGATAAATTAACTATTCTTTTTTTTATGTCAAATTATCTTTTTTAGTTGAGAATTCAACTATATGGTTGAAAATTCTTGTGTTTTGTTAAAAATTGATCTTTTATGGTAGAAAATTAATCTTTCTGGTTGAAAATTCAACTATTTAGCTAAAAGTTAAACTACTTTGGGAGAAATTCATTTGCTGACTAAAGATGCATAATTTTAGTTACATATTTATTTCTTCGATTGTAAATTTAAGTAATTTGTTGAAAATTAGTTCTTTTATGTAAAAAAATTAATTTGAAAGAATGGAAATTTAACTATTCTAGTTTTGATAGAATATTTATATTTCTTAGATGAAAATTCCTCTTTATACTTAAAAATCAATTTTTTTAAATAAAAACTTAGGTGTTCCATTTTTGAAAATAAATTTATCTTCTTCAGTTGAAAATTAATTTTTTCGTTGAAAAAAATTTGATGGTTAAAAGTTAACTTTGTTGAAAAAATTAATTATACCATTTTTTTATTGCAAATTGATGTTTTTTCGTTAAGAATTCAATCATTTGATTGAAAATGTATGTATTTTGTTAAGAATGGCTATTTTTTGACAGAAAATTATTATTTTTGTTTGAAAATCAAACTATTCTATTTTATGTTAGAAATAATTGAATTAATTTTTCAATTTTAAAGCTCGAAATACAGTTTTGTATATATGATAGATTTTTACAAAATTCCACAATAATTTATATCTATATTGTTAACACTCTGCGACGCATGAAGGATATATAACTGATAACAGGCAACCTAAAGTACGTCGCTTTTAGCTTTTTTTAATTGTAAAAAATGAAATAAAAAAATATTTAAAAACAGAGTTGATTCCGCTAAAGATAAAAAATATCTCTAAAGTATAAAACACGAATGTTATATCATTATATTTATTTTAATAAATAATGAAATCTAATAATAAAATTAATTATCATATCAAATTTGAAAATACCATATTGAAAATCCGCATATTCGAATGTTTTCTCTTCATATTGATTGCAATAACGATAAAAATAATAATTTTCCAGTCAAGAAGTACGCTCTTATTTTATAATTATAATTTTGTGTATATAATAGCAATATTTTGTTGTGAACAATTTGCGATATTTTATATATTTCTTATTAAATATTAAATATATTCTCTTATTGATATTGCATTATTATTATCCTTCCAAATAGAAATAATGAAAAACATAATTATCAGAATAAAATTAGGTTTTGATTGATTTTTTGCGCCCTTAGTTTCTATATAATATTCACAGAAGCGGACTGGGATTTAATATTATTTCAAAGATTTCAAAAAAATATATAAAAAATTTCTCAACATTTTATAATATTTCTATAACATTCAAAGAATTCCAAAATAATTCAGGGTTTTCTTAAGATTTCGAAGATTTGACGAAAGTTTCTAATATTTCAGAGGATTTCACAGTATTTCCAACATCGCATGCTTTTTTAAACAATTTCCTTGAATTTCGGAATATTTGAAAGGATTTTATACAGAATTTATCGGATTTTAGGATATTTCAAAAGATTTGAAGGGTTTTCAGAAAATTTTAAACCCAATATTGTAGAGAAGCAGACAGAGAACGAAGAAGTTATTCGATTTGTTCGAAAGATTTAAATATCTCTTGTATAATTGATCAAGATACTGAATCACCTCTGTCTTTCGCTTGCTTATACCACTCGAAGACAGCAGTATCCAAAAATACATGACTATTTTTTGTCGCCTCATATATAACGTTGTCACCTCCGAAAACGGAGGTGACAACGTTTTGCCTATTTTTTTATGTAAATCCAGTGTAAATGGACTTTTATTGCATTTGGCGCAAAAACGTTCGGAGGTGAAAACGTTCATCCTTTATCGGCAATATCGCCTACCTAGTTCGAGTATATTTCACCGGCGCTAGTGTCGCCATACTAACAGATACAATCCGTACGTTCTCACCTCCATCATATATAAATGCAATCACAGGTAAGATGCACACCTTCCTACCTCCGTGATTTGGCAACACTGCATTTACTTTCAGTTTATCGGTAGGTGCCTTTCGCCGGCCGACATTTGAAAACTATCAAATAGTAAGATTCAATCGTGAATGTAAAAGTTTGAAAATGGTTCAATTTTTTTTCAAAATGAGTAGCTGTATGTTGTTGGGGCCGCTGAATTAGAATTTTATATCAGAATTCCAAAATTCAAAATAGCTGATACCAAAACGTGAAAATCTTTGAATTTTTATGAAAATGAGTATTTGTAGGTTTTTGAGTTCGCTGAATCTGAATTTGGTATCAGACTTTATAAATTCAAAATGGAGGATATAATATCGCAGATAAAAGCACTAATATTTTGAAATTTCAAAATTCTAGACATTTTTTAGTGTCGCTGAATCCAAGTGTGAAAATAAATTTTTTTCAACTGTTTGGTTGAAAATTATTCTGTTCTACTTATAATTTCATGTTCTTTTTTTCTTTTCGAGAATTAATTTTCTTGACTGAAATTGTAACTGCTTGGTTATTATTTTTTCGAAATTTTTCGTTTTTTAGTTGAATTCAATTGTTTTAAAATTAAATTTGTTGGTAAAAATACTATCTATTACATATTTTATTAAGAATTTAGTTTTTTGAAGGAAAATCAACTACTTGTATTAAAGTTGAACTAAATTGTAAAAAATGAATTTTTTTATCCATTACAAATTCCATTAAAAATTCCTTTTTTTTGTAGGAAAACGAAATACTTGGTTTAAAGTTAAACTACATTGTAAAAAATGAATTTTTTGGTTGAACATACATAGTTTTAATTCAAAATCAACCTATTTGGCCATAAATAAACTCTTGTATAGAAAATTCGTAATAATGGCTCGAAAATTCGAGAATTTTGTAGAAAAGTGGACTAACAGGTTAAGAATTTATAGTTTGTTGGAAGTTCATATTTTTGGTTGATAATCAAACAATTTATTTGAAAATGTAACTATTTCTTAGAACTCCGTTTATTGTATGTTAAAAATTCAACTATTTGGTCGTGAGTGTACCATTTTGTTGATAATTAATATTTTTGGTTTAAAATTAAACCATTCGCCTGAAAATGTAACTGTTTTGGTGGAAATTCTCTTTGCTTAAAATAATTTTTTTATCTGAAAAGTTGATTATTCCACTTTTGGTTGAAAATGTATTCCCCACAAGTTGATGATTCACCTTTTCGGGCGTAAATTACCTTTTTTTTAAGTTCGTCCTTTTGGTTATAAAATTATTCTTGTTTGTTAAAAAATCATCATTTTCTTTCAGGATGAGACTATTTTGTCAAAAATTCGTCATTTTTCATTAGATGAAACTGGTTGATAATCTTTTGTTTTTTTTTTGTTGTTGAAAATTTGTTTTTTTAACTGAAAATTTAATGATTCCATTCTCGTTTAAATTAATCTTCTTTAGTTAAAAAATCAACTATTTGGTCGTAAATTAACTTTTTGGTTGCAAATGAATATTTTTGGTTCAAAATTAAACTAATTATTTCGAACTATTTTTTTTTTAATTCTTTGGTCTTTGTGAAAAAATAATTTTTTTATCTGAAAAGTTACAATCCACTTTTCTTTGAAAATGTATCGCTTATAAGTTGAAAATTCAACTATTTAGTCGTAAATTAACTTTTTTCCTAAAAATTCATATTTTTTGTTTAAAATCAAACTATTTATTTTATAATCTAACTATTTTGTTGGAAATTCTTTTGTTTTTAATTAATTTTTTTATCTGAAAAGTTAATTATTCCACTTTTGTTTGAAAATGTATCACCTATGAGTTAAAAATTCAACCATTTGATCGCCGAATAACTTTTTTCTTGAAAATTCATATTTTTTGTCAAAAATTAAACTATTTATTTTAAAATCTAACTATTTTGTTGGACATTCTTTTTTTTTTATTAATTTTTTTATCTCAAAAGTTAATTATTATACTTTTGGTTAAAAATGTATCTCCTATCAGTCAAAAATTCAACTATTTGGTAGAAAATTCATGTATTTTCTGGAAAATTCGTCCTCTTGGTTTTAACATTATTCTTCTTTGTTAAAAATTCATCATTTTCTTCGAAGTTTCTACTATTTTGTCAAACATTCGTCATTTTTCATTGCAACTGTTTGATAATTCTTCTTTTTTGGTGAAAGGAAGTTTTTTAAACTGAAAATGGAACGATTCCATTTTTGGTTGGAAATTAATTTTTTTAAATTGAAAATTAAACTATTTGGTAGTAAATTGCCTTCTTCTAACCTTATGATGATCAACAATTCTATTTTTGGTTGTAAACTTATTCTTTTTAGTTGAAAATTCATGTATTTATTTGAAAATTCCTTTTATTAGTTTCAAAACTCATCTTGTATGGTACAAAAATGATTTCGTATGATTGAAAATTCATCTCTCTGGGCTAAAAATAATCTTGTTGGATAAAAGTTCGTCTTGTTGACTTGAAAATTCAACTCTTTGGCTTAAAATGCAACCACGCAATTTTTTGTGACGATGATGTTGCTACTTAATGTATCGATAAGGATTAAAATTTTATTTTTTTTTGCTCAGAATCATATACTATTTTTCGAGATTTTAAAAAATGATTGAAAATATTTTTCCTTCTTTTTCAATTTCCCTTTGAATTCATTAAGGAAAAAATCTTTTGGCATTTTCCTATGAATCCTACAAAAAATTTGACATTCTCTTGATGTTCTGCAAAATTGAGAACAGTATTGGGGTTTTAGGTCTTAGGATTCAGCTCACTAAAGATTTCAAACCGATAGAGATCTACATCTATGTATGGTAACTTACCATAAATTATCCAGAATTTTTTTCTAAAGATTTCTATTAATTTCCAGAAATGTATGAAATTTTTTGGTCATTAATGTTAATTTTACACGTAAATATTGTAAATTATTAAAACTAACCATAGTTCGTTTATGAAAATTTCCATAAATTTCCGGAAACTTATAAAAAATTTCTGTAATTTTCGATAATTTTACAGGTAATTCATGGTAACTGAAGATAAATTGCCCGAAATTCCATACAAAAATGTTCTATAAATTTCCAGAAATTTTCGGTAATTTACGGCAATGTGATCGGATATACATGGTAACTTTTTACGAATAACCACAAAATGCTATTATATGCAACCAAAATTTCCTTACAGTTTTTGCGACTTTATTTTAAATTTGCAAGATGTTCCAGGTCTGTGATAAGCTATTTTCCGTACTTTTTTATTTATAGTTTCTGAAGAAAATCATCTATAATTCTTAAAGATAACTAAATAGTGCTTTATGAAATTTGTTTACTAAGATAGTGAAAAAAAAGTATTATTCACTTGAAAAGTGAAAAAAACTGTAAATTTAAGCGTGCAGCTGTGTGGTCATTTGAAAATAATTCGAAGGTTGACAGCTAAAATAATATTTTCATTTTTGAAAGCTTTCAAGAGAATAGAAAGATTTTCCTAAGATTACAAAGAATACATAAAATGATATTTGTATTGAAAAATTAGCTTAAAGAAAATATTCAAACAGTTCTTTGAGAACTACAAAAGATTTACAAAATTTTCGAACAGAAATGGACTTAAATTTTTCCTGAAACGAGCAAATAAGAGATAAAGCTACCAGCGTTGAATAACAGATAAGACTGAAGATAAATTTTTTCAAAGCAATCCCTAAGAAACGTATATGAAATTTCGAGCTACCGATAATTAAATAGAATTTTGAAATTGTGGTTTTGCGAAAATGAATCTACATTGAATTCATAATTCTTAATGCTAAAAATATAATTATATCATGATATTCACCAATAAAATCAAGGAAGATCGGCAATGATAGGACCAGTGTAAAAAAGATCCTCATTTTTTCAAACTGAGTAAAAACTTATTATTGTCGTAATTAAGAATTCGGCGAATAATTTCATTACTCCGGTGCTTTATCACGATATATAGCAGTCTTTATCTCATGAATTAGGTAAACCTGAAGCTTATCATTGTGAGATATTTTGATTTCACTAAGCAATCAGAATTCTTATAAATTTAAAGTATTTGAAATTGAAATTGGAAAAATATAAAGTTGTAAATTGATCAATTGTATGGGGAACTTTCAATAGTTTTTATGATGACCTGATGAAAACGATTATAGAAAATTTATAAAACAAATTCGACAATCAATAATTTCAAGTTACTATTTTCTTGCAGCTGCATTTCTTAGAACAAAGAATTTTGTCTAATTCACGTCTGCTGGGAAGGGGAATTTTCCTCTTACCACAAAAATTCTCTGAATACGTATTTACTTTTTTCAGATCATTGAAATTTGAAAAAAAAATAAAACTTTAGAACACAACCAAATGTTCAGTTTAAATATGTTGCATACATAACTGCAAAACCAGAGCATCAGAATTCTTATGAATTCGAAGTACATAAGAATCGTCTAGTAGCAAAACCGGCCAACTCCTCGATTTTTGGAAAAGCGTTTATTTATTTTTTAGAATCCTAAGAGAACTTTTTAATCAACTGAAAACAAGAAACCATGAAAAAACCGCTCAAATCCCTGTTTTATATGCGTTCGAAAATCGCGATGTTTTGGGAAATTTAAGAAGGGAGATTTTTCAGTTAATTTTTTTTTATCTGAAAAAGAGACATTTTTTACTGTTAATAAAAATTACTGGATTTTAGAGATTTGAAATTTCACTTAAATTTACGTTTTTCGGTTTTGTTAGCGTTTTTAAACAGAAAATTGACATTTTCAAACAAAAATAATTAGAATTTGAAGGATTGTAAATTTTTAACTATTTGAGTTAACGTTGGATTTCTACACTACAAATTTGTATTTTGAAACATAACTAATTTTGAACAAAAATCAAAAGATTTTTCAGATTATTCTTCAGAAACATTGAAATGACAATATTTGGTTCAAGTATAAATAAATGGTTACGTACTCAATTGTTTTCATTCAAATGTTGGCTTGCGCTAACATTAATATACATTTTGAGCCGGAAAATTTCATCAGACTTAAAAAGGGACCGTATGAGGTCCGAAACGTTGTGAACTATCTATTTTTAATAATTCGATGTTGTTTATTTGAACCTTTTGATACCGAAAACTTTTTACGACACAAAACTGAAAATTTGAGCATATTTAGTTTATGTTAGTGTCTTTAAAAGGAAGTTGGTATTTTTTAACCAATGTACAACGATTTTCAATTCAATACTTATTTCTATTTCTGATTTTCAATTGAATACTATCTTAAGGTTTTTTCTCTTCACAGCGACAAGGATCGTTGCTTGTCACTTATTGTATAATCTTATATATATATAAAAACTAAAGGTTAACAACCACCGCAGGGTCCCACTGGGAGTAACTGTCATCTAAAAAAATGACTACTGACACGTAAGCTGTGATTGGTCGAAAATCCGACCCCTTTGACGTCAGAGGGGTCCTCCAATCGACATCATGATAGAAAATTAATATTTCAACATTAAATTAAAAATATTAAACAATATGTGAAAAATATTTTATGGGCGTTTTTAAAATTAGAATTTTATAAACTATAAGATCCAATAATTAGAAAAGTGATATCTGACTTTGGAAACAACCCTATTCGGAAAAATTCAAAACTGTAGCGTTTCAAATTAAAAAATGAACCAATTCAGGCATTTCAACTAAAAATTGTTCAACTTCTAATACATATTTAAAAAGTACTATGCATGTAAGTTGTAAATGTTCCAATTTTATATTGTATAACAACTCCTGTCGCCAGTTTTCACATTTTCAACATGCTTTGAAATGTTTCAGCTTCAAATTATTTTTTACGAGTACTTATTTTTAATAGTTCAGCACTTAAAATGTGTACCTTCTCTATTCAGAAATAATTTATTCAAGTGCTATAATTGCTTTAATTATTGTTCAATAATGGCTACACTTACTAATTTTAGAGAATTTTCCGCGTAATTCAAATATTGAATTTTCAAATATCGTATATTTAAAGAGAAAAGGGGAACTTTTTTGAGAATAGGGGAATTTGAAGAAAAAATGGGAAACTAAGAAAAAAGGGGAAGAATGTGCACCTTGAATATATTAAAAATACCCTAAGGTATTTCACACCCTTTAAAGTCTTTTGAGCTCCCTTGAGAATTTTGAAGTTTTTGAAAAATCCATGGAATTTTTAAAAGTAACCTAAACATCGTGAAATTTTTCAAAATATCCCAAATAATTTTTTATTCTCTAAAATCTTTGGAAATGCCCTAAAATTTTCCTAATCAGGGTTTCTACTCAAATCCTGAAAAAAAACTGACAATTCCAAGTTTTTTCCAGGTGTCTCATTTTTTTCCAGGTATAATATTTCATCGATTTTTTTAATCAAATATTTCGCATTTTTTTAAATAATCAATTTGGATACGTATAAAGTTTCGGGAGTTTATTATGAATAATGTTTTTTTTTCAGTTTCTAAGGATTCATAATAAACACATAATAATAATAATCCATTTCCTGATTTTGTCCACCAATTTTTTATAATAATTTAAATAAATTTTTATCTTATCTTCATATATAGTTAAAATGCAGTGAACATTTAGGTAAAACTCAGGTGGGTGCCAAATAATTGAATTTCAACTATAAAATATCAGTTTTCAAACAAAAATGGAATAGTTAAATTTGTAGTTAAAATCATTTTCAAACAGTGATTTATTTTCAATTAAAATGATCAATCTTAAACTGCAACAGATGAATTCAAATGAAGAAGATGAATTTTTAACAAGAGCTTAACTTTCAACCAAGTAGTTTTATTTTCAACCAGAAACGTAAGTTTTCAAGCAAATTTAGGAATATTTAACTGGAATACTTCAATTTTCCACGAAAAAAATGGATTTTTCAACAAGAAGATTCATTTTCTGCCAAAAAATACGACTTTTTAACAAAATACACCATTTTTAACGAAATAGTTGAATTTTGAACTACAAAAATAAATTTTCAACTAAAAATTGAATAATTAAATTTTCAGTTAAAAACATTAATTTTCAACAGAAAAACAGAATTTTCAACGAAAATGATGAATCTTCAACTGAAATACTATTTTTCAACATTAGAAAAACTAATTAAAAAAAAATAGTTACGTTTTAAAAGAAAGTGATGAGTTTCAAACTAAAATGATGAATTTAAAATTGGTATAGTGGAATTATTAACCAAAAAGATAAATTTTGAAATATTTAACTGAAATGCTTGAATCTTCAATCGAAATGATACATTTTCAAACAAGAGAGACTAATTTTTGAACGAGAAGATTAATTGTCCAATAAGAGGATTAATTTTCTACCAAAAAGACAATTTTTCAACCAAAAATAGAATAGTTAAATGTTCAGTTAAAAAAAACGTTTTCAACCAAACTGAAGAATTTTTAACTAAAATTATGAATCTTCAAAATAGTTGAATTTTAAACCAAACAGATGAATTTTCAACTAAAATAGTGAAACTTTAACTGGGAAAAAGTTGAATTTTCAACCAAAAACATGAATTTTCAACAATATACATGAATTTTCAACTAAAAAAGATCAACTGTCAACAAAAAATTGAATAGTCGAATTTTCAGTTTAAAAAACTGAAGTTCAACCAAAGAGATGAATTTTCTACTAAAATGACGGACTGTACATTAGAATAGTTGAATTTTAAACCAAAAAGATGAATGATTGTCAACCAAGAAAATTAATTTCTATAAAAAAAGACAAATTGGAATTTTTTTGAGTGTCCTAAAATACTTGAAAACCTTTGAAACTTATTAAAGCTCTTGCAAATTCCTTGGAATTTTGAAAAATACCCTAAAATCTTTCAAATCCTTGGAAGTCATTTAAAATTATTGAAATGTATTAAAAACACGATGAGATATTTCACATTCTTCATTCTTTTAAAATCCCTTGAAACCTTCAAAAATAAATTGCAATACCTTGAAATATTACAAATGTCAAAACGTTACAAATTGAATATTCTATGATTCAAATTTTGGAAAATGGATCATTTAAAATTCTGAGGCATTGCAATTGTATTATTTATAAATAAAAGCGTTAACAATTAAAAAATTAAAAACTTGAATTTGAATCATTTTATATTCAGAGAAATTAAAATTTGATAAATTGTAATTTAAAACTAAATTGAATCTTTCAAAGTCAAAGCTTCTGAAATTCTAGAATTTTAAATTGTTATTACATAACAAATAAATAAAAAAATAACGAATTTTCAATAATATAGTTCGATTTTCAACCTAAGAAATGAATCTTAAAAAAAAATTAATTTTTAACAAAGTGGTTCAACTTTTATGCAAGAAATTGAATTTTCGATTTAAAAATTAATTTTCAGCCAAAAATGGAGACGATACATTATTCGATAAGTAATTAATTTTTTAACAAAAAAATCAGTTTCAGCAAAATAGTTAAACTGTAATAGTTAAATTTTCAATTTGAAAAATTAATTTTCAACAAAAAAACAAACAAACGAATTTTCAATAAAATAGTTCCATTTTGAACCCAAGAGATGAATTTTCTGACAAAAAAAATTAATTTTGAACAAACTGGTTGAACTTTGCTCAAAGTACATAGTTGAATTTTCAATCTAAAAAAAAAATTTCAGCCAAAAATGGAATAGTTACATTTTCAACTTAAAAAATTAATTTTTCAACAAATTTTGTTTTTCAATTAAGTAATTAAACTTCCAACCAACGAAATGAATTCTTAACAAAAATAATTAATCTTCAATTGTAATAGTTCAATTTTCAATCAAAAGAATTAGTTTTCAGCTAAAAAGATGAATTTTTAACTAAAATGATGAATTTTCGGCAACAAATAGAAGATTTTTTAATAAATTGGTTCAACCTTCACACAAACAATAGAATTTTCTACAAAAAAATATAAATTTAAGAACATTATATCAGGGTAGCCTCAAACATCATTTTCAAAATTCTCTATCTTTATTTTGACAAATTTTTCATTTTCCCTGACCATTAATATTCAAATACCACAATCTTAATCGTGTTACATTTTCAACATATAATCTTTTATAAATTAAATTAAACAATTTCAAATTTAAATTAAAAAGTTAAAAATTTATTATACTTGACAAATAAAGTACCTCTTATTGAAATTCCCTGCCTTTTGCAAGATTTTTTATATCAAAGTCCGTGACTTTCACAGTCAAATAAAAATGGAATAACTCAGTCAAACCTTTTTTATTTAAGGAAATGAAAATTCCAGGACCATGAGCAAAATTCAAGGACTTTTCCAGGTTTTCAAGGCTAAAGACAATAACAAAATGTTTAAACAATTTATTATAAATATCTTATTACCAGTATAAAGCAGTATTTTATTTACTAGATACAATTCGCAGTAAAAATACTGCAAAAAGTCATAAATAACGCCAAAAACTCGCAAAACCTATATTTTCACTCATGAGTTTTTTTGGGACCCTATAAAATAGACTTACGGGGCTAATAATCAAAAAGTCATATTTTATTCGTATTTCATGGCTAATTGTGAAGAGAAATGTTGAGTTTTACCTCGATTCAGCTAATATTGACGATTTTGAATAAAATTGACAAAAAAAGTCTTTTTTTATGGGAAATACGTGTTAAACCTAATTAAAAAATTGATTTTTTTGGTGAATTCGAACCAATTTCCGGGCGATAAGCATGAAAATTAGAAAAAAAATTTACGGTGCATTTTTGGACCATCCTCGTGCACACTCACCAAACATAAAAAAACTGAAGAAATATTCTCGATAATGCTCCTCAATTTCTTTTATTTACTGTTTTGAATAAAAGACTCATAAGCAGTTCCAAAGTACCCGATAAAACCTAATGAAGAAGGAAATGACCGTTTTCAAAAAGGGAATATAAGAACGATTTAAATAATTCATGATGCGTAGCAGATCCTACTTACTTTACATATTTGATCAGCGCGTGCGAGACGAGTGGTGCGGGTAGAAATGTCCCATTGACACAGGACAGATCTCCCCTGATTTCTTCATCATCCATCACCTTCGGCAAAATTTCCTTTTCCTCATCCTCCAACTCTTTCCGTCTCGATTCATTACCGTCGCTCTTGATTGGCTGCTTCCGGACGCCAGTCAATTTCCCAGCCAATAAGTTCGACGACATATAAGCGTTATAATCCTGCATCGTCCTCTGAAGAACTTCCTTCTCCATTTCCAGTATGGGTAAATCTTCCTCAGTTCTAGAATATCCTAACATACTTTGGAGATCGAATCGCGGACTTTCGTATCCACTTGGCTTTGGAACTCGATATTGAGCCTCCACTTGCCTCTGATCGTTCAACGTCTTTATTTCGTTTTCAACCGGATGCGGAAATCCTGTTTTCCTGGCAGACTTGTCTTCCGAGTAGCTCTCGATGTACGGCAGGTTCTCTAATCTCGACTTTGAGATTTCTCTTTCGAGGTATTTCGAGAATTCTTTTTCTACTGCTCCATCCTTGAAGCCAGCGTAGTGGTAGCGTTTTGTCGGCTCGGGAGGAATTGGAACTTTTGATTCAGTTGTTAGCTGTGATGGGCTGATCGATGTCAAAGTAGGATTTTCAAGGACCTGTTTCAGATATAGGAGGATTTTGCAGATTTAGTTTCGTTTAGTAGATTTCTCGTGCAGGAGAAGTCATGATATGAAAAGTGGAAAGAGGATTTAAACTCCTGAATTGAATATGTGGTAATTTTTCAAGTGGCGGTTTTGAGCGCCATCGGGTGGTATCGGAACTGCCAACTGTTACGTTTCGCGCTTTATTTGTTATCATAGTTAATACTTTTTTCTCAAATATTGTAATGATATTTTTTCGAGAATAACTTGGCGAAATGTTTAAAGTTTTGTTTGGGTTTCCCAAAGGCGGAATTCTCAAATCCCTCCGTCTTCAATATGCTCGAGTTTCAAAATAAAACGAAGCCAGTTTTCACAAAGCTAAGATATATGGAGGTATGCTGAAGTTGTCGTAAATTGAATTAATTTCGTTCCTATAACAAAGGAAGACGAAATATTAACAACCGGTTGTATTCTATTAGAATCAAGCCGGATAGCCTATGAAAAATCGACCAGACACATCCTCGGGTTGTGGATATGGGATACCTGTAGCCAGAGTATCTTCTAAATACGGTTAAAATACTTAGTAAGTTGTCGCGAACGATTCTCCAGGGATAGTCTCAAAGAAAAAACACTCAAGCTGAGCCGTAGCAAGCGTAAAAACTGCGCGAACCCTTTTCCTAGCTGCTCTCGCGAACACAAATTAAACCACAATAACAATAATTTGGATAGAAACATCACGCTGGTTCGGCGAATTGCTTACACAATTGAGTTGATGGATTGACTGAGAGATGAGTGGATGAACTGCTATGATGCCAGCATTATCCCTGTTCGCAGATGTTACATGGCGCGCACGTAGATTGCACACTATGGTGCCTGAAATGTTCATAGCTTCAGTACGTTTTGGAACATTCCTTGCAAAATCAAGATGACTGCCTCTCGCACACTGTATGTGAACGCAAAGCGCTTCCTCGAACACTGCATAATAAAGCCGCAGTCGAAAAGGAGGAAGCGACATTAGGACCAATCGCGGAAAGCATGTACCCCCTGAAAGACAATAGCGACTTTCGGAAAAGAAAGAATATTTACATCTAGATTCCTCCCAAGCTCCGAGATATAGGTGAAATGGATGCTTCCCTTCATAAGGATATCTATGTTAAGACTGACGATGGAACACAATACTGGAAGACACTTGCATCAACTGAACAAGAAAATTGGCTAAGCCAAATAGAATACTTTCCGTTTTCAATGAGTGGTTTACTACACAAAATCTGGTAGGCCGTTTACGGAAAGGTCGAAGCTGCTGACAGGCCAGCAGCACATTGTTAACAACACACGGGTGTTATCTGACGCGAGGAGGAGAATACAGCAGAGTGGTCGGTCAGGAAGAAACAGCAGTTTGGAGTTGACACATCATGCGCTTCCAGCGATCTCCCTGCATATGTCAAAAATCCGCCTATGCTGGTCGAGGTCTAAATTTTGTTGAAGAAAGATTTACGAGGTCCTACCATAATTAAATGAAAAACACAGAAAATGTCATTGGCTTCAAGGAGCTTTGCGACAACCTCATAACATCTAAGGAGGAATATTCATTATTCACTTCTGGTGGAAGAAAGTAACTTTTACACAGACACACATTTGGCTCACATCGTAACTTCAAATTGAAAGTCGTAGACACGCATTCTGTTGGTCCTGGTGTTAGAAAGTACTATACTCCTATATAGACTTATTGTCCATTCGTTAGAAAGCTTGTAGGTTTATTCACACATAACGAGATACACAGAGAGATTGATCACCTTTTGAAAAATTAGATTCACTGCCTTACCTGGAAATAATCGTGTGACAACCAATAACGTCACCTTCAGAAAGCCGA
Source organism: Andricus grossulariae (assembly GCA_011634705.1). Taxonomy (NCBI): domain Eukaryota; kingdom Metazoa; phylum Arthropoda; class Insecta; order Hymenoptera; family Cynipidae; genus Andricus; species Andricus grossulariae. The sequence goes on along the minus strand of JAABKJ010075445.1, from coordinate 67,686,394 downwards.
CTTTCAGGACGACACCATGAGTCCTCTCCTCTTCTGCATCACACTTCTGCCTCTGTGTCTCGCACTAAACATGAGAAATTGGTATGGACTTAAGATTTGACAGGTTTGCTAAGATTTATCTGAAGCAAGGACATATTTCTGAATTTTCCGAGGACCTTGCCCTCGTTGATATGAGTGTGAGCAAGCACCTTTACGCTGGAGGGACCAATATATGCCTAGGCGTGCTTGAGAGCCGCATTAAGGATATAACATTAGTTCAGACAGCTATACGAAACAGATACCTGTGTGTTTTTCCACAGAATCGATCTTCCACTCTGTCGGCTTTGAACAACATATCTGCGACTAACATGCTTGCCGTTTCGGTTCTACTCTACTCCTTTGGGGTGATTCTTTGGGCAAGGCACGAGCCGAATCATCCTGGTCTACAGCTTACATTGTCGCAAATATAAAATTTTCCTTGTCTGGAAATGCTCAGAAGTCACGAGAGGATTGGCAACAGAAGATTTCTTTACAGAGCCGCGGAGGAGACGGCCGAGACTCTTGCTCTGAATCTCAACCTGAGAAGTGAGGAAAGTGCATTACTTGATCCAGATGCCTCACTATTTTTGCGTGCCAGAACAATGTGATTTCTGCCTTAGTGAACTAGGGTGGTCCAAATTTATACCTGTAAAAATTTGATTTTTGGTGATAGCCCCCGCCCCATTTTGTTCGTTTTCCGGGACAAATAAATTCCGTAATTTTCGTTTTTCTCAACGTTAACCCGTGCCCCCTGACTTTTGAAACTAACATGGTGCTCTAAATGGGAAAAGCTCGATTTGAAAAAAATGGAAAAAAGGCGTACTCTTTATAAACTTTTTGTGAATTAAGTATAATCACCGCTCACGGAGTATTTATGGAATAATTTCCACCCAATAACTTTTAATTTTGACACTCCAAATCCTCTTTCATTGTGCTCGAGAAATGCCCTTGAAAATGCAAAATAGCAGTTTTCTATAAAATCCATGTTGAATAATTACAATAATAATTTGTTTAAAAAATTAAAATCAACTGCTGTAAGTAAAGCATAGTGTTTTTTTCTGAAAATCACCCCCGTAGATAATTGGAATTTTCTAACTGAAAATAATTTATATGTCGATATTTTGTAAAGTATATATAGTTTTCCTTTCTTTAAATCAGCCCCGTAGATAACTAGAATCTGTCAACTGAAAATAATTTCCACGTAGATATTTCCTGAAGTATATTTATACACAATGCGGCCCAAAGAGTGCTTCATAACCATCTTTGTCGCTCTCACGGTGTTGGCCGCGACCCTGCCTTGCCGAACGCTCAAAGGGAGATAAAGACTTCGAGAAACGAACTATATTCGTGATCGAATTCTCGGCTCCTTCCGAATACAACATCACTGCCAAGGAAAAATTCTAAACTATTTAAAATAAGAATAATTCAAGTTCTAATTTAAAAAATGTCCAGTTTAAGAAAATTTAATCGTTCAAGTTTCAATGTTTCTAGTTTAAAATTGGTTCAAATACTGTAATTCTTATAATTTAAAAATTAATTCATTGATTCTTTAATTTGGAGCATTGAAAATGATAACATGAATTTTTATGTTTGGAACTGAATCTAAATGCATTTAATTTAAAAATTTTCAATTGAAAAGTGTTAATACTATTCATTTTATGCGTGTTCATTTTTCATTAATTCAAATGGAAACATGGTCAACTTTAGAGTTCGAATTTTTTAATTTCATTGACCCTGAAAAATGTTTGCCAACCGGGAAAAAAGCTGGGGATTTTTTTCTTCAATTAAAGTGGCCACCTTGTTATTACTATTAAACAAATATAATTATTTTCATACTTATGTTAGAGAGATAGGCAACTTTGATTCCCACGTAGAGTGACGAAATACTAATTAAATTCTCTCGCTAAAATGATTCAATTTTTTAGGTTCAGTATAATTATAAATACATGATTTTACTTAGCTCGATCGTAACATTATAAAAATTAGTCCTGTTTTTCGAACTTTCCGCTCCTGGAGTTTCTCGCAAAACAACCCCACAAATTCTGCGAAAACTTCCGTCGATTTGCTCGACCACTTTGCTACCATGAGAACTTTTTACCAATCCTATACCTTTTGAAACACTTTCTTTCCGAAAAATTTTCAGTTTTACTTCTTGAAAGCCACTTTGAATTATAATTACCAGTTTTATAATGTATTTTATCTATTATTTCTTCTTTATTTATCGCGTATTTACATAAAGCTATACATAGGCTTTGAGTTTAACTCACCAACCCGTTTGAAAAAAAAACCGTCAGGCGGCGCCACGTGCGTCCCGCCAGAGATACTTGGGAGCTGTATAGGCTCGGGGCAACAGCTACGCCGATTTATGGTGAGCAGTTTCGCGAAAATAAGAGGCAACTGTTGTCCCTCAAAGAGAGTCCACAATAGGATTTGAGAAACCAAGTAGCATTGACTTGACGTAGGCTTGACATAGCAGTATCGTGGATGCGATGCGCTCGCATGTATTGCCAACTGTTCGTTTTTATGTGTCGTTCGTTTTCCGTTGTTCCGGAGAATCGAGATTAAAATGGCTGATTCATGTTTTGATTTCATCGAAAGTGAGGTTATGACGTGCAGGGTTGCTTTAATGTCGGTTTTGTGGTAGTGCTTACAGTGTAAACGTTTCGAAAAAAAAATTTGAGACTATTTTCCGATGATATTAATTGCTTACCAGTGGTAATTTTAATCTTGATTCTCTGGAACGCGAATGTCAAATAAAAATAAACAGTTGGCAATACGTGCGTGTGCATCGCGTCCACGCTACTGCTATGTCAAGTGTACGTCAAGTCAATGCTACGTCGCTTTCTCAAATCCTATTGTGGACTCTCCTTTAAGTATGGGTCGGCTCCTATACCGAAACTGAGGCAGGAGTTGTGCGGTGAAAATCTGTTGTCCAAATTGTAATTTTGACGTTTTCGTAATTTCGTGCTTCTCATGCATCGCTGAGTCTCTGGACTTTTCAAAGTTTTTATCTTTAGGTCTTCATCGGAAAGGTAAGAGAATATATATTTTTTGATATAAATGAGGTTATGTGAACGACAAAATCATTTGGATCGATCAAGATTTGTAGTCAAAAATTTGAAGCGAAGTTAGGTTTTCTTCGTTTCAATTAAGGATTCAAAATTTACAAGCTTAGGCATTCCATGTTATACGTTTTACAAGACTTCACATTTTTACTCTTCCATACTTGAAACATTTCTATAAATTTGTAACTGTTAATTAACTCCAATGGTTTCAAATTTTAAAGCGTTTTCATTTGGTTCTTCGAAATATTGACATTAAAGAATTTAAAAAAAGAAAATAGAATTTGAGTAATTTGTTAATTTTTAAAGGGTTGTCGACAGTGTGAAATTCTTTTTTCACTAATAAAAATTTATAATGTTTGTGAATGTAAAAATTAGAGCAAATAATCGAAAATTAACTCAGCATCTTAAACAGAAATTGAATAATATCAGAATAATTTCACATAGGATAAAAATTTTATGATTTTTCCCCTTTTATATCCTTGAAGACTAAATTTAAATATTGAAGGTCTTACTTACTGCTCAGCTTTTACTTTGAAAATTCCAAAATTAAATTACTTTAAACTGGGCTCGTTTTAAATTAAGTAGTTTTGAATTGAAATCATTTCGAATTAAATAATTTTATATTGAAACATTGGAAATAGATTAGTTTAATTTTTGAATCTTTGAAAATTGCATCGTTTAAAAACAATTTTATTTTCTTTGATAAAAAATATTTGTAAGTAATGCTTCGCTAAAGAATTGTAATCTGAAATGTCAAAAGTTTTATAGTTTTAAATTTACAGTAGTACAAAATTGCAAGCTTTCAATATTTCGAACTGAAACCTGAGTAATAATTTTTATCGTGTGGCCTGCGCAAGCTTAAATAATAAGTTTCAGTATTAATAATTGACAGCTGAAAATTAGAAGAATTTGGTACCAGTTAACTCGTACCAAAATTGACCGATTTCAAACTCAAAGTGTCTAAAATTGATAGTTTTTAAATTTGAATTAATCAGAATTGTTTTTGAATTGTGAATACAAAATGTTTCGCATATGTGCAAACTATTTTTGTTCAAAGATAACATGAATAATATTTAATTTTTAGTTACAACGTTGGATAGAGTTCGACAGAAGCGATAGAAATATTTAAAGAACATGTTTCATCAGAGACTTAATGGAATTATTTGAATTCTTCGAATTATTTGAATTCAGGGAATTACTCAAATACTTCGAATTACTCGAATTTCTCAAATTATTTGAATTACATGAATCCTTTGAATAACTTGGATTTAGAGAGTTACTTGAATTATTCGAATAATTTGAATTCAGAGCGCTACTCGAATTCTTCGAATAACTCAAATTCGACGATTTAGTAGAATCACTTGAATTCTTGGAATTACTAGAATTCCTCGAATTACTTGAATTCTTTGACTTACTCGGATTGCTTGAATTCCACGATTTACTTGAATCGTTTGAATTCTTGGACTTTTTTTAATTCTTCCAATTACTGTTATTTGGAGAATTCCTTGTATTCAGAGAATTACTCGAATTCTTCAAATTACTTGAATTCTTGGAATTATTCAAATTATTTGAATTCTTCGAATTATTAGAATTTTTCGAATTACTTGAACTCTTCGATTTACTCGAATTCCACGATTTACTTGAATTCTTTGAATTATTTGAATTCTTCGTATTACTTGAATTCTTCGATTTAATCGAATCACTTTAATTCTTCTATTTAGTCGAATTCTTCGATTTACTCGAATTACTTGAATTCTTCAAGTTAATCGAATTACACGTAACAATCTAGAGATAACAATCTAGGTATCTCACGTCGTGATGCATGGAACTGCCTAAACAGTGGCAGCAAATGGATTGGACCAAATATTTTTATTAAGTTTTTCCGTATATAATAATTTTTCAGCATAACTGTATTTGCAAATTCGTGTTTATTTTTCAAGTACCATTTAATAAAATTAAAAAATCAGTAAAACAATTATCGATTTTATTATGTTATAAAATTGTCCCTTCAAAAATAAAAACTAATACTTACAAATACAACATTCTAAAATAAAAAAGCCACCTACATTTTGTGAAAATTCAGTAAATCCGCGGAATTCAATGAGAGTCTGCAGTAACGGTTTTTTCGAGTAGCGGAATTTGTATTTGAGATTAAAAATCAAACATTCAAAATAGCGATACAAATATCGAAAAAATTGAATAAATTCGCGGATTTTAATCAGAGTCGGTAATAAAGAAGTTTCTGAGTCGAAAAAATAGGATTTACGGTCAAAATTAAAAAAACCACCTAAATATTCAAGATTTCATTCTATGTTTTGGATTTCCATGAAATTTAGTTCGAGGTGGCTAATCAGGGCTCAAAATACATATTTCGGATAAAAATTTGAAAAGTTGATTCCAATTTTGAAATTTTTGTTAATCTGGTAAATTTTTATGAAAGTGAGTACGAGTTTTTTTGTAATAGCAGAATTCGAATTTGAGGTCAAAACCCATGAATAAAAAAAAGCCTACATTTTGGAAATTCTATGTAATTGGTACATTTTTTCATGAAACTCCAAGTCTTCGAGTCTCAGAATATAAATTTGAGGTCAAAATAAAAAAATTTCGAAACTTGAACAAATTTTTTAAAATCTTATACATTTGGTAGATTTCCAATGAAAGTTAGTTAATTTCGTAGATATCCATGAGATTCAGTACCAGGGGTTTTTCGGATCACATAACAGGAATTTGGGGTAAAAATTCAATAATTAAAAAAAACGACTCAAATTTGGACAATTTTATTAAATTACTGGGCTTCCATGAAACTTAGCACAAGTGGAGTTTTCGGGACACAGAAAAGGAATTTGGAGTCTACATTCAACAATTCAAAAATTTGACTGAAATTTTGAAAATGTAGTTAAATTGTTAGGTTTTTATTAAAGCCAGTACGAGGGGGGTTTTTTCGTGTCACAGAAAATAAATTTTGGGTAAAAATTAAAAAATTCAAGAAATTACCTCCAAAGGTTTTAAATTTCATTACATCATTTGATTTCTATGATAGTCAGTACGAGGGATTTCGGGGCACAGAAAAGGAGTTTAGGGTCAAAATTCCAAAATTTGAATTGAAAGTGGTAAAATGTTATTGAATTGATAGATTTTCATGAAAATAGGAAAGGAGAGTATTTTCGAGTCTCTTAATACAAATTTTAGTTCAAAATTCAAGAATTTAAAATAGCAACCTAAGTTTTGGAAATTCTATTTGAAAAAAAATTTGAAACATTTATTTAATAGGTAAATTCTCATCAAAGTCTGTACAATAACGATTTTTGGGATGGGTTCAACTTTGCACGTAGCAATTTTGGACGTGCCCAACTGTGCACGTCGATGGCCAGACAGATAATTGTGCACGTCGTTGGTCAGGCGGACAACTGTGCACGTGCCAACTAAGCACGTGCCATCTGTGCACGTGCACAGTCGTCGTTTGGATAACTGTGCACGTGCACAGTTTCTAAGTGACAACTGTGCACGTTGAAATTTAGACGTGCACAGATGGGCTCATGTGGATTTGGCCGTGCACAGATGCCACTTTCCTAACTGTGCACTTGCACAGATATCACTTGTCCAACTGTGCACGTGCACATATCTCCCTTGCCCAACTGTGCACGTGCACAGATGCCCCTTGCCCAACTGTGCACGTGCACAGGTGGAACTTGCCCAACTGTACACGTGCACAGATGGAACTTGCCCAACTGTACACGTTTATGTCCATACGTGAGGGTTCATATGAGGGTTGCCCTTCATATCTGCGTATAATAATTTGAAACAGTTGCACTTATTCAAACCTGGTGAAATGGAGCGTTATAACATTTTTAAAGTTAGTTTAAAAATATTTCAAATATTATTTTTATGAAATTGTTCATTCCAAATTATTATAGATATATGAAAATCTCTTTTTGTCCGACCCCCCTTGCAAACGCGCCATTGCATGCACGTAAAGCAGCCACACATCACTACTTTACCACCGAGCAATTCACGCCTACCCCGAAAGGGAAACGGCTTAATGATATAATAATGATATAATATATAATTTGAAATATTTTAGGGCATTTTTAAATATTCCACGAAATTTGCAATTTATTTTAGTAATTCAATGGGATTTCATATGATTTGAAATACTTCAAAGTATTTTAGAAGATTTCAAGGGATTTCAAAAGCTCTCAAGATATTTGAATAAAATTTCCAGGATTTTAGGAAATATCGTATTTAAAGGTATTTCCAAAGATTTTAAAGAATTTTGTAAGGCTCAGGATATTTTTAAGGATTTCAAGGGAGTTTTAATAGATTTTAGTAATTTCAAGGGATTTTAAAAGATTTTCCAGGATTTAAATGATTTTAAAGGATTGAAGGAAATTCTCATGCGGTTGTAGAGAATTTCGTAGAATTTCGGAAGATATGGAACGATTTTACAGAACCTATAAGTTTTTATGATATTTGAAATGATTCCAGGGGATTGTATACGATACCCGAGGATTTCAGTGATTCTAAGGGATCTTTAAAGCTGTCAAGGTGATCCACTAAATTTTTCAGGATTTCAGGAAATTTCATCATATATTATAGGATTTCACGGTATTTCATAGTATTTTAATGGATTTCAGGGAATTTATTAACAATAAGTTACACTTCATTGAAATTGATTTGAAATTCATCCTGATTTCTTTGAAATTCTTCTCAATTCTACTCAATGCAGTGGATTTTTTTGATTTTTTTTTAGTATTTGTATAATTCATCCTGAAGTCTTTTTGACTCACTTTGAACTCTCACGCATTCCATTCAATTCTTTTGAATTTCCTTGAATCTTTCTAAATCAATTTCAAATTTAATGAATTCAATTAATTTTTCAGATTTTCAAATTGTTTTCGAATCACTTGATGTTTTTTTAATTCACCTTGAATTTATATGAATTTCGTTAAATTCTACTCATTTATTCTGAGTTCCACTGAAGTCACTTCCATTTGACTGAAATCAATGGAATTAAAAAATTGTTTGCTAATCAATTTGAATTCTTTTGAGTTTAACTTGGATTGTTTAGTCTGATGCGTCGAATTCTTGAAAATTTTAAAGAACATTAGTCACATTAAATATCATTAGTCACTTGTAGTCACTTTTTGGATTAGAAATGAGTCATTTTTTCTCACATTTCCGTTTAGATAGGTCACTTTTTTCATGTGAATTATGCAGTGTCAGCCCTGATAATAACAAATTAATAATCTATGAATTTAAATTAAAAGTTTTGTTATTCCGTTTATAAAATATTTTATATTAAAAATCTTCTATGATTATAATTTTAATGTTTAAATAATAATGTCAGAGAAAATGAAAGATTAGGAGAAAATTTAGGATATTTCAAGGAATTTTTGAAATGAAGTTTTGCCACCATCCTGTTACTATAATAAAATAACGATCTTAATTGACAACAACATTTTAATTTACTGACCGTCACATCTTTATTAATAAACATTTTTGGAAATTCGAGTCCTCATCAAATTACAACTTTTGAGCTTCATCTTAATCATCATAGCTATAATATCTCAATTTAATCTCAAAATCTGACATATGCGACATTATTTTTTACAAGTTTCTTCCAAGCCTATCATTATTGAAAAGTGGGACAATTTTCGTTATAAATATTCGTCCTAACTTATATTCACACTCGGGGAACTGTTAAGTGAGGGACAATTTATGGTGACCACCTGAGATGAGAAAATAACAGTGCAGCTGCAATAATATAAGTCATGAAATATTGACAACTTCACTGATCAAAATCGGTTAATGCCATCGACGAAAAAATGAAACTCGAATCGACACCAAAAAATGAGAAGAATCTAGATTGGGAAACGTTTTGAGATTTTCGAAAAGAGAAATCAGGCCCCTTTGTCGAAGACCTGCAAATATGAATACATTCAAATTAAGGTACCCCGAGTTCTCAGGTAGTTCCACCTGTAGATGTTTCTCCACCCACGCACCATAAATCTTCAGAAGTTGCTTCAATGCAATTTGCAATTAAGGTCAATTTAAAATGTATGCACTATGAATTTTAATTAGTTTAAAACCTTGTAAGCTTCTGTTGTACAACTTCCTCAGAGGACATAAATCACTTCATTACCGATAAATTGCAAGAAAAATTATAATTATGAACTATGCAAATCAAGATTCACGGTAATGAATCGCCGCCAAGCAAATTCTTCACCGATTTGCTTCAAATCTGATGAAATCAATAAAATATCGAGCAAAAAAATAACTGCGGCGCATTCATATTTTCTATATTTGACAACCTGGTTTTAGCAGATTCAGAAAACATAGAAAATGTATCATTTTTAGTAATTCGGCAGATCTACAGCCTACACTATTCAACGGATTAGTACACAATTTTTAAGATAAGTCTGCTGGATGGAATTCTTCGTCAGTTTCTTAGGAAATTGTGATTCGTTTATGTAAAAATCTATTTTTTAGTATTTAATCACACCTACAGCCTATAGTTTTCAACCGATTAGAACAAAAATTCCAAGATATGTCTGTTTGATGGAGTTCTTGATCTGCTTTTTAGGAATTTTTTATTTGTTTATATTTTTTTTATTCTGGGTACTTTTTATTTACAAAATTGATTTTTTGCTTGACATATATACATACTACACTATTCAGCCAATTAGTAGACAAATTTTAAAATAAGTCTGTTGGGTGTAATTGTTCATTAGTTTTTCAAGAAATTTTGATTCGTTGATTATATTTCGATATATATATATATATATATATATATATATATTGTAGGAGGATCGGCAGGAGGAAGAGACTTCTCAGGAGAATTATTTCTTTCAGAAGTAGAAGAAGAAGGTCCAGATCGAGGAACACCAGGAATAGGTTCACCATTAGGTAAGCATTCGAACTGTAAACTTAGCGCTGCAACAACAAAGACAGGATTAAATGTTTTTAATGCACGTTAGTATTTCATGCATCCTCCGTGTAAAAATCGATCCATGTGTCCATATTTTATTTAGAATAGTTTTTATATTCTCGTTATAACAACTTGACTAGTAAGTATTAGTTAATACCTTTTAAATCTCTGTTGAAATTTTACATACTTTGCGGCTAGAGAAACTATATAGGTCTATTTGAGCTCCAATTTTGTATTATAGCTAGGATTTTATTGGGCCCTGATTAGTGGAAAAGACCCAACGAGTATTGTAGTAGGAGAACCAGCGACACTGGACCTTGTGTCATCGCGCAAATTGATTAAAAAAGTAGGAATGATAGTTTGCATGTAGGGTAATAACGAACCGCTGTACTGACCAAGCAAATCCTGAACCAACGTAGCTTAATTAGTTATTGAAAAATTAATTTTCGCTTAAAATTAGCATGATCGCGGAATTAGAAAAAGACTGAATCACTCGATTGGCGGCATCGAGCACTCATCACACCGGGTTTAAGAATTTTCATGATACACTTATTTATTGGTGTTGTGGGGACTCAGAACTAAATTTAAAAAAAAATTCATATCCGTCATGACACAAGTTCAATGACGAAACTAACCCCCTCTGCGCCCGGTCAACAGGGGTTGGGCACTGATTGAGAGCAGGCACAAATATATTTCCAATGAGTGCTCGACGCCGCCAATCACGTGATTTATTTATTTTTTTCAATTCCGCTTTCATGCTAATTTTGAGGTAAAATTAATTTTTCAATCATTAATCAAGGTACGTGGGTTCAGGATTTGTTTTGTCAGCATGGCGGTTCGTTATTACCCTACATACAAACTATCATTCTTAATTTTTGCACCAATATCCGCGATGACAAAAGTTCTAGTGTCGCTGGCTCTGCTAATATAAAATATTTCAAATTTCTCGACGTAATAAAACTGCGCATGCCTGAGTCTATGTCGACAACGCTGACGTAGTCAGAGCGTCACCATTTTGCAACAACTGTTAACCGCGCTACGCGACTAAGCTTCGCTTCTTTCAAATTTAAGGTACTGATAGTCTCATAAAAGATAAGATTATTAGTAGATTTGAGATGCGGATTTAAAATCAATTATTAAGAGAAGGCAACTATGATTTGAAACGTGCCCAGAAAAACAGGTACTCAATTTTGTCTCAGGCCATTTTCTTACAAACTCATCTTAAACTTCAGTTATGTTCGGTATTTGATGAATGTAACAACTTAAAAAACCATTGATTTGAACAGAAAAAAAACTAAAAATATCTTTTTCAATTATAAATCCCATTATGCTATTATACTTACCAACAGAACTGAGGATAATTGCCACGCTGAAGACCGGGGTATAAACTACCCTCATTTCATTCAAGTAGAGAAAAAACTGTATGATTAAAAAACTGTCGTTAACTGTGTAAGAAATGAATGGTCTGGTGCTTCATTATGGATAATATAATGTATCATAAATCCGTTATCTCATACATTATCGTTCTGAGATGTTTACTTTTAATTAGAGTCAGTCTGAAGAATACATATGCAATTAACAAACTCGTTAAAGTTGGGGTACGACATGTAATAAATATTTGGATTTTTGTTAAAAAAAACTTCTCAAGTGATATATCCGCTTCATAATATCAGAAAAATCTCCTCTGAGGGTAATTTGACGTGGATTTTCATAAGATTTATAAATTATATTTTTTAAATGTCTAGCATTCAAAGAACATCCAACGATAATGTACATTCTCTTTATTTATGACTAAAGAAAGTATTAGCTTCGTCTAAAATTTTGCACCTTAGTCTTAAACGGATCTTCGCGTTTTCAAATCTTCTGAAGCCTGAAAACAAGTTTTGGCGATCGCGTATGTCTGTCTATCTGGCCCACAGTACGAGCAAGCAGTTGCATTTTCAAACAAAAAATATCAACTCTCCACGAAAAATGTATGTGACAAAATCTCAATATAAAATGAAATAGTGAAATAGAAATGGTAAAAAGGAAAAATGTAACAAGTGGTCGGAAGGTATAATTTTCATGCAATTTATGAAAAATCGTGCTTTTCATGACGGGATAAGTAGCCCGCCTTACCAAGCGATGTTTGGCATTGAAGCAAAAGTATGTTTATCTAATTCTTCACTACCTAAAGATATATGTGCAAATTCACACTCAGAAAAAGATTTACAAGATACAGTAAACTTCCGTTCATTTTAAAGACCGCTTATTTTAAAGTTCACATATTTTAAGCCCCCTACACACACTTATTTTAAATTGCGCAGTTTCATTATCTCCCACAGCGGCCCCTGTACACTCTCCTCCGCGTCCGTGGCTGACCAATTAAAAAAAGGTGCCCGAAGAGCGGGAAGCCTTGAACTGAGTATTTTTTCACAACGTCATGGAAATACGTATCACGACGTTTTTGAGAAAATATGCTAAATGTAAAAGTAAATCACATCGATTTGATCATAAACGGGTACTCTCACCTCAAATTTCGTACAGTCGATTGTATTTCGCGAAACACTTGAAAAAGATTACTATCGAGACCTTTAAACGTACCTTTACGTTTTGGAGATTTTCTCCAAAAAGTTGTATACAGTTGCAGTCCCATGTGGTAACCTTTCTGACGGCTGACATTTCCACTTATCCTAGCATTCTACACTTGAAAATTCAATTCTTCAATATATATGTGTAACTTCTTACATGGAGAACTATGGAAAGAGATAAAAAACAAATACCCGGATAGAATCTTAATTCCGTGCATTGTTAACCACGATGCGTATGAAAGAAACAAACCGGTGGGATTTCATACTAGAATTCACAAACTGGGTCCTGCCTTTATTATATTTCCTACTTTACGACCTGTCTCAAGGGAATTAATTAAGTTAGAACTTGAAGGGTTGACCTTAAAAGATGGGACGCGACTTTCTTCCCTTGTGTTCTTATAACTGGAGACAACTTAGGTATACACCTTTCTGGTTTTGTAGCTAGTTTTGCAGCAAATTATGCTTGTAGATTATGTAAACTCACTAAAGATGCTCGTTACACTCAGACAGAAGTAGACAGTAGTTTGCTCAGAACAATCGGAGATTATGATAACGATGTTAGAAAAAATGATGTCTCGACTACTGAAGTAAAGTCAGAATTGTACTGTGTTCAATCTGAATACTTTACTTTTGAAGATTTCAATGATATATTAGTGGAGTTTGATTTTAGGCCGCTTGATAAGGGCAATCGTCCGAAATGTATATTGAAAGAGAAACTGCAAAAGGGAACATTAGGGTGTTCTGCTTCTGAAACAATAGCTATTTTAAAGTATTTTGGTCTGATTATTGGAGACTTAGTCCCTGAAGATGACGAGCGTTGGTAGTTATACGTATGTCTAAAAAGCATTGGTGATATTTTGAGTATGCGTTTTTTTCACAGATGTAGTCTTTCTCTACGTAAAGCCTTGATTACTGAGCACCATGAAATATATATTAGTTTTTTCGGAAATTATCATATTCAGTCGCTTTGAAACATCGATTACAGTTCTCTTTTAATCTCCAGTGCAATAATTTTCTGAATAATGAAACGCGTTTCGGTCGTGCAGAATTACTTTTTCATTCGAAATATCCAGAAATTAAAAAAATGTTACCATTTGATTTTAAAAATGATTCTACAGTGTATTCAGTTTCATGGCTCCATATCGATAGCTTAACTTATATATCACCTATGATTTTAACAAGTTATGCGGATGAGCTCCCACTGTTTGCTGCTATAGTCCAGGTTTTGGTAAACTCAGAGAAGAAATTGATTTTTTTAGCAAAAAATTACAAACTATCGGACTATATTCTCATATTGGTGCATATCAAGTTACGATGACTGAGAAATTGATGGTTATCAGTAGAGATAAACAATTTACCAATTCCCGACGTCAATTCATACTGCTGCTGATGGAAATTTGTATGTTTTATACAATGACGCTTGAATTGAAATAATGACCTATATAAAAAAAAACTATTCGATAAATATTTCTGTCTGAACTTAATTTATTTAAATATACATCTTTCGCGTGTATTATTTGAAAATGTGTTTTTGACTTTATTTGTACCTTACTATTCTATTTTATTAGCTGATCTCAGTTTCATTTCATGTGGTAAAGATGAAGCTGGTAGCAAGCCACATTTCTGTATGTATATATATAATTATAGAAGGATAAGGGTTAAAACAAATTTCTCTATATAGTTCTCTTTAAAAAAAGTGATATTCTTATTACATAGTGTGACAGTATTATTAGTTACTATAAAAAAGGAGACTGGATATATAAATATATATTTAAGATAACAATGCGACGTACATTAAACTACGATACGTTGTTTTATATAATTTTTCAGAGAAATTGGTTCAACAACAAGCAACTGTACCTGTACACTGGAAAATTCAGAAAACAATATAAATGTGTATTACTAATCTGGCAAGTCTTGTTTCTTTATCCACGAATTACGAAAATCTCAGAGTCTGAATCACCTGTGGATATTCAAACAGACTATAAAATTATGGTCTGCCTGAATATGAAAAAAAAATTGTGGGTGGTACTTGAGACTATCTAGATTATCAAACTGACCATCTGAAATTTGACACTTCAAGTTTGAGTATCCATTTTTCTCCTTGCAGTTAGCAAGGGATGTTGCCCAATGAATTAACTGATGAACATTATATGTAATTGCTTCCTTCGTGTAATATTCTTTAGGGTATACCAGAAAACGTATCACTAAATCTTGCACATGCTCTAGTTCAGCTCGAGTGATTCTGGTTTGCAGGGAAATATGAGTCGCTTCAACAAATAAAGCTCAGTGCTGTACTAGGTTTTTTTTCGAATACAGCCTCGGAAATGCTTTCTGCAAAATGTGCTTCAATTAGACCGGCACACAAAAAAAGAAAGTGGTCTGTCCGGCGGACTACACCAACATATCTATATGTTTTTGGGGTCGCTGAATCCGCATCCGGGTTCAAGTACCCAAGTTAGCTCGTATTTAAACAAACAAAAAAACGCAAACATAGACGTAAAATCGACGAAAACAGCGATTTTTCTTGTATATTTTTACAAAAACCAAAGTATTTTCATGCCCGGTGAACTCAACCAGCATATCTATATGTTTTCGGGTCGCTGAATACAAATCCGGGGTCCAAATATCCAAGTTAGCTCGTATTTTTCCAAAAAACGCAAAAATATACGTAAAAATGACAAAAACAGCGATTTTTGCTGTATTTATTGGGTAAAAATGGAACTTTTTATGTCTGGTGAACTTAATTACCATACCTTTATAATGTTTTGGGTCGCTCAATCCAATTTCGCTGTAAAAATAACCCAATTAGATCGCAGTTTGTCCTTAAAACTCTAAATTAGCCGGAAATTACCAAAAATGGTGATTTTTCATTTATTTTTCAGATGGAAAAAAAATTTACGTCTAGTGGACTAAATCACCATATCTATATGATTGTTGTTTACTGTAGGTTGTATTGTATATTTTTTAAGATTTAAAATTATAAATTATTGAATTTTAAAGGCAAATGCTTTGAAATTGCACAGTTTCGAATGTTTTATTTGGAAATTGTGTCTTAAATTTGAAGTTCCTAATTAGAACTGAACTTATCCATATTAGAGCGCTCCCAATTACTTCCTAATTATACATTACATTAGTTTGCAGTCATTTTGCCCACCATATGTCGCTATGATTTTCCCATTTGAAGGCAACTGAATCCCCTTCCAGCTTTCTATTCTAAAGCTTGTAGATCGGCCCAGTAGTTCAGATGCTAGCGATTTTAATAAGTTGGCTAATATTTGCGATATCTATTCTTCCCAGGACGATATGTGAATTGTCCACCTCATTTTTTGCGAAAAAATACAACTTGCTCGACTTAGAAAGCTAGAAAGTTGTACATGATTTAGTTGCCTTCAATTTGAGTGCTCGCTTAGGAAAATCGGTCAATTAGAACTCGAGATATACTCAAAAACATCGGAACAACTCTGAAAATTAAAGAAAAAAAATTTCGAACTTTGATATCTCGAAAACGCTTCCCTAAAAAAATGGTTGTGTATGATTTTCGTGTTTAGTGGGCCAAAATACATTAAAAAATCATATTAAGATGTGGTGGGCAGAACAAAATTTTAATTTTGTAAACTAGTGTTATTGAAAGATTGATATTAAAATTGCTGAATTTTTAAATGAAATGCTTCGAATTCAGAAGAGTTCCATTTGTAATATTTTAAGATGCAGTTTAGTTTTGAATACTTGTAAACCGTCAAAAACGGAAAATGACAGATTTGTTCTGACATTTTAGTGGCCACCCTGTTATGTTAAAATTAAAATGACTAGCCATTTCTCTCAAAAAATGCAAGGGAAATAAGTACAACGATTAGAAAAAATGTAGCTGAAACTTTCAAGCAGGGTGTACAATAGAGGATTTGTTGTGTTTTTGTATGCGACATGCGACATCCGTGTCAACGACAGTCAGTCAGATCGAACGAGTATTCACTGCGGCCAGCCACAAGAAAGTTTGGGATCACTTCACCAAGGCTCAAAGGAAGAACATCGAAATGTGGAAGAAACAATCCTCGGTATGTATTCGCATTTCGATCCAATTTAGCGTCATTGTGCTAGAACTTTAAGGACAGACTATTACCAGAACCAAGTTTCATCATGAAATGCTACTATGCTCAAGCAAATTTTTCCTCACACGTTTCATCCCGCTCGTTTGTTTTGTTGACCAAAATTTTGAACGCAGAGCAATGCAGGTAAGTGATTAGGCAAGATTAGCTTTCGGGACAGTCAGACACACGCTTTCTACTACGACAATTACAACTCTTATCGGTAATTTAAAAAACACAAACAAGGAGAGGTAACAACAGAAATTAACACGAAATAAGACAGTCATAGACTACTAGCGGTACAGGTAAAAACTCGAGAGCTCAAGATTTTTCCAATTTAGTTTTCTACTGCGTGGTTTACTGTACTTTAGAGTATAAGAGATGAACTTTGAGGGTAAGGTAAGATAATATCTAGATCGCAATCCAAAGATTTAAATACATCCGTGGAAATTAAGAAAGAAGAATTAGGTCTCTGAATTGCAGGAAAGGGTCCTCAAAACAAAGTTGATGATTATCAAAAACTATTGAAATCCAATGTGTGTTTTTTTTTGCATTGCTTCAAGTATAGAAATTTTCTGCAAGGATATTACGAACATCTGATCCCTGATACATAACTCAGGAGCCGTCCATATGTTACGGAATCATCATAAGGGTGGTAGAAGTTCATGTATATGATTACTAATGATTACATGGGGGCAGGGGGTATTGTTTGAGTGATTACGTGATCATATGTTTAAGTTCCTATTTTCATAAATCTCTTCTTTCTTTAATCTTTTTTAAATATTCCGCGCGCATGGAAATTTTTTTCCCTAAAACGCTGATCGAGTACATAAAGGTATGAGCATTAAAAAGTGCCTCTAGAGGTGCTTTCCTTGTGAATACATCCATTTGTGCGTTTTGAAAATCTGTTCCACATTGAAGTTACGAAAAAATGTCTTCAAGGAACGATTTATTTCAAGAGCTGTATAAAGTTTACAAAATCAGGTATCCTAATAAGTCTTAAAGATGATGACGTAATCAAGGGGGGGGGGTATCAAATGAGTAAAGTTTATTACCCAGGGGGTGGGGGTAAAAAATTGGTGAAAAATTGATCACGTAATATATGGATGGCCCCTAAGAGGCTGTATATTAAATTTCGTATACACAAGTGGAAATTTACAACTGGCTTGACACCACGCCAGTACCGCCGGTCGAATATCGGTACTGGCGCCTAAAAGTACCTAAAAGGCACCTGTACTGAAGATCTGAACATTTACATAAACAAAATTTCAGCATTTGAACGTAGTACTGCGGGGCAGTACTGAACCAGTACTGCGCCAACGTACGACAAAATTCCTTAATTCGGTTTCCAGCCAGCACTTGAACTCAGTACTGGGCCAGTACCAAACCAGTACTGCGTCAACACTCGGCAAAACTCCTAAGTCGGCTTCCAGCCAGCACTTGGATTCAGTACTGGGGCACTACTGAACCAGTACCGCGCCAACGCTCGGCACGGTACAGTTGATCAGCACTGGCATTACTCCTCGTTTAGAAATAGCGCGGTACTATGCCGTTCGTAAGATCCGGCGTAAGTCCGACTTTTCCGTCTGGGTACATGTATATTGATCAACCTTCAGAAAAGTCAGGTAATTTCACTTTCAACAAATTAAAAATAATTATGGCAGTAATTTTCAATTCTAAATGATGAAATTCAAAGAATCGAACTCATTGAATCAAATAAATATTTCTTTGAGCGACTAATCAGATTTCAATGAATCTAGACCTTCTGAATCAAGGAAATCATTTTCTTGAATGTAAGAAATATTTATTTGAATCAAGAAAATATAGCCCAAGAATTCATTTCTTCAGATCAACAAAAGATATGTGTCTGGTTTAAATAAAAATTACTACTGTTAAAGAATATTTTCTTCATGCTAAGAAATAGGATCCAAGTAAATGCATTTTCTTGGTTTCAGAAATTCTTTTTTTCAGTGCATTGCATCCTCTTAAATTTTTCACAGTGAAATTAGTTTCAATCATGCCATCGATGTACATCGAATTTTGAAGTTGTGGACCTCTTGAGATATACAGATATAGTATATGAGATTCAACTGTACACCTGAAGAGTTTTCTATTCGTGTCTTGGTCACACCAAATTTTCCTTTGCTTCAACTGTAGGGTGAAGTTATGAACACGATACACCGTTGCCTTTTCCTATCGAGTTAGGTAAGGAGTAGCAATGAGCACCTTTGATTAGATGTTATAGATGACGTTTTTGAGAGTCCGAAAGCGTAAAATTATGGTGCGAACGTAGGTAGGCAGGCACCTACGGAATTAGCCTACCATGCGTGTGAGAGTCTGTAACACGTCCTGTAATCTACATGCGACTACTGGAGCGAGCAATGGGCGTGGCAATTGATGGATAAGTTGATCCTAGGATTTACCAATCATACAGGACTCCCCACCAGGCTCTTTTGTCGCCACGCCTTTTGTAAGGGTCACGATTTCGAGTGCCCCCGACGAGCATATACTATAGTGTAGTACCTGCATGCCTGTAGTGTAGACCATACCGGTAATATCTAAAATTTAATGAACGGCGCAAATCAGATTCATTACGTATAATTTTACATTTACATACGTATCTTTATTTTTTATTTTTTTTTTAATTTTCTTGAATATGTTCTGCTTGTGTCTGATTTTTAGTTGTGCTTACAACTTTGGTGAAAATTAAGTTATAATAAGAGTTATTATATTTTGTAACTTAAATTCAAAATTTTCATAACTATAATTCTATAGTAACTTTCATTTTCCATACACGTAAGAAAAGTCTTGGCTGTTTCAACATCAAAGCAAATTTTTTTTTGTAAATTTCGAAGAGTTGACTAAAATGCCTTTCAGAGCATAGAAATTGCTAAGTGCCAATCAACAAGCTCTTCATAGATCATTTTAACAAAATTTACAATATAGTTAAAACAATTTCAAATATAATAAAGAATAAAATTTATATTTTCCAAAAAAAAAAAAGAAAAGTCAGTTACATCAAGTTCTTGTAATTTTTTTTTAATATTATACAATAGAGATATATTAGAAGTAAATAAATAAATTATCTTGAAATATGATAAATGACAATATGAATTGTGATACATCCGATGGCATTCTAGTCATCTAGTGGATGGCTCTGTATGCTTCTTTATATGCGAACCTGTATTAAGCGTTGAATAAACATTGTTTACAATAAACAGCGCATTGCGGTTATATATACTTTGGCGTGTTTCTATAGCGTTCTGCGGTATATTTAATATATTCAATATAACGCTATAGCGAAACGCAGCACTCCGTGTAGAAAATATAACAGGGGTCAGACCGGGAGCCGGCCGGATAGCTCCAGTTTAAAAGGGCGCCGGTCGGGGATACTGGCCGGGATCCAGCTAAAAACGTTACGGTAAACTTCCGTGCAGAAATTTCCCCATCTTTCCCTATGTGAAGTTGGGTTCTGAAAGGCCCCTATCAGAATATCTAGTCTAGAAAAAAACTGATGGGGCCCTATCAGGTTCTAGTGAAAAATGCCATGCTTCGTATAGGTACGGCGAATCTAACTGTATCTAGTGGGGCCACGACCAGAAAGTTCCTAAAATCTTATTCTTATTGACTAAAGTATTAATTTGGAGAGTTTTGACGGTTTCAGTATGCAGAAAGAGTGTTTTTTTGTGTGCATGTAAACGCTTTTTCCCCGAAAACTTGATTTAGGGCATTATTGAACATTTTCTTCGAAACCAGGCACATATGTGTCAGTTAAAGTTAAAGAGGTTATGTCAAGTACAGCTGTCCAGAGCTTTCAAGTTTTGTGTTTTTATTTCTTGATGTAATTTTGTATTATGTTTGACAATTATTCTTCGCCGCGATGGAAGAGGAAAGGTGCCTGCATGAGCAGAGACGATTTCGGAGGAAAAAGTTCCGTTTAATGCAAAAAGTCGAACAAGAATGCGATGAGAGTGAGGTTATGATGTTTGGAGCTGCTCGCTCCGACGACCACGTAGAAGGTAAATAGTGCATAATTAATTTAATATGTGTTATTTATGCGAATAATTTAACAGTAAATATAATATATTAATAACACAACATAAAAATAATATTCTCCTATATTATAATACAAAAATCGAAATAAATCAATTATAATTAAGCGAATCGCATTTTTTTTGTACTTTTATTATTTCAGCTGCTATTTCCAGCACACGTAAAGATTTAACGAGCCAAAATATCATTGAGAAAGCCTTCCTCACGGAATTAAAAATTATTCTTTCCAACGCCAAGGACTGGGAAGGAGGATGGAAGCTTCGTGCTGCTGTCAATAATAATGATAATAATAATAATAATAATAATAATAAATATTAAATGCACCCGCAATATGCTCATAAAACGCCTCAGCATTTAAGAGATCAGGTATCCTTTTTGCGTAAAAACGGATATGAAGCTCTTTATCGGCAAGAAGCAGAGCATCATCCTCCAGCGAACATAACACCCGTTCCAGCAAGGTTTCTGAATCAAAAATTTGATCAGTTCTATCACCGAGCATTTTTTCTATAGGTTCAATGTAGTTAAACTTTTCTTTCAGAGCAGAGATTTGCTGTTCAAGAGTACGCAAATTTTGAAAGCTTTCCTCAATATCTAGACTAGCTCAAATATTTTGAGCTTCAGGATCATGAATTAAATTCTTGTTTTGCAAAAATCGTTTGAAATTTCCTTTAACGTGATGCATAGTTTCTGAAATTATCGTTTCTGATTCATTAATAACCTTCGTTAAAACGTATCATGTAACTGAACTGTTTGCACTCAAATTACCTATCATCCTGACAACTGAACTTCGTAAATCAAAAATAATATTTTCCTCCACATTTTTAGGTGCTTTCAAAATGTCAATACCAAAACGAACGTTTTCCGTCCTATTTTCGAATGTAACATGATTTTCTGAATTATTCGTTTTTTCAGTATCACGACTCGGTGCAATTGGGACATGATGGTTCGAATGTACACATAATATATGTCTACGCAAAGTATAAAAATATGCAAAATTACGTTTGCATCTTTGCTGTGCACATGTGAAACCTTCTTCACCATGCCCTTTACTCACGCTTAAACCCTGGATTGTTTGAAAATGATTCCGCAAATTCTTTAAGCCTCCCCTTACAATATTGTTACATTTGAAACAATTCAATCCCTCCATGATACAATAATTATTGCGCTTACTTTTTCAAATTCGTCTTGACCCTAATAAAGAAAACAAAAAAACAAAATTTATTGAAGGCGCATAAGGTAGAGGAAAATTTTTAATACATATTAGATTGAACCATTAAATATATTATTCGCGAAAGGCTTATTGAAATTTTAAATTCATTGCACTACTTGCAGTAATAAATTTCATTCATCTTATTGTTTTTTCATGACTCAACTTTGATTTTATTCAAAGTGTACTGACTAAAACCGTTGTTCTTTAAGAAATCACAAAGATTGTTGACGTCCAGTTCTTCCATACTGCTAAATCCAATATACACACCAGATAAAATGTAGAAAGTAATGCATATAGAAACGTAAAACATATTCAGGCTGTCTACTTAAATTACGTAACAGCTTAATTAGGGGGAGGGATCGAGAGATTTTGTCAACCAAGAAGATTAATTATCTACCAAAAGGGACGAATATTCAATAAAACACAGGAAGTTATTATTAGGTACAATAAACAAAACAAAAACGAAAAGGATACTTAGCCTAATATTTCATTTACACTTCACTTTAAAAGCTGTTTCATAATAGGTATTCATATTCATAATATTCAGAAAAGAGCAGCGCATTCATGAAAATTTGTCTTTTCTTTTTAAAGAAATTCATCTGTCATAGTAGAAATTTCATCTCTTTTGGAAAAAAATGCAACTGTTTGGTTGAAAATTCAACAGTTCTGTCAAAAAATCTTATTTCAATGTTGAAGAGTCAACTAAAATGTTTTTTGGTTGATAGTTCAACTATTTTTTTGTAAACTTGTTTTTTTGATTCAAAAAATTAATCTATTTCAGTAGCAATTGAATCTTTCTTGGACAGAAATGCAACTGTATGCTTTAAAATTCAACAATGTTTTAAAAAGTAATTCTTTTTGGTTTAAAATTGAACTGTTTTCTTGAATATTCAACTCTTTCATAGGGAACAATTTTTTGGCAAATTTGTCTATTTGTTAAAAAATTCATCTTCAAGTAACGGAAGATTTATGCTTACCTTTTTTCTTCATATATAAAAACCGTAGAATACACCACTGCTACAAAAACAGTCTAATCACAGCAAAATTACTTTTCCACGATAAATGTACACTTCGCACAATGACCCGAACTTTACGCTTCGAAGAGGAAATTCGAACTTGAACGATTTGGATTCGTATTTTCCCTAATGAGTCACGAACTCAAGAACTGTCTTTTTTG
This sequence comes from Andricus grossulariae, assembly GCA_011634705.1. Classification (NCBI taxonomy): domain Eukaryota; kingdom Metazoa; phylum Arthropoda; class Insecta; order Hymenoptera; family Cynipidae; genus Andricus; species Andricus grossulariae. The sequence goes on along the minus strand of JAABKJ010075445.1, from coordinate 67,663,288 downwards.
AAAGATACGGAATAGTGAAGCTTCAAGTGCGAAAATAATCCAGGTATATTTCCATGGCTGAGTCGCACATACAAGAAAATGTACCTGTGTGGAGGTAGAAATGTCATTAGGTAGCAACGCACTATTGTTTGATGCAAGCAAGGGCGACAGTCTGATACCAGTGGGACACTGTAGAAAAAATTATTATATGACTTGAAAATTGGCGGGTCACCAAAATCTGAAAATTCCTAGGAAAATTCCAGCCCCTGTATTTGGGTTATATGTTTGATAAAAAAATTTTTAACCGTACACTTGGTTAATTTTGACGAATATAATCTTATATATATATATATATATATATATATATTCTTTATAATAAAACATTTTTATGATGTAATAATATATTTAAAATAAACGGAAGTTTACTGTATATGAATGCATCGTTATCAGAAGCTTATAAAAAAAGGGAATTCAATTTTTAACAACTTATAACTTAAGTCTCAAACTTTTTATAATATGGCTTCCCCTAGTAGAAATTTAAAAAAATTGTATAACCAGGGTAAAAAAATGGTTGTATGGGATTAATCTAGGAAAACATCTGGGACATCATATGAGAGTGATCTATCAGATAGTATAGTAAAAGTATGGCAAATGAGACGACCCCATACTTCATGTATATTTGAATGAAGTATAGTGAACGCATAGCTCAAATATACACTGTAAAAAATTTCGGGAATTTTGCCCACTTTTTAGTGGGGAAAAATCCACACTTACGTTAAGGAAAATCATGTTCCCCAAGATTTGAGGAAATTTCCTTAAAATTTCTTATAATTCATTGAAAAATTGGGGAAAATTCCCTAAAATTTAGGAAATTAGATGATACCTACAATTTTTGGGGAAATTTCCCGAAACTTACGTAGCAGTCTAGCAAGTCATCCTTGAGTTGATTCGTCCACTCAATGTGGGCGTTTCGCCGGTTCGTCGTCGTGTTACCATCTAAATTATTTTCAGCACCCCGAACTCAAGAATGATCGGCGTTGTTTGCCGACCCATTGTCGGGTGCTCTCCGCGTTCGATTGTTTTGAAGTAAGAGTGTATTATTTCGCGGAGTTTTTTAGCCTCGTTTTTTCGAGGGTTTGTTTTGATAACTTTATACCTCAGAACTCGGTAGCAGTCCACTTATTTTGATGAAACCTTTTGCATTGTGTTGCTAAAAATGTGCAATGAAAAGTTTAAGAACACAGACCTAATTGCTAGTGTTTATTTATTTGTTTGAACAAATAATTCTCCAGAATTGATTATAAAGTTGATTAACTCGAAAAATTCAAGTCCTAGATCCACGCATATAGTTGTATATATATATTGGGGTTGCTTATTATAAATTTAAGGGAAAAAATCAAACCGGCGGCTAAAACTTTTTTAACATTTATAAAAGAAAATTAAAAGAAATTATTAATATTTGTTATGCATATTCTTTAAGGATAGTGAATAATTTGTACTCGAAATAAAATGTAAGACCACCCTTAAGTCGAGAAAAATACACCCAAAAAATGGTTTTTGACGTTTATTTTGGGAAGTTTGGATCGGAAAAAATGATTTTTTATTGACAAGTAGTTCCTACAATATGCAATGAGAATGCTGGTATGAACTTTTCCTCTGCGGGTCATACTTTCTGAGTAATCAACCCTCAAAGTAGGGGGTGAGTTGCACCTCGCGAGTCGCACGCTTCTTTCGCTACTCATAACTCGAAACCAGATCTTCTATCGAGGAAATTGTATAAGACTTAAATATTAAAACAAAAAATTCTGTACAACTTTGGTTATATACACTTTTATCCAGGAACGACCCCGTTTCGAGACATGGGCTATGAAAGGAGCTGCCACCCGCGCGGTATACAACTCACCCCCTACTCTGAGGGTTTTAATAGATTTACGGATGGTTTCACCCTTCAGTTCGTGTCCAACTTATTTTATATCAACTACTAATGCCTTAAGGAATATGTATTCTAAATATTGATAATTTTTTGTATTTTTTTTGTATAAATATTAAAAAAATGTGGCCGCCATTTTGAATTTGTTGCCCTTAAATTCATAATCAGCAACCCTAATATATATATACACACCATTCTCGTGGCCGGGTTTCGAGCCTTTTCATTTTTAACGTCTGACGTGTCTCTTCTATTGGCAAAGTAGTTAAGCGTAAGCTAACTAAAAGCGCATTACCATAGGTGGATAAAACTTTATTAATATCGACAATTTAGTAAATTATGTATTATCCATAATGCAGGAACGCAAGTAATCAACCCTGCCGGAAGTAAAATCATTCAAAATGAAAGATGGAAATCAAGCAGTCTGTTAAAGTTATAATTCACATTTAGAAAGAGTGTAATCTTATCGCGCGCTGTGCGCGCGGCTCACTTCACAGTTTTTTAGAGCCTGCATAAGGATGGATTGATCAAAAATCACTTACATTTTGTTCATACAAAACATGTAGTATTCAATATAATTTATTTCTAAGAGGAGCCTACTTTAAAAATTGGTATAATTTTTAACATTCATTGAACAAAAGTGCAATTGGCGCATTATTCCTTGAGTAGTTTTTCGTTAACTAAACTTTTTTACCGAAGCCTGCACAAGGATGCATTGATCGAAAATGACTCAATTTTTCTTCATGCAGAACACGTAGTTTTCAATAGAATTTATTTCTAAGAGAAGCCCACCTTAAAAATTGGTCTAATTTTTAACATTTGATAAACAACAATGCGCTTCGTGCATTATTCTTTCAGTATTTTTGCATAAACTAAACTTTCTTTACCGAAGCCTGCACAATGATGAATTGTTCGAAAATCACTTACATTTCCTTCATAAAAAAAACATGTAGATTTCAATATAATTTATTTTCAAGAGAAACTAAACTTAAAAATTAGTATAATGTTGAACGTTTAATGAACAAAAGTGCTATTTGCGCATTATTCTTTGAGTAGTTTCGCAAAAACTAAACTTTTTTTTAACGAAGCGTTCACAAGAATGAATTGATCAAACATCGCTTACATTTTGTTCATGCAAAACATGTAGTTTTCAATTTATTTTATTTTTGAGAGGATCCCACTTTTCAAAGTGGTATAATTTATAACATTTAATAAATAACAATGTGATATGTGCATTATTCTTCAGTAGGTTTGCACAAACTAAACTGTTTTTTACCGAAGCCCGTACAAGGATTATTTCAGCAAAAGTCACTTCCATTTTGTTCATACAAAACATGTAGATTCCAATATAATTTATTTTAAGAGAAGAATACCTTACAAATGAATATAATTTTTTACATTCAATAAACAAATCGATGAATGCAAGTAAAACTATTCTATCATTTGCAGCTGACGTTAAAAAGACGTGGACTTTCATTTTTTACATTGTCTGGACAATATAAAAAATATGACTAGCGACTAGCACCGCAAATAGGTATGTACTTATCATAATACAAATATTTTTCCCAAATACACTTAAGGACAAATTAAATACATACTTGTTTAAAAATATATACTGTTTGATGTCGAAAAAGTTTTGATTACTTAGAAATATCTTTGATCATTTGAATTTAGCGCCCTTTCTAATCTGAGGCGATTGAGTAATTTAGCATAACGTCATAATCATGATAGGATACACGGAAAGAAGTGGATAGTCAGATTCACTTTCATGCATTGTTAACTTGAACTTTACTTGTTCGCATTGTACAAGATTCTAGATGAATTAATAAAAAAGTATATTATAAGGCTAATTATTAAGGTTTAAATATTATTTTTACTATTATTAATTTAATTATATCAATAAATGTTTAAAATTTGTAACAATTACAATTATTTATAAAATGAATTAATTACATTACCAAAATAAACATTTTGAATGCATTTTTTTATTGCTAATTACAGCTGCTCTTATTGTCACTGAAAAATATGTTCTTTTGTATTCTTAAAAAGTATCAAGTTTTAAATGAATTTTAGTGTTTTTGCTTCACATAACAATGCAAAAACAGACCTACCTGATCGTAGCGCCATCTGTTGGATTTATTTGAACTACGATACCCCTCCGGATGTTAAGAGAACAGAAAGAGTGGAGGCGATGCATAGAACTGGTCATAATGGGTGGTAGTCGTTTCTTTTTTCGCTTTTAGCGCGCAAAAAAAACCGAGAAAAGTAACATCCTTACCCACTCCCTGCTTCGCTAAATAGTATAACACATTAATACAACGATGCTGTTGACGAAAATTTCTTTCTTTTAATTTTTGCATGAGAAGTAGAATTTTTGCATGAAAAATTCTACCTTTACCGAGAGTCTCTATACTTTTTAGAGTTTGTATGAAAAAAATCAGACAAAATGGCTTCACCGTTTGGCCTGAATCCTATTTTGGCGATTTACACTCGATTTCCCCGGGCCCTTAAGATGATACTCGTATCTAGTATCACAATGTACTATTTCTGGGTGCTTTCTGTGTGAGTCCCCTTGCGTCTCATTTTTAATCTCGTATTCGGTTAGAAAATGATTTTTTTTGTGCCTTCTGCGTGATTCCCCTTGCCTCACATGTAATGTTACATTCAGTTAGAAAATTATTTTTTTGGGGTGCTTTATGCAGTCCCGTTGCCTCTCACATACATCTTCTCGAATGGCAAAATAAGAAACAGCTAAAGAGGCCACCAAAGGAAACAAATGTTGAAACCATTGCCAAAAATCGAACAGAAAGACAAAGATTCACGCAAAGACGACAACTACGTGTGAGAGGCAAGGGGAATCACACAAAAAGCACCCGAAAAATCATTTGCAAACCGAATGCGAGATTTTATGTGGAAGGCAAGTGGAATCACGCAGAAAGCACCCCAAAATCATTTTCTAATCGAATGCGAGAATACGTGCGAGAGGCAAGGGAAAGCACCCCAAGATATCATTTTCTAACCGAATGCAAGACTATATGTGAGAGGCAAGAGGACTAGCGCAGAAAGAACCCTGCAAAAAAATCATTTTCTAACTTAATTTTTTCATTGTGATTTTCGTTGTAGTTTCGTCGACAAAATAAAAAAAAAGTTCAGTTTAAATTTAATAAATAAATTTACAGGGTCCAGTAATGTTACAGTAAGCCCCTGAAAATTAAAAAGGCGAAATTTTCATTATTTTTATGCTAACATAAACATTATAACTGATTCTAGTAAATTGTCCACATCATATGCATTTAAAAGTAAAATTAATAACATTTATCGGGCCGAATATCATGGATATGCAGCCCTGGTTATTAAAAATGACTCATTTTGTCGTCAATATATAGTATAATATTAATATTAAAAGTGAACAAAAAAATGGGAAGTGTTATTATGTCTAATCTATTCGTCTGACCAGCCTACTGTGCTATCGTGGCATCTGGTTACTTTTCGTTGGATTACTCGAAGACGAATTAATTTGCCACTCTGAAAATTAGGGGCCTTATAGAAAAAAGCGTAGCTTTCTTTTAAATCTATTTTCAAACCAATAAGAATGTTAGAAATTTGAAAAAATGTCAAATTTGTTTTTGATCCTCAAAAATTAATGTGAAATTTTAATTTTGTCCAAAAACAGTTATGAGCACCTGAAAGCTGGTTAAAACTCTCTCAAAAACGTCGGGTTAAATTTTTTTTACACATCAGGGAAAAGGTGACAAAAATGTTTTAAGATAAGGCTTTGCATCAAAAGCCCAAAAATTGTACCCCTTTCACTTTAATAAATATTTGTCGCAATTAATTAATTTTTTGTATAAGAAGTACCATCCAGTAGGCCTCCAATTGACCCAATTTTTGGCCATATCAGACAACTTTTTATTTTGAGGTAAGTACAATTCAGAAAGTATGCCCCATATGTAGTATTATGGGATTGTCACAAAATAAGTATAGTAATCTTTTCAACTCTTTTATATTTTGTAAGCATGTATTTACACATTTATCCAGATGTTCTTATGATCTGGAAGTGCCGCATGTTCCTCAATTCTTAGTTTTAATAGAAATACTTATCCAATCACTTTAAATCTTACTTGATATAATATGAAATAGAGACGTCTAAGTACGTATTTTTATTTGTTGCTCAATGGGAAGTTGGAAATTTTTCAACTACTAGTATTAGACCGTAAGCCCAACACATAAATGGCGACATGATAGGGATAAGGGCCATTTTCACCTGAGAGGTTCGACTTATGATGACGAACGTAAAAATGCCTGCCTGACAGGGCTGAGTGGAAGAGGTGAGCGGTGGTGAACTGGCGAAGGTGCCAATTTTGATAGCTCATGAACGTGACTTGGATAAGCTTGAAAATGTGTGTACATGTAAAAGTCCAAGAGCTGGTGACGTTTTTCGTGAAGTGGGAGTATAAGTCCTAGTTATTGGCGAATATATCTAGAAAACGAACCTTCTTTCGAAACCCATAAATGCCAGACGCCCTGCCTGGGGCGTTTGGGCACCTGACTTTTTTGATAACGTAAAGAATAGTATTCACAGGTAGCATTCGTAAAACGACAGACCGCAATTCCGGGGATAACACCTTGAAAATATTTTTCCCAGTGCAATATTATTTAATTCGAATTACAAAGTAATATGTACACCATAAACTTGTAAAATCTCCGTAGTCAGGCTGAAGTGAAAAAAGGGCTCTATTGGAACCGTTTCAACCCATACTTTGGGTTCATTTAGAAACCATTATCATTCTGGGTTCCTTTTCAGCAAGAGAGGTTCCTTTTGGTTGCAGCTCCTTTGGAAACAAAAATTGGTTCCAATAGAAACTCCAGTTTTTTCTGTGAGCTGATCAGGAGCGTCCGCGTGTTGACAATTTTTTTTATAAATACGATAGGTTTAACTAAAGAAATTTTGATTTTAATTAAACTAAAATTTAATTAATTAAATTTAATTTAATCACCAAATGGTGATTAAAACTACACGATAGTAGTATTCTAACCTACACATGATGTCTGTATATTGATAAATGGGTGTCCAATCAATGACCTTGTGAATTATAGGGAAACATAGTTTTTGGCCAGAATATATAAGAAGCAAATAACTAATATTTTTTCAAAAATTCATTGCAAATTGTTCAAACTCTTTGTAGACATGCTTTTTCTAGTCCAGTCAAATTAGGCAAAAAAGTCCAAGTACTGGAACTCGGAAATAACAGCAATTTTTTGCTTAAAACGTTCATATAGATTTACTATTGAAGCTCAGAAACCTTGGACAACTTAAAGTAGAGCCACTATTGTTATTAACAAATAACTGAAAATTGCAAACCTTTTTTTATACGTTCGTGCAGATTATTCATTTCAGCAAGTTTAATCATAATAAATACTCTAACGTTATTTTGCTTAAAAATGAATCAAAATTGTATTATTCATTATATAAACATTATGTTTCATATTCTTTAGCAATTTCTATTATTATATGGTGCTATTATGTAAGAATATTTTTGAAAATTTTTAAAACAGTATTCTTTTACAACAAAATTATTGCTGACAACAAATTGGTGAAAAAATAACTTACAGCTTTTGTTGGCCCTCGGTTAATGTATATTTTTAAAAGATTTTTCGTGCATTTCCAAGTATACACAAAATGTATTGTTTATAACAATTCATTGTATGCGTTGCTTACTCAGAAAAGGCATCCCCTAATGAACAAATGCATATATTATAAACTATTGGTCGTAAAAAGTTATATGAGTACTAATTTGAAAGCTCATTTTATTCTCCAAGGATCATCCGGTATAGTAGTGTGGGGCCACTATGGACAGACTACCCTCTCCATTTTTCCGTTCCCCCATCGCATAATGGCGCCTATCGTTCACCACGGTGGTGGTGAGCCCTACCTTACCTACATTTTGACGAATGACTATTTCAATTCATAGTGAAAAAATAACGTAAAAAATCAAACATTATTTTTATTACATTATTATGTAGGTCTGTGAATGAAAATAGGAACATTTTTTTAATTCAATTTATTGATTTATATTTTGTTGAGGAAAATATCTTGCATATTTTGAGAATTAGGAAAGAGTGGCTAATACTGACGCAGACGTTTGCGTACATGATGCAAGATCTGTACGGTTACAATATCCCAATGGGAAATTGACTACTGGCGCAGTAATGCGCCAGCACTAGCAGCGTATGCGCTGTTCTGACCGCCAGCACTGGCGCAGTGCTGACAGGAACTTAGCATGATAACTATGTTCGATACTGGTTGTCAGCTCGTACTGGCGCAGTACGAGAAATGAAGTATAGACAGAGTTAAGCCGACGCTCGTTTAAATTTATAACAAGAAGAGGCCTGCATGAGATGTGCGGACTATAATATGTACAAAAATGTATTAAAAATGTATTCAAACGTATGCAAAAGCTCTATCTAATGGTCCTGCAAAATACCCTATTACACGTTTCGATGTAACAGCTTTGACTCTAAGCTCGCGCGTTTACGTTGAAAAGCTTGATAATGAATGAATGAATTGTATGAATGTATGCATGAATTTCTATGCAATTATTATAAAGGCAACAAAAATGACGGTGAAGAAATTGTTTCAAAAAGAAAATGGCTAGTGCTGAATAGTTGCTACGTATTATTGTTACAAATAAAAAGCTGTAATGACTTTTTGAAATAAAAAATGGTCCTAGGTGCAATATGATCAATTTTTTTTTAATATAGCAAATTAAACATATTTTTCTATGAATACGAAAGTTATGGAAATTTTTTATGCACAGTTTTTGGTATTATAAATGTTAATAAAAAATTTAAAAATATAATTTTTGTTTGAGTTGGAATTTTTTTTAAAGTTAGAAAAAGTAACGTATCTTAGGATTCGTAACAAATTTATTAAAATTTAAAAAATTAGTATTATGTACAACACATGTCCATAGTTTGCTTTGGGAAAGCAAGCCAGGATTCCCTTAGAATTCTCCAGTTTAAACTATGAAGACATGTCATATATAATCCTCACATTAATTAAAAAAATTAAACATTATTAGCCGAGTCTTTAAAAAATGTCATTTATGCTAATTTTCATCATACTCTAACTCAAACAAAAACTATATTTTTCAACTTTAAGCGAGATTGAAAGCGTGTCTTTTTTGTTTTCAAACCGATAAATATAATTAAATAATAAGGTTAAACAACCACCGCAAGGTCCCACTGTAAGCAACTGCCATCTAAAAATGACACCAACTCCCAGTAGGACCACGGTAAATTACACTCATGGCCACGTCTCACAACCGTTAGATGGGTGGTCACAGGACACGACGAAATCACGACAGGCCGACGAAATCTTCGTGTGTTTTGAGGACACGAAGCGACCCAAGGATGACAGCTTTCTGCATCCATCTCGCAAGTGCCTTGGCATATTTTCACTCATGTATTTTACATGGATGATCTTAAGATCTATGCTAGAAATCAAGAGAAACTACATCTAGCTCTAGACATTATCAAAGAGTACACTCAAGAGATTGGAATGAAGTTCGGGTTAGAAAAATACGCCAAGGTTTATTTGAAGAAAGGAAAACTTAATGGCATCCCAGAAGACCCTGAGCTCGTCGACAGAAGCGCTATACGACACCTTGGCGTTGGAGAGACCTATACGTACCTGGGCGTGACACAGAGCAACGAACATGCTTGCCGTCTCGATAGTACTCTATTCATTTAGAGTGGTTCCATGGACGAAGGACGAGCTCAGATCCCTCGATATCGGGTCCCGAAAAGTTATGCACATGAACAAAAGCATGCACCTTAAATCTTTTGTTCCGCGACTTTACATCTCACGCCTTCAAGGTGGTCGCGGAATACTAAATCTTGAATGTCTTTATGACACGATTATTGTGGCTACAGCACATATAGTCGCAAATGGACATGACCCTTTTCTTAAAATGGTCAGGAAACACGAAAAAGTGGGCAAAGGCGCGTTTCTGTACAAAGCAGCGGAGGAAGTTGCTGAAACACTCGGCCTTGACTTCAATATCAGGGATGCGCAAAATGCATTAAATCTTATCCATCTCGAGTACTCACTCCTGAAGGGCCGGATTAAGAAAGCACAAGAGAAAAACTTCCGCGAGCAGCTCCTCGACAAGAAGGTGTACGGCATCTTCCACAGAAATGTGGAGGATCTGTCGATGTCGTATGAGCTAACATTTTCTTTCCTTAAATCACCCAGATTGAAGTCGGGCACGGAGGTTTTTATTTTGGTATGTCAAGACGGTGTCATTTCCTCTTTAGCATACCGTCTCCACATTTTGAGCCGAGACATTCCCGATGATGGCTGCAGAGCGTGTCATGCACACCCCGAGCATCTAGGATACATCCTATCTAGTTGTCGAACTCATGCGGGAACGACCTACATCCAAAGGCACAATGCAGTACTAAGAGCGCTTTATTACCATAACTGTCACTCTTACGTCCTTAGTGCCGCATATACTGGAACTTCATATTCTCAACAATTTTTTCTGTCGCGCACTCGAGGCCTGAAATAGTTCTCCTTGACTTCGAGAAACGAACCATGTTCGTTATCGAATTTCCGGCACCAGTCGACAAGAACATCACAGCCAAGGAGAATGAAAATAAAGAGAGGTAAAGAGGTACTTTATAAGGGAGTTGCGACGGTTATACTCGGAATATTCTATTAAGCTAGTCGTCCCGATCATCGGGGTAATGACGAAGACGGCCGCCTTAGATTCGCTCCGTGTCCTGAGGGTCCTGAGGGCCGTATTGAGTTCATCGCAGACTGTAGCCACCCATTTCACGGACGTGAGACATGTATACGGCTGTAAAGTTACCGCGATTTCGCCGGGAGCGAGTGCAATTTTGTAGAAAGACATCCGCTCCTCGTGAAATCCCGCGGCTGTCCTTATGACAGACTTTTATATATATGTATATCAGAGCGTGCCTCAAAGCCGCAATCAGGATGTAACATTAATGAAGGGGTCTCTCCGAAGCAGATACAAGCATCCTCTTCAACAGGTTTGGTCTTCAAATCTGTCGGCCAAGGAGAAGGAAAAGGAGGGGAGGTATCAAGACCTTAAAAGGGAGCTGCAACGACTGTACCCAAAATATTTGATTAAAGTAATTGTCCTTGTGATCGGTGCTCTCGGAGGTACGAAACTATCACTGGTTCGCAACCTTAAAGCCACACTCGCGTGCCAATAATATGCCAAGGCACTTTGCTAGATGAATCCAGAAAGCTATAATCCTTGGGTCGCTTCGTCTCCTCAAGACACAAGGGTTTTGCCGGCCTGTCGTGGTGATTTTATCGTACCCTGTGACCACCCATCTCACGGACGTGAGACGTGGTCATAGGCGTGATTGACCGCGGGTATACTGCGAGCCGGTGTCGTTTTTAGATGGCAGTTTCTCCCAGGGGGACGCTGTGGTTGTTTTTAACGTTTTTAAACAAAACAAATATATATATATATATATATATTAGGGTGGGTCGAAAAAACAAAATTTTGGAAATCATAAATTGAACTTTGTGGAAAAGTAGCGTATTATAACGCTAAAAAAGTATAATTAATTTTGATTTAACTGACAAACGCCTTAGTTTTGAGCGTTAACAAAATATGTTTTAAAGAATGTTTATTTTCGTAATTTTTATATTTTCATGTATGTCTGTTTACATTTCTGGATGCCTTAAACTACCCACCTCCCTCAAATTTTTATATATTTTTATTCGCAGCCCCATCAGAGATTACTAATGCTTTGTAGACCCCTGTTTCCAAGTAGTTGTTTGTGATACAAGTGCGCAAAATAGGTGATTGTGTGCGAGTGTGAATTTTGCAGCATAAGCCGGAGGCCCGAAGTATGAGTCGGTGGTTGGTTTAAAAACAAAAATGTTTGAGAAAAAAATTCGGTGATAAAAAATGTTTGTAAAAAATTTGTTAAAAAAAGTTTTTAAAACAAAATTTTCTTAAAAATGTTGAAAAAAAAATTGTTAGAAAAAATATGTAAAAAAAATGTTGGCGTTAATGCCCTTTTGCTGTGCCAAATGTTGGCGCTTATGTTCTTTTGTACGACGGACGAAAACGACTACGAATCCCTATAAACAAAACTTGAATCGTTAAAAGTTTTGTTCAAGTTAAATATAAATTTTTTGCAACACCCACCTTGAAAGTTGAACTTTTCATGCTTCTAAATGGTGCCTAAAGGACCTTATTTGAGCATACTGTGTGCGAAACAATTCTCGCACTGGGAGCCGATGTCATTTTTTAGATGACAGTTACTCCCAGTGGGACCCTGCGGTGGTTGTTAACCTTTAGTTTATTTATATATATATACAGGGATCATACATAAATAAAATACTTTCCAGTGCAATTACAAAGACTGCTCGTTTACAACTGGCCCTTCACTCTTCTCCGGCTCACCCGTGTCGCATCAAGATTGTGCCCCTAATCATACCGCCACCGGAATTACATATATGCATATATTCAAAAAAATATTAATCCTACAATCGGCCATCCTAGATGGCCATTCGCCGCGAGTGACTAAGAAACCCAGGGCTTCATATATTCCACACAGGTACTCATCGTCATAGGACCGTCACCGTCACCTGCTCGTTTTACATCATAAGTATCATTTAACTTGACTTTGGTTATTTGATAAGGACCAGGGAACTTAGTTAGCAATTTACGGCCTGGTGTCATCTTGCTGAGCTTGATCACAACGAGATCTCCCACAGCATATCTGGAAGGTGCTCGGCGACGTAAGTTGTAGGTTTTCTTGTTTTCTTCCTGAATTTTCCCTATTTGTATATTTGCTTGTCGGCGCAGGTCATCTCTGGATTCTTCAAACTGATGTTTCCATTCCGTCTCCAGGATTTTTCTTAATTTAAGGTTATCTGAGCAACGCATCTCAACTCCCGTAAGTAATTGGAAAGGAATCATTGCGATACTTCTATGAAATGTTGAGTTTAGTGCTTGTTGAAGCTTACTGACATGCTGATACCATTTCACAGGGTTTTCAAGAGACATTTTTGTCAAAATCGGTATAATCACACGATTTATTCGTTCGATTTGACCGTTCGCCCTAGGCAATCCAGTCGTTATCTGATGATATTGGATCTTCTCTTGCTCACAGTAATTTTGAAATTCTTGAGAAGTGAAGGCAATGCCCCGATCGGATATTATTCGTATCGGATTTCGAAACGTGTACTTTTGTTTGTCTAGTCTTTCAACAACTTCTCGGGTAGTGGTTGACTTCGTCGGATACAGCCAAGTAAACTTGGTGAAGGTATCGATGACCGCAAAAATGTGATTATACTGTTTACTCGTTGATTCAAGTGGTCCAAGGTGGTCGACGTGGTAAGTATGCAAAGGCAGATCCGCCTTTTCAATAGTATCAAGGAATCCCTCCTTCCGACCTTCCTTGCGATTCGCTATCAAGCAGGCAACACAATTGGATATTAACCTTATAACTTTCTCCGTCAAAGACGCTATGTAGTAATCTCTTTTGATGATTTCTTCCGTTCGTTTCACAGCATAGTGCCCACGCTGATGAGCTGATCGAATTATCTCGTCTTCCATGCAGGCAGGAACCACCAACAGGTCACTTCCGTTCGTGAACCTGTATAGCAAGCCATGGCGTAACACGTAGTCGTTATTTGAACCATCTCTCAGCGAATCGAAAATCTTCTGGAGTCTTGTATCATCTTTCTGCGCCTTCTTAATTCTTGCAGTAACATCGTCTGCTTCAATCGCCATAATCGGATATCGGCTCAACGCATCTACATGATGCATTCGTGAACCAGGTCTATGCTCAATCGTGTATTCATAATCTTCGAGGAACTGCGCCCATCTCCAAATCTTCGTAGACACCTCTTTTTTCGCATGTTCTGCTGGAATGCTAAACAGTCGGTTACGATCTTAAACGCTACACCCAGAAGATAGACACGCAACTTCTCTAACGCATAAATAATTGCCAAAACTTCGAGCTCATAACTAGTATATTTTTGTTCAATAGGTGTGGGCTTATGACTCAGGTAGTGCGTTGGGTGTAATCTATCATCATTGGGTAATCGCTGAAACAAAATCGCAACTAAATCAGCCTTGCAAGCGTCGGTGTGTAATTCGGTTTCATGAACTCGATCAAAGAACTTCAATACGGGTTTTTTGGTTAACTTTTCTTCTAATATTTTGAAGGCTTTCTGCTCATCCGAACCCAATTGAAATTCGTTTTCTTTTCGAAGCAAATCGCTCAGCGGTTTAGCCAACAAAGAGTATTGATTAATGAATTTTCTGAAATAACCCGTCAACCCGAGAAAGCTCTGAACGTTTTTGGTTGATTTAGGCGTTGGGAAGTTCATAACAGCCATGACCTTCGCGGGTGAAGGATAAATCTTGCCATCCTCAATAACTTGGCCCGAAAATTCAACGCGTGTCTTTAAAATATGACATGTTTTCTTATTTATTTCTAAGCCATATTCGCTATCGACCTCCAACGTTTCTCGCAAGTTATCGAGCGCTTCTTGTGTGTTCCTTGCTAGAATTATTATGTCATCGAAGTAAACTAAAACAATTCCCTTGTCAACTAACGGACGAAAAACACAATTAATGAATCGCTGAAAAACAGAAGGTGAAATGCAAAGCCCAAATGGGGTTCTCAGGAAAACGAATTGTCCCTTATGCGTTACAAAGGATGTATACTTACGACCTTCTTCGTTGACGCTAACATGGAGAAACCCGTTTCTCAGATCTAAAGTACTCAAAATTCTTGAATCTTTCACAGCATCAATTTGATCCTCGATTAGCGGAATGGGGTATTTATCCCTTTCAGTAACCCGATTAATTCTTTGATAGTCAATACAAACGCGAGGGGTACCATCTTTCTTTTTCGTCACAACCACAGGACTCGCAAATGCAGATGAGCTAGGCTCAACAATTCCGTCTTTAATCCATTCATCCACCTGTCTATCAACGATTTCACGCTCAGGAATCGGCAAACGTCGAGGCCTACTAAAAATAGGCTTATTTTCTTTCAAATTTATATTCAACGTAATATCAGTACTCTTTGTTCGATAGTGGAGCATAATATTAGTCTTCGTGGACTATATTCAATAAGCATTAGCTTACAAAACCGGGTAAAAATAAACATTTACAGCGGCATGGTTGTAGAGATGACCCCAGAAGAAATGAAGGAAGTTCCCGTAGGAAGAGCTCACCCAATCTCTAGAAATTTTCAAACAGTACTTGTAAACGAATTTCGTCCATAAGACATTGTGCATTTGTGAAAAAGTGTTAAATCAAAATATAATATTTTTTGAGATCCAAAGTAAGATCAAAGCATTACAAGGAAGTGGTAATTAAGGGGTCGTGTCCTGTAACCATTGGCGTGACAGTGAAACATCTAAATATTGTTTTATAACTCGGCCCACCCCCCTCAATGTCTACCTCTAGAAAATAGTTGAACACGTGTTTTTGGTTCCATAAAATACAAAATTGTACCCCGCCCCTCAAGATATTTTTGATTATTCAACCTCAAAAACAGTTTTTGTGGAAAATAGACGAAATATGGCTCAATTTGTCTTTAAAGCAGATTAATTCTGACGAATAAGAAATTGGAACAATATAAAATTGCGATATTCAACGAAAATCACCCGTCTGATTATTTTCATGTTTATCTTAGAATGTTCGTGTGATGACAAAAAACCACATTTAATAGAAAAATCCATTTAAAATAATGCCAACCAATATCTACCATGTAATCTTTTTGAAAATTTCTCCATTTCTTAGTTGTTTTTCTTCTGTTTTCCACCCATTATTTGAAAATAAAATTTCTCAATAAAAATAAATTAATCTGGAAAACGTATGCCATAAATCAGTTGAAAATAAATTAAAGTTCATCATGGGTAAGTAGCAAGGTTTTTCCAAACACTTTATCCTTAAGCTATTTTGTTGAAAACTCATGTTTTTTGGAAGAATTTTGAAAGAACTTTTTCATTAAAAATTCACTTTCTAGGCTAAAGATTCACATACCGGGTTGAAAATTCAAATATTTTGTTGAAATTTTGTTGTTGTTGAAAATTAAGTTTTTTTTACTGAAAATGCAACTATACTTTTACGTGTTTGATTGAGAATTCATATTCTTTGGTAAAAAATTCAACTAATTGGTTGAATATCTATTGACGTTATGGTTTTGGCCAGATGAAATAGTAATTAAGTAGACTTTGTTCATTTTTTGTCTACTGGCCAAAGAAATTCATTAAATTTTAAAATACTTCTTTCGTCAGTCGACGATGGACCTTATCAATTACAAAATCTGTTAAGAATTATTTTTATGAAGTATTATCATAATCACGTGATTGCATCTAAATAATTACATTATAAATAATTTTCTTACTTTAAAATTCAGAGGTAAAAATATTGATTGGCGTAGGACTTATTCTTAGTTAAATATTCACTTACTTTATAGTCTTAGTTTTAAAACTTTAGGAGTTGTAAATTAGAATGAGAAAAGGAGAGAATTTACTTGAAATAACTGCAAACTACTGCGCATGCTGGCCCGAATAGCGTTTGACTCGCGGTCTCACGTAAATAATTGCTTTAATTGAAAAAAATGTACATTTTAATAATAAGCCATTGAGTTGTTAAATTTAGATTAGAACTTTATAATAATCAGAAGAAGAAGAAAGTAAGATAATGTTTGGGAGGACGATTTTGGCTTTAGACCCACGTGAATATATTGTTAGTACTTGAATAATAATTAGGAAATATTTATTTTTATTGTAAAGATGATAATATTATGAATAATAACATTCTAAAATAATATTCGGAGAATAAAGTTCATTATATAATTATTATAATTATTGTTATGGAGAAAAATTATTTTGCAAAAGGGAAAAATATAAACAAATGAAAATTATCTTAACAATTGCAAAATTCCATAAACAAGAAATATTATTCTCAGGATTCATTTACTGTGTTTTTAATCCCTAAAACACTGTCTCGTCATAATGTACAAAGAAAATTAAAGACAAAAAATTATTATTATTATTATCTAGAACAAGAAATGCTTTTGAGATATTGGGTTGTGACCATTATTTCTAAATGTATTCCTAATCATAGAGAACTTATATTGTTTGGCAGTGCGGCACGAAGAGTTAGATTTTACAAAGTTGACAAGCTCCTTTGTTGAAGTTTGAGGCTCACTTGGGTGAAGGGTCCTGCACAATGACTTACCTGACACTTATTCCGCTGCTTAAGAAAATTGCCTTGGAATTAATAAGGGGTACAAATGAGTAGGTGGATCACTGTTGGAAGTTTGAGGCTCACCTGAGTCTTCACTGATGACTTGACCTGACCCATCTTTCATTTATGCCAAGAATTATCCTCACAGTAATAAGTAAGAGGGGCACCGTAACTGAATTAGGAGAAGAGGGCATTCGGCTCTACTGCTATAAATTATACTCATATTGTTCAGAACTAAATTTTTGTTCTGGTATAGTTTGATGATAAAAATTTTAATTTGAAAATAACAATACAAAATTTACAGCTTTAAAAAAATTAATTTCAAGTCAATTATTTGTTCAATTCCCAAAATTATTGTGAGTGCGAGCAGGAACCCGTCTAAAACTTGCGTTTCGTTACGTTAAGTTATCCAGAAGGTACCGAATCTTTCGTTTCCTTTTCGTTACGTTCTGACAGATGGGCAGAAAATTAAAACCGAAAATGTTATAACGTCATATTTCACCCATCTGCCTTTCAATATTCACATAAATGCACAAGGTTTCGAATAAACTATTTGTTAATATTACGCGTGATGAAAAAATTTCCTTACAATTTCGGTATATTGAATAACGTAACCTAAATCGAGTGAATATAGTTACGCTTTGGCAGTATTCGAGATGGATAAGATTCGATGCATTTTGCTCATCCCTGATATTGAAGTCAAGGCCGAGTGTTTCAGCAGCCTCCTCTGCTGCTTTGTACAGAAACGCTCCTTTGCCCACTTCTTCGTGTTTCCTGACCATTTGAAGAAGAGAGTCTTGTCCATTTGCGACTATGTGTGCTGTACCTAGAGATGCATTCGGGCGGGACGAGACAAGAAAACATCGATTTCGGGAACCATCCTGACTGACGATAGCGAGAAGTTGTCCCGTATCTCGTGATTTTGGTCGAGAATCTCGGAAAACGAGCAAGGTCGGGTAAGATTCTCGATGAAATTAAAAATTTGACATCTCGCGTAAATATAGAAAATGATACATCAGAATTTGGAAAATATGGAAGTGGAATCACATGAAAAGAAACAAGAAAGCCAAAAAAGAGCATTGGAAGCTTCGTGGTCATCAAAATGATAATTTAATATTCGCTGAAGTAAAATAATTTTACAAAAACTGACCACCTCATTTATACCACCATTAGGTTAAAAAATTGTAAACAAAATTAAGATTCTTGGTACAGAAAATCTAAAAAAATATATTCGAATATTAATCAAATTCATACGAAAAACATAACGCATTTTTGGAAAAATAATACGCACTGTATATGGTTACGGAATTTTTCATAACTCTAACTCATTTTCCAGCTCGTTCAGGGCTAACGTTATGAAAAATTCCGTAACCATAGACAGTGCTAAAATAATAAGGTAAACTATAAGGTAAATTATAAAGTAAATTAAAAAAATTATCATTATTATAAATCAATATAAAATAAAATATTATTATTATAAATCATTATAAAATAAATTATAAAAGGTAAACTATAAAATGCTAAAAATAAATTGTTTTTATTATTAAATGTCACTTTTAGCATCTTTTTTTAACAATGTATTCAAATCTTAACTCATTTTCACGGTTATTGGAATCGCCACGATTACTGGGGCATTTACCATATATTTTAATTTGCTTCATTTTGTTATAAATAATTTTGTTACTCAAATGAATTTCATTTCTGTCTAAAAAGATTTTATATTTGTTTTCGTGTTTTATAGTGGTTATGAGAAATTGGGCTAGTTCCTGTATATTTTCTACCCTGTAGAGTTTTAAATTTGTTTACAATTTTTTAGTCTACGGGTTTATCAATGAATTGGATAGATTTTGTAAAATTATTATACTTAATTACTTGATTTAGTATCGAATCATTAATTCGATGAGCTCAAAATTGACGATGGTTCTTTTCGGCCTTGTTATTCGTCGTGAATCCACTTCCATAATGTTCAAATTCTGCTACCTTATTTGTTAGATTTACGCGAAATGTTAAACTCAGAATATAAACATTATCGAGAATCTTGCCCGACCTTGCTTGCATATTGAAGTTGGGACGGGATGAGATTAAACAATTGAAAACTAAAAGTTCTCGGCAACAAAAATATCTCGAAGACAGGCAATATCAGGCGAGATCCGAGAAATTCTTGTTTCGGCGTTCATCTCTAGCTGTACCCAGAATACTCCTGTTGTGAAGACATTCAAGATTCAGTATTCCGCGACCACCTTGACGGCGTGAGATGTAAAGTCGCGGAACAGAAGACTTAAAGTGCATGCTTTTGTTCATGTGCATAACCTTTCGGAACCCAATGTCGTGCGATCTGAGCTCGTCCTTTGTCCATGTAACTACTCCAAATCAATAGAGTACCACTGGGACGGCAAGCATGTTCGTAGCAGATACTATGTTCCTTGCCGACAGTTCGGAAGACCATATGCGTCGGATGAGATGTTTGTATCTGCATTGGAGTGTATTCTTGATAAATGTCACGTCCTGTATGCGGCTCTGTGACACGCCCAGGTATGTATAGGTCTCTCCAGCGTCAAGGTGTCGTATAGCGCTTCTCTCGACGAGCTCAGGGTCTTCGGGGATGCCATTAAGTTTTCTTTTCTTCGAATAAACCTTGGCGCATTTCTCTAGCCCGAACTCCAGTCCAATCTCTTGAGTGTACTCTTTGACAATATCTAGAGCTAGTTGTAGTTTCTCTTTATTTTTAGCATAGATCTTAAGATCATCCATGTAAACTACATGAGTGACCTTATGCTTTCGATTTCCAGGTTTGCCACAGACGTGCCCTTCGGAATTCCGAAGTGCGAGAGCTAGTGGCAATAATGTGAGGCAAAATACACCTGTTTGGCCAACCGTTCATCTTTCATTCTTTCAAGATGTCCGAACCATCTTAAAATTTCATTAATATTAATTTTGTAAAATTTTGTCTAGAATAATGTGAATATTATATTTATAAAACCGTAAAACAAGCAAAGAAAATACTTAAAAAATAGTTATTCCAAATTTTTATTTTGTATGCACAAATATTTTTCGCCTTAAATTATAATTTTGTTGAAACTTTCCTTTTTTCTTCACTAACCAAATTTTCTGATTTGAAAACTTTTTTATATAGTTGAAAATACATTCTTTTCAAATTGATTTGAACTGTTTTTAATTAAAAATTAGAATATTTTCATTAAAATAGCAATTATTCCATTTTTCGTTGAAAATTGAATATTTAATTGAATATTTCCTTAAGAATCTTAGGAGAAATATATTTATACAAATGTTACGTCCTGTGACGTATTATAACTATATTATGTATACTTATATTATTAATAATTTCTATATTTATACTTATAATTTATATTAATAATTATGATAGAAAAGGATTATGTTCTTATAAAAATGCACAAAATCGTGCATATTCACTTTTATCCAACATGATAAAATCAGTAGTCCGAACTCCGCAGTTGGATGAAAGCAAAGACTCCCAATAGCAGGGACTTGATGTTCTTATTTCTGGACTGCGTCGGTACGAGAAAAGTAGTGCAAGAAAGCAACGAAATCGAACCTTTCAGCCAGATGGAAGTAGGTTCTATAGTGAACGTTTCCTTCCGTACCATATGACTATTTCCTTAAAGTCTTAAAAATATACAAAATCAGCCCATACATCATCATTTTCCTAAGTCGTGCGATGATGCTTTGGGGTACAAGAATCAAGTAGTTTTCCAATGATATACACATGGTGTTTGGACTAGATGAATGCAGAACAGTGCATCCAACCAGAAAAGAATTAAGGAGGGCAGAGTCAAAGAAAGATTTCGAGAATAAAATTGAGGCAATAAACGAGGGCGTGTCATACAAATACCTGGGTATAAATGGTAAATGGTAAATAAATGGTAAAATAGAACCATTCGCGTATAAATAAGGAAGCAGCGAATGCACCACAATAATCCGGCGATTGGCTACAGGCAATGTGCATGCAAGATGCACTGAACGTCTTGAACATTTGGGAGTCAATAGGGTACTGGTCGTAGCTCTGAAGGTGGTTTTAATAAATATCTGTCGCACTGTAAGAAACTTTCCAAACGATCGGCAGAAAAGCGACTAAAAACATATAGAGTGGTAGATGGTAGCTCTGAGAAAGCATCCCGAGTGACTGTTTTCACCTCCAACACTCGTGGCCGCTGTATAAGAACAACAGCGAATTTGTTTTTGAAATAAACAAGAAGTATGTTCAAAATAAACAAACATTTGTTTGACCCTGTATCAAAGAAGTAATTCCTATTTTTAAATTCAACAACATTAGTGTAAAATTTGTGTACAAATTCTGAAATAATTCGAATCATCAATCATTTGATCCAAGCAAATGAAAAAAACCGTTTGAATTGGAGTAGTGTTTACGTTTAGACAGTACCATTATTTTTCTATTATTAAAAATAAATCATCGTGGTTTTTCAAGCTTCCATAAAAAATACGCTAAGAATATAATGCTATTATTTCAAATAAATGCTAAACTGATTAATCCTAGTAGAAAAATTGAAACGATTTATTCTCTCAAGTTAGTTACAATTTTTTCATTTATTACTATTAAGCGGTAGAGGTAACACATGTGAGAATTTAAGATATTCTTATTCATTTTACAATGTTTATTTACCAGCTGCTATCATGAAAAAAAATTATTATAGAAGCAAATATGACAGTCGCTATTCCCTCCCCGCCCCTCTCTCTCTCTTCATTTGCGAACAAATATTGTTTAATGTAAACCCACAAAATTGGCATATGTTTCTTTCAGATTTTTAATTCAATTTTGTATATCTACTTTTATCTCCTTATCTGTTCAGTTTTTTAATCTAGAGAACTCAAAGTTTCCTAAGTAATTTTACAAGATATCTCAATTCTAACACGTATTAAATTGATAATATGCGAAAAATTGTATGAATTTATTAAAAGAGAAAAAAATCAAACCTGATGAGAATATTATTGTATAAAAAAGAGAAAATGCTTCCAAGTTCTCATTTTTTCCCCTTTTCATAAATTCTCAATATTTCTATCATTCTATCATTCATATCATTTTATCTTGCGGAACGAAAGTGCCATTTAAATAAATAATGCAATCATTCTAGATCAATCTAAAAAATCTATACTGCCTACCTCACATTAATCCTTTTCTTACCGAGCAAGTCACGCCTACCCCGAAAGGGAAATAACTTGATGACATAATAATAATTATTATCAATATATATAATTAGAAAATAAAGGTTAACAACCACCGCAGGTGATCGAAGGAAGAAAATTTAATAAAAGCACTCTTACCACCCAGTGAGGAAAAATAAGTATAGAATAAGCCAACCTATTGGATATTGTATGTTAGGGTCCACGCCAGAGTACCCTTGATTTAATTGATAGTGTAGCCCTTCAGAGTTTTGCGTAAAGGGGGTCGAGATCGAAACTTTGTATGAAACTGACAGTTCGTAAACACTAAGCAGACAGCGCAGAAAGCCAGCACCAAAGAAGCAGGACGGGAGGATGGAGCGAGACCAACACGCCTACCAGTCCCGTCAACACTATGAAATGGCGTTACTACCCGAAGACCATGTACCACCGACAAAGTGGGAGGTGTCACAACTAGCTGCCATTTTCCATCGCCGACACCATGAAGCAAAATCATTACCAGCCGGTACTGAATCGATCAACGAGTCTGGACGAGCCAGCCCTGCAACGGCACACCATTAAGCTCCACTAGCAGTGTCGAAGGCAGTACGTAACAGCATCGACCAACCCTGCACCACGGCCTGGCTGGAGGACCCCACGCTGCTATGATTTAGTAAACGGCCATGTTCGAGTCAGCGCGTGAGGACCAATGGGCAGCACGCAGCAAAAGAACGAAGGCACCCATTCGCCTAGATCGACAGGCCAGCCATCTTCACTCCAACCGACCAATCGACAGGCACGATGCGAAGAATCGATAAGGAAGGAAGCGGCGAAGAACGCTGGACCTGTCTCTTATATTTCTTGACTTGGCGGCGGTACACCCGGCGTAATCGGACTGGAAAGATAAAGGGACATAAGAGCTAGAAGACAAATAAAAAGATAATAAAAGCACCATGAAACATAGCAAGCAGAACTATGCCAAGTGGCTACAAGGTGAGTGGCCTCTTCTCTAGTGTTCTCGGTTAGTCAGTTTTGTTTCTCGGCCTCCACCCGGTGTGACTTCCGTGACCGCGTGTGCAATAGAAGAGAGTGTGAGTGTCGACCGAGACTCCCGCGACACTCGGAAGTGGGGCACGCCCGGCTAACTATTTCTTTTAAAATTTATTTCATTTTCTTGAAAATTAATTTATTTCATTGAAAATTAAACTATTCTATTTGTTTTGTTGAAATTTTATCTATTTTAGTTGAAAATTCATCTATTTTGTGAAAAATTTGCCTTTTCTTGGTATAAAATTAACCTTTTTGGTTGAAAATTGATGTATTTTCTTAAAAATTATTCTTTTTTGGTTCAAAATTTATCTTTTTCCTTGAAATTTCGTTTCTTTGGTTGAAAATTAGTTTGTGTTTCAATAAAAATTAATTTTTTTGAATTAAATATGTAAGTATTCCATTTTTTGTCAAAAAAAATTTTTTGCAGACATTTAATTTTTTTGGTTGAAAAATTAACTATTTCGTTTGAAATATATTTTATTCAGTAAATTTATTACCTTTTTATTATTATTTCTCTAACTAAAAATTGAACCATTCTATATTTGGTTGAAAATTTATCTTTTTTTTTTTGAAAATTCGTCTATTTTCTTAAAAATTTGTCTTTTTTTGGTAGAAAATTCATCTTCTAGGTTTAAAATTCAACTATTTGGTAAAGAATTTTTTTTTATTGAAGATGCATCACTTTAGTAAAAAGTTCTTTTTGTTGGTTAAAAATGTAATAAATTTGGTTTAAAATTAGTTTTTTGTTGTTATTGAAAATTTGTATATTTTGGTAGAAATTAATATTCTTACTTAAAAAAAGCATATTTTTTGTCCAAAATTCAATTATTCTAGTAAAGGATTAATTATTTTAGTTGAAAATTTATCACTTTGTTTGAAATTGCAACTATTTTTTTTTAAATTAGTTTTTTTTTTTGTTGAACTTTTTTTTTACTGAAAATGTAACTATTCCAATTGAATATTCCAGTTTCTATTTAAAAACTGATCTCTGGTCAAACATTCATTTTCTAAACTAAAAATTTATCTACTTAGTTTTTAGTTGAAAAAAAAATTTTTATTTGAAAATTCGTCTTTTTTGGTAGACATTAATTTCTTTAGTTAAATTTTTTTTTTCAAGATTATTTTTTTAAACTAAAAATTCAACTAAGCTTTTTGTCGAAATTTTTTTTATACACATTTAATCTTTTTGGTGAAATATTAATTTTTTTTTTAAATCTAACTATTTCGTTAAAAATTGATTTAATTTGCTTAAAAACTAATTTCTTCAATTGCAAATTAAACTATTCTATTTTTTGTTGAAATTTTATTTATTTTAGTCGAAGGTTCACCTATTTTGTTGAAAATTTGTCTTTTCTTGGTAGAAAATTAACCTTTTTGGTTGAAAATTGATATATTTTGCTAAAAATTATACTTTTTTGGTAGAAAATTTATCTATTTCCTTGAAATTTCATTTCTTTGGTTGAAAATGAGTTTTTTAAATAAAAATTAATTTTTTGCACTGAATATTTAACTATTCCATTTCTTGTTAAACTTTTTTTTATAGACATTTATTTTTTATTGTTGAAAATTCATCTGTTTGGTTGAAAATTTAACCATTTTCTTTGAAATTGATTTCATTTGGTTAATTTATTTCTTGTTTATTATTATTTCTCTAACTTTAAATTAAACTATTCTATATTTGGTTGCAAATTTATTTTTTTTAGTTGAAAATTTATCTATTTGGTTAAAAATGATTCTTTTTTGGTAAAAAATTAATGTTTTTTTGTTGAAAGTTCATTTCTTTTTTAATTGGAATTTCATCTATTTTGTTGAAAATCTGTCTTTTCTTGGTATAAAATTAATATTTTTGATTGAAAATTGATGTGTTTGTTAAAAATTATTCGTTTCTGATTGAAAATTCATCTTTTTCCTTGAAATTTCATTTCTTTGGTTGAAAATTATTTTTTGTATTAAAAATTAAATTTTTTGAACTAAATATTTAACTATTCCATTTTTACAACAAAAAAAATCTTTTTATTAACATTTATCTTTTTTTGTTGAAAATTCATCCATTTGGTGGAAAATTGAACTATTTCGTTGGATATTTATTTTATTTGGTTAGTTTATTTCTTGTCTATTATTATTTCTATAACATAAAATTAAATCATTCTATATTTTGTTGAAAATTTATCTTTTTTAGTTGAAAATTCATCTAGTTTGGTAGAAAATTAATTTTTTTAGGTAGAAAATTATTTTTTTTTGGTGAAAATTCATGTCTTTAGTTGACAATTAGTTTCTTTATTGAAAATTAATTTTTTGAACTAAAAATTTAACTAAGCTTTTTATCGAAATTTTTTTCTATAGACATTTCATCTTTGCGGCAGAAAATTAATTTTTTTGGGGAAAATTTAACTATTTCGTTAGATATTTATTTTATTTGGTTACTTTATTTCTTGTCTGTTATTATTTCTATAACATAAAATTAAATCATTCTATATTTCGTTGAAAATTTATCTTTTTTAGTTGAAAATTCATTTAGTTTGTTAAAAATTATTCTTTTTTGGTAGAAAATTAATTTTTTTTTGTAGAAAATTATTTTTTTTTTTGTAGAAAATTAATTTTTTGAACTAAAAATTTAACTAAGCTTTTAATCGAAATTTTTTTCTATAGACATTTCATCTTTGCGGCAGAAAATTAATTTTTTTGGGGAAAATTGAACTATTTCGTTAGATATTTATTTTATTTGGTTATTTTATTTCTTGTCTGTTATTATTTCTATAACCTAAAATTAAATCATTCTATATTTCGTTGAAAATTTAGCTTTTTTAGTTAAAAATTCAGTTAGTTTGTTAAAAATTATTCTTTTTTGGTAGAAAATTAATTTTTTTTTGGTAAAAAATTAATCTTTTTTGTTGAAAATTCATTTCTTTAGTTGGTGGAATTTTTTAAATTTCTCTATGAAGTCTTTGTCGTTCAAAGTTTTTTTTAAGTCTTTTTCTTTGAACTCTTTTGAGGTCTTTGAAGTCCTTGCAATCTAAATATTTTAAATACCTCAGTGAAATCTTTAAATATTTGAGATCTTTGAAATTCTTGAAATCTTTCAATTCCTTAAAATCTTTTGAAATCTTTGGAATTTTTGTGAAATCTTTGAAGTCTTTGTGAAATGTTTGTGAAATCATTGAAATATGTGTCAAATCTTTTAAATCTTTCGAAATCTTAGAATTTTATAAATTCAAATTCTTTCTAATACATAAAATACTAATTTCTTCTGATAATTAGATGTTTCCATAAATTGTGTAAACAATTTATTATTGTTTATACAAATTTTCTCTCCGAATAAAGATAGAAAGTCGCGGCTTTTAAAAAAATTCTCCACTTTTTAATTAGAGTGAAGCAATAGTTAATTATTGCTAATAAAAATAATTGTGTGAATAATTTATTATTATTGTTAATAATATTATCTCTGAATAATGCTAAAAATTTCGTTTTTTCTGAAATTTTCAACTTTTTGTCCACTTTTCACTTGAAGTGAATTTGCCTTTTTAGTAATGAACAAATAATAAATAAACATTAGAGAGAATCATATTTTGAATAATCACTTTCTTTTTTGGAAATATATTTTTCTGAAATAAAACAATTATTTCAAATATTCCTTAAATTTTCTATATAGATCATATTGAATATAAATTTTCCTTGAAGTAGTTACTGAGAGCCTTTTTTTAAAATTAATATTAATATTTATTATTTGTTTCTAGCTTTCATTTATTCAAAAACACAGTAAGTAAATAGTTGACAAAAAGTTCAAAAATTCAGAAAAAACAGCAACTAAGTAAGTGAAAAGTTGAGAAGTGGAAAATAAAAAAAACCCGCAACTTTCTAATATGATTCAAAGATAATATTATTTAAAATAATAATAAATTCTTTAAGCAACAACAACTAATTTTGTTACCTTTAAATAGTTATTTACCTCACTCTAACTAACAATTGGTCGAAAAGTCAAATTTTTTTGAAAAAACTGCAATTTTTTAGCATTATTCTGTGAGAATATTATTAACAATAATAATAAATTGTTTAAACAATTATTTTTGTAAACATTAATTAAGTATTACCTCACTCTAATATCTTTTTTTTTTCTACACGAAAAAAATGGATTTATTTTTTTGTGGATTCGAACAAATTTCCGGGCGATATGCATGAAAATTCGAGAAAAAAAATTTTGGGCATTTAAAATATTTCAAAAAGTTTTTAAACTACCTCAAGATTTTACAAAAGTTTCAGAAAAATATTTCAAAATATTTCAGAAGATTTCAAAAGATTTCAAGGACTTCAAAAATCTCAAAAGAGTTTTAAAATTTCGTAAAGATTTAAAGATTTCAATGATTTCACAAAGATTTCGAAGATCTTAGACAAATGTCAAAGATTTTCAACAAATAATAATTTCACAAAGATTTCAAATATTTCAGAAGATTTCACTAACATTTTTGAAATATTTCAAAAGATTTCAAAAAATTTCAAAAGATTTCAATAATTTCACAGAGACTTAAAAGATTTCACAAAAATCTCAAAAATTTTAAGGAATTAAAAGATTTCAAGAATTTCAAGGATCTCAAATATTTAAAGATTTCACTGAGGTATTTAAAATATTTCACAAAGACTTTTAAGATTTCGAAACATTTTAAAAATATTTCAAAATATTTCAGAAGATATAAAAAAATTCAAAGATATTGCAAAGATTAAAAATATTTAACAAAAATTTCAAAGATTCCAAAAAATGTCTAAGAATTTCATAAAAATGTCAATGATTTCACAGATATTTCACAAAAATTGTACAAATATTTTAAAAAAGATATATTAAAAATATTTAATAAGATTTTAAAGATTTCAAAAAATTTCAAAAGATTTAAAGGATTTCAAAGATGTCAAAAGAATTCAAAAAGATTTCAAAGATTATGCAAAGATTAAAAGGTTTTACACTAAATCGATTTCACAAATATTTCAAATATTTTTTAAGATTGCAATAATTTCACAAAGATTGCAAAGATTTTTAAAAAATTTCGAAAATTTCGAAAGTTTTGATAAACATTTCAGAGACTTTACAAAGCTTCAATAAATTAAAAAAATATTTTAATATTTTCACAAAATTTCACAAAGACTCTAAAGATTTCACAAAAATGTCAAGGATTTGAAAAGATTTGACAAAGATTTCAGAAATTTTACAAAGATTTCAACAAATGTAAAAAGATTCCAATAATTTCAAAGATCTCAAATATTTCACTAAGGTATATAAAATATTTCACAAAGATTTCAGAAGATTTCAAAGAATTCAAAGATTTTACGAAGATTTCAAAATTTTTTAGAAGATTTCAATAATTTCACAAAAATTTCACAAGAATTTAAAGATTTCACAAAAATTTCAAAGATATCAAAAGATTTTAAGGATTTCGAAAGTTTCAATCATTTCAAAGATCTCAAATTTTTAATGAATTCACTAAGGTATTTAAAATATTCTATAAAGATTTCACAATAATTTCATGAAGATTTCAAAGATTACAGGAGACTTCACAAAATTTTTAGAAATATTTCAAAAGGTTTCAGACGATTTCAAAAGATTTTAAGGACATCAAAAATCTTTGTGAACTGATTCTAAAACTTTCTTAATTTAAAAAAAAATGTTGTGAAATCTTTTGAAATCTTCTGAAATATTTTGAAATATTTTTAAAATGTTTGTGAAACTTTCTGTAAATTTTGAAATCTTTGTGCGAACACCAGGTCAACTGATTTCCGGTCAGGTGCTCTAACCACTGAGCTACTAGAGAGATCAGAGGAAGAATTCTTTGATATATAACATCTTGCTAAATAAAGCACGATCTAGAAAAAATAATTCTTCCTCTGATCTTTCTAGTAGCTCAGTGGTTAGAGCACCTGACCGGAAATCAGTTGACCTGGTGATCGAATCCTAGCGGAGTGAAAGAAGAAGATCTTTTTTCTGAATAAAATTTAATGCTTGATATTTCAACCAAAAAAAGATTAGGTTTCTACCAAAAAGATGAATTTATAATAAAATACATGCATGAGAAAAATTTAATTATTAACAAAAGAAATTAATTTACAATTGAAATGATGAATCTTTAAACAAAAATTTGAATTTTTAACCAAATAGTTGAATTTTCGACCGAAAAGATGATTTTTTTTCACAAAAGAGACAAATTTTCAAGAAATTAAGATTTTTCAGCTAAGAAAGAAAAAGACTTTGTTCAAAATGTTGGACTTTCGATCGAAAAGACGAATTTTCTTAAAACAGTTGAATTTTCAACTCGAAAACATAAATTTGTAACAAAAAAGTTACTTTTCAACTTTTGTAATTTTTTTTTTACTTTTCAAGTCGAATTTCCTACAAATCAGTTTGATTTTCAACCTGAAAATATGAATTTTCGACTAAAATGATTAATGTTGAACCAAGAAAAATGCATTTTTGAAAAAGTAATTTCACTTTAAACCAAGTAGGTGATTTCTCAACCAAAAAAGATTTTATTTTGAAATAATAAACAGTTGAGATCTACCAAAAAAGAAGAAATTTTAACAAAATAGTTAAATCGTCAACCAAAAAAATGAATTTCTAACAAATTAGTTTAACTTACAACCAAGTACTTCAATTTTTGACAAAAAAGACTTTTTAACCAAGTAGTTTCATTTTTAACAAAATAATGAAATTGTCAACAAATTAATAAATTTCTAACAAAATACGTAGTGGAATTCTGAACCAAAACAGATTAATTTTTAATCATTCTGTTGAATTTTTAACCAAAAGAGATGAATTTACAAAAATGAAGATTAATTTTCTACCAAAAAAGACGAATTTTCAACAAAATACATTAATTTTCAACTAAAAAAAAAAATTTAACCAAAAATTCACCAGTTAAATTTTTATTTGAAAAAATTCAATTTTGAACCAAACAGATGAATTCGATATTTTTAGAAACATTTGAAAATTTTCCTTAAAAATTAAAAATAAATAAATGCAGAATAAAAAATCATTATGAATTTTTGCGGATATCTTAAGAAAAGTTTTTTATTTTCATGAAACCTTTCAAGATTCTTAAGAAGCTTCGATATTTTTTTCAAAATCTTTAAAAATGTACATTTTGCTTTAATTTTTCAATCTTTTCAAAATCTTTATTAACTTCTACAAATTAAAAAAAAATTGGCTTAAGATATTCAAGATTCTTTTTTTAGCAAGTTTGGAAATCTTTTGAATTGTTTTAATATCTTTAAAGGGTTTCCAAAATTTTATTTCGAGATCTTCAAAAATCTATATTTTATTAAATTCAAATCTGAAATTAATTTGGAAATTTTTTCAAAACTTCTAAAAAAAATTTTTAATGATTCGAATTTTTGACAGTTTTGAGTTTTTAAATTATTTTTTGGTATACTTTATTTAATTTTTTAAGTTTAAATGCTTGAATATTGAAAAGTATAATTAACAATATGAAAATTAAAATTTTTTTTACGATTTAAATTTACTTAAAATAACTGAAATTTTAAAGGGGATTATTATAAAAAAAAAGTTTTATTCCACAATTCTTAGTAATTAAAAAATTTTCCGCAGTAAACATTTTTTAATTTTTCGAATTTAAAATCACTTCATTTTGAATCTTCTTTAGAATAATTCAATTGTAATTATTTATAATTTTTTCAATTTTAATATTGAATTATTTTATTTAAAAACAATTTAAAATTCCAGAATTGCAGAAGCTTTAAGTTTGAAACATTCAATTTATTTTTCAATTAGAAATTGTCAAATTTGAATCGCTTAGAATTGAAAATTAATTAAATTAAAGAGTTTTCAATTTAAATTATTCAATTTTAAACACTTTCTATCAGAAATGATACAGGTTCAATTCCTTTTTATTCCATTCGAAATATAATCCTTTTTTTCAAGAATTCATCGACTCTAAAATATATTTAATATATTTGTTCTAAATTCAAGCGCTTCCAATTCGAAATTATTAACCACTGTTTAAAGAATGTGAAAAACTCTTAATATTTAAATATTTTTTAATAAAGGATTTTCAAATTAATTATATTTTTAATGTCAGGAAATAAAAATCCTACACTAGTATTAATTATACTGAACAAATTAAAATTTTGAAAACTTTCAGTGGTCATTTTTTCAGTTTGGTGTGTTTGAATTTTGAAATTTTTTTTTTCCAGGTATAATTTTTCATAGTTAAAATATTTTGAATTTGTTTAAACAACTGACGATTTTTCAACAAAATACATAAATTCTCAACCAAATACTTGAATTTTCAATTTAAAAAATCAATTTTTAAACAAATAGTTGAATTCTGATTTCAAAAGATCAGTTTTTAAAACAAAAAATGGAAAAGTTAAGTTTTCAGTTTAAAAAATTAATTTTTCACAAAGAACATTTAACTGGAATATATCAATTTTTGAACAAAAATAATAATTTTCAAACAAAAAGAAGAATTTGCAAACAAGAAGATTAATTTTCAAACACAAAGATTAATTTTCAAACAAAAAAATCGATTTTTCAACCAAAAATAGAACAATTGAATTTTAAGTTAAAAAATATCCTAAAATATTTCAAATACTTTGAACTCTTTTGTAATTACGGAAATCAATGAAAAATTCCTTGGAATATTTGAAAATACCCTAAGATATTTCATACCCCTTGAAATCCCATTCAATTTCTAAAATCAACTGAAAAATCCTTGAAATATTTTTAAATACCCTAAAATATTTCAAATACTTTACAATCCCTTGAATTTTTGAAAATCCTTGAAAGTTCCTTGGAATTTTAAAAAATACCCTAAAATATTTCAAATACTTTACAATCCCTTGAATTTTTTTAAATCCTTGAAAGTTCCTTGGAATTTTAAAAATTACCCTAAAATATTTAAATTCCTTTGAAATCCTTTGAAGTCTTTTGAAATCCCTAAGAACATTTTAGAGCTCTTGAAAATTCCTTGGATTTAAAAAAAATACCCTAAAATATTTCAAGTTTTTTCAAATATTTTGAAATTACTGAAAGCAATTAAAAATTCCTTGGAATCTTTGAAAATACCCTAAGATATTCCATACCCCTTGAAATCCCATTAAATTACTGAAATCAATTGAAAAGCCCTGAAATATTTTGAAATTACTGAAATCCATGGAAAATTCTTTGGAATCTTTTGAAATCCCTTGAAACTTATTAAAGCTCTTAAAAAAGCCTTGAAATATTAAAAAAAAAACCTAAAATACTTAAAATCCTTTGAAATCCTTTGAAGCACTTAAAAGTAGTTTGAAATCCCTTAAAACTTTTTTAATAGCTCTTGGAAATTCTTTGGAATTTTAAAAATTCCAAAAAATATTGCAAACCCTTTGAAATCCTTTAAAGTCTTTTGAAATCCCTAAGAACTTTTTAAAGCTCTTGAAAATTCCTTGGAATTTTAAAAAATACCTTAAAATATTATAAACCCCTTGAAAACCCATTATATTAATAAAATCAATTGAAAAAACCTTGAAATATTTTATAATGCACTAAAATATTTCAAATACTTTGAAATCCCTTGAATGTTTTGAAAATTCTTGAAAGTTCCTTGAAATTCTAAAAAAACACCCTAAAATATTTAAAACCCTTTGAAATCTTTTAAAGTCTTTTAAAACTCCTTAAAACTTTTTAAAGCTCTTGAAAGTTTCTTGGAGTTTTAAAAAATACCCAAAAATATTTCAAACCCTTTGAATTCCTTTAAAGTCTTTTGAAATCCCTAAGAATTTTTAAAGCTCTAGAAAACTCCTTGGAATTTAAAAAAATACCCTATTATATTTCATTTCCGTTCAAATCTTTTGGAATTACTGAAATCAAATGAAAATTCCTTGGAATCTTTGAAAATACCCTAAGATATTTTAAATACTCTGAAATCCCTTGAATCTTTTGAAAGCTCTTGAAAATTCATTGCAATTAAAAAAAATACCCTGCAATATTTCAAATACTTTGATTTTTTTTTTTGAATTACTTAAAGCAATTGAAAATTCCTTGGAATCTTCAAAAATACCTTAAAATATTATAGACCCCTTGAAACCCCATTATGCTATTAAATCAATTAAAAAGGCCTTGAAATATTTTACAATTCACTAAAATATTTCAAATAATTTTAAATCCCTTGAATCTTTTAAAAATTCTTAAAAGTTCCTTGGAATTTTAAAAAATACCCTAAAATATTTCAAACCCTTTGATTTTTTTTGGAATGGCTTAAAGCAATTGAAACTTTCTTGGAATCTTCAAAAATACCTTTGAATATTATAAACCCCTTGAAAACCCATTATATTACTAAAATCAATTAAAAAGGCCTTGAAATATTTTTAAATACCCTAAAATATTTCAAATACTTGGAATTTTAAAAAATACCCTAAAATATTGCAAACCCTTTGAAATCCTTTGAAGTCTTTTGAAATTCCTTTAAATTTTTTAAAGCTCTAGAAAGTTTCTTGGAATTTTAAAAAATATCCTGAAATATTTCAAATACTTTGAAATCTTTTGTAAATACTGAAATCAATGAAAAATTCCTTGGAATCTTTGAAAATACTCTAAGATATTTCATACCCCTTGAAATCCCATTATATTACTGAAATCAATTGAAAAATCCTTGAAATATTTTCAAATACCCTAAAATATTTCAAATACTTTACAATCCCTTGAATCTTTTGAAAGCTCTTGAACATTCCTTGGAATTTTAAAAATACCCTAAAATATTTCAAATACTTGGAAATCATTTGTAATTACTGAAACCAATTAAAAATTTCTTCAAATCTTTGAAAATGCCCCAAAATATTTCAAAACACTTGAAATCCCATTAAATTACTAAAAACAATTGAAAAAGCCATGAAATATTTTATAATACTCTAAAATATTTCAAACCCTTTGAATTTTTTTTTAAATTACTTAAAGCAATCGAAAATTCCTTTGAATCTTTAAAAATACCCTAAAATTTTTCAAATCCCTTCAAATTTTATAAAATTACTCAAATCAATTGAAAAACCCTTGAAATATTCTATAATACCCTAAAATATTTCAAATACTTTGAAATCCCTTGAATCTTTTGAAAGCTCTTGAACATTCCTTGGAATTTTGAAAAATACCCTAAAATATTTAAAATCCTTTCAAATCTTTTGAAATTACTGAAATCAATGGAAAATTCCTTGGAATCTTTGAAAATACCGTAAGATATTTCAAATACTATAAAATCCCTTAACTCTTTTGAAAGCTCTCGAAAATTCCTTAGAATTTAAAAAAATACCCTAAAATATTTCAAGTCCTTTCAAATCTTTTGAAATTACTTAAAGCAATTGCAAATTCCTTGGAATCTTTACAAATACCCTAAAATATTTCAAACCCCTTGAAATCTCAACTATTCCTGTTAAATATTTACAATTTCATTTTGGTATTCAGAACTTTATTGGAAAATGTAACTATTTTTTTTAAAGTTAGTTTTTTTTTGTTGAGGGTAATTTTTTAACTGAAAATTTAACTTATTCCAATTGAAAATTCCATAGTTGTAAATGAAATGGTTAAACATTAATTTTTTTAACATGAAATTTAATTATTTAAGTTTTGGTTGACACTTTATCTTTTTTAGTAAAAAATAATTTTTTTGTTTGAAAATTCAACTATTTCAGTTGAAGATTCATTGTTTTAGTTAAAAACTCTTATGATTGGTATAGAATTAATGTTTTAAATTAATAATGTTACTATTTCATTTTCGGTTTTAAAATTATTATTTGTTGAGTTTAAAATTCAACTATTTTGTTAAAAATTGATGTATTTGGTTGAGAAATTGTATCTTTTGGTAAGAAATGAATCCTTTTACTTGAAAAATCTTCTTGTTTAAAAATTCATCTTTTCTGGGTGAAAATTCAACTATATGGTTAAAAATTTATATTTTTTATTTAAAAGTTAAACTATTTGTTTGAAAATTTATGTACTTTGTTCAAAGTTGGTCTTTTTTGTAGAAAATTCATCTTTATGGTTAAAAATCCATCTTTTTGGTAGGTATAAAATTCAACTATTCCATTTAGTTGAAAATTCATCAGTTTGGTTGAAAATTAATTTCAACTAAAAATTTAACTGTTCCAGTTTTTTTTACAAATTGATCTTTTCTAGTTAAAAAATTCAACAATTTGGATGCAAATTTGTCTTTTTTAATGGAAAATTCAACTATTTCGTTGTAAATTCACATATTATGTTAAAAATAGATTTTTTTTGGTAGCAAATTATTTTTTTCTTTGCAAGTTAATCTTCTTGTTTAAAAATTCTTTTGTTGTCGTTGTTAAAAATAGTATTTCAGTTGGATATTTATCATTTTAGTTGAAAATTCTTCTTTTAGGTTGGAAATAAAATTACTTGGTTGAAAGTTACTCTTTTTTTTTTAAATTATTTTTTTTTGTGTTGAAGATTCATTATTTTAATTAAAAACTTATTTCTTTGGTTGAAATATGAGCTATTTGATTGAAAGTTTTTTTTTTCTTTGTATGAAAAGAATTTGTTTTTGCCGAAAATTTGTCTATTTTTTCGTTGACAATTTATTCTTTTTAGTAAAAATTAATTTTTTTTTGTTGAAAATGCAACTATTTCAGTTGAAGATTCATTGTTTTAGTTGAAAACTCATATATTTGGTTTAAAATTAAACTATTCCAGTTGAAGATTTATCATCGTAGTTGAAAATTCATGAGTCAGGTTGAAAATTAATTTTTTTAAACTAACAATGTAACTATTCCATTTTTTGTTGAAAATTGATTTTTTTAGTTCAAAATTCAACTATGTGGTTGAAAAATGGTTTGGAAATTAATCTTATTGTTTCGAAATTCATCTTTTTGGTTGAAAATTCACGTATTCCAGTTAAATATTCATCATTTAAGTTTTTTTTTTTTTTTTAACTATTCCAGTTAAAGATTCATAATGTTATTTGAAAGTTCATCACTTTGGTGCAAAATTGAATTATTTTGTTGAAAATCCGTTTTTTTTTTTAAATATTTTATAGTGGAAAATTTAAGTATTTGTTTCAAAATTAATTTATTTTCCAGTTTTTTGCTCTTTTGTGTTAAAGGATGTTTAGAATAAAATTCATGAATTAAAATTGAAAAACTTGACCGGGAAATGATCGCAAATTTGAAATCTTGAGCCGAATCGCCACCCTGATAAAAAAATCAGTTAAATGTAAATAATACAAATGGAATAAGTAGTACTAATTAGACTAATAAGAGCTAATAAAAGAAATAGTTTTTTTCGAGCCTCTGTGCGGCATTTCGGTGCCTAAATTTGATTGTCGGTGCCTAAGTTGTTTCTTTGATCAAATGCCATTCATTCATCTATAACTAAATCTTATTATAACTAATCGAGATCTATTATTATTTTTAATTGGTTCTCAAGCGGGAGCCTTGTAGTTGCAGATAGCGCTCTCCACGTACATTTTTAGAGTCACAGAATATACTTTTTACTCGACCTTTAGAAATGTGTAGAAATAAAAAAAATATCTATGCAACAGGTTCAGAACCAGTTCGATTGTCTCCTGGCTGGGAAGGAACTGGTAGGCCCGACGACGAATTAAATTTTAAGGACATGACGATGGACCAGATTGATCTGGAATTAAATCCTCCAAAAGATAGGTAAATAAAAAATTCTTATAATTATAATTATTAATTTAAATAGTTCTTTCATTTGGAAATATTTCATTTTACTGCATAAATATTTAGTTCTTTCAATGAGAGAAAATAACAGATTGATTGTTATTTCTTCCAGATTGAACATAGTGTATTTTATAATGGTACTACATGGTCTTGGTACCCTGATATCCTGGAATATGTTCATAACAGCGAAAGATGTAAGTTAATTTTGAATATTGAACTAAAAAAATTTACAGGATTTATTTAAGTTTTTTTGTTTGTTTTGTCAACTATCAGCTGAGTTGGGCATTATTCGATTGAGAAATTATTGGAATGACCTACGAATAGAAATATAATAATGAATATTATAATAATATAAAATAATATTTAAAAATAATAATATAATATATTATAGCAGGGTGCACAGTCTTCCCTTTTTCTCTTGTTTTCCCCTTTTTTCTTGAAATTCCCATTTTTCCCCTATTCTCAAAAAACTTCCCCTTTTTCCCCTTTTCTCTTTAAATATATGATATTTGAAAATATAATATTTGAATTACACGGAAAATTCTGTCCTTATAAGTAAATAAATAAATAAGTATATATATATATATATAAACTGCATAGGAACGGTATAATTTTTATATATATAATCAAATAATGATGTTCCTTAATTTATGAAAGTAACTTTATAGAAGGACAAGAAATTTATTAATGGTACAAGCTCTCATGCTCAAGAGGGTTACACTCTCTTGAGCCTGAGAGAAAAATGAGCTTCCTCATTTTTGTACGAAATTTTGTTTAGTATTTCCATGTTAATTAAAATTGAGAGCATATTTAACATATTAATACTTTCAACAAAATATTTTCAGAAAGACATCCGGTCGAACCTCTTGACAAATGTGCAATTATATCAGACAAAAATTTCGAACATTTCACTTTAAAATTATGATCTAAAATATTTACAAAGAATTCATTATTTAAAGTAATTAAAATAAAATAAAATAATAAATATGACCGGGAAATAATCGAGAATATTTTGAGACCGCGAAAACCCGAGAAATGACATTGGATTTATTTTTTCACAGGGAATTTTACAACTTTTTAGAAGAACAATCTATCAAATCACTTGAAATATCACAAATATATCACATGATATCATTCAATTGAAAATAAGTTCGATATCAACTTTTTTCAAACTTTAATTTCATTTGGCAACTATTTCAATTACTAAATCAATTAGTTTACAAGGCCTAATTCTAAAATCTTTTACCTTCCAATTTTTCAATTATGTCTTTATTTTTAAACGTAAATTTTTAATTGAAAGAAATTAAAAGTTCAGTTATGAAAACTTTCAGAATTAAAAATTAAAAGCGTTTGAAATTTAAAATTGTTTATAAAAAAACGTTTTAAGTTGATCAAATATAAATATAAATTAATGAATGATTTTTTAAACTGAACTGTAGTTCGACTGTTAAAAATTGTAACATAATCATTTTGCAATACTATTCTAAATGTGTTCAAAATTAAACAATTTACAAATTTAAACGTTCAAAATTCAACTTTTTCAATACGAAAGCCTTAATGATTAAGCAAACTGAAATGTCTGATTAAAACTTTATAAACTATTTTTAATTTGAAAATAACTTAAAATTAATATATACACAATTAAACGCTTTTATTCAAATTAAAATCTTATTTAAATATTGTTTCAGTCTAAAATATTCAATTTTTAACCCTTCAGTATGAAGTTTTTTAATTAAAAAATTTGAAAATGAGCAATCGTAAATCAAATATTTAAAACTAAAAAATTTGAAAATTAATTTATTGAAATAGAAAGCTTTGAATGGTAAACATTTCAGAGTACAACATTTAAACTTTTAACGTTACAATTTTTATGGCAACGTTAAATAACAAATGAAAATTATTAATTTGAAACGACCAAAATTAAAATAAATAAAATAAATTTTGGTATTTAATTTTTTTTCAAAATTGCAAGATGAACTTTTTTGGTTTGAAATATTTATTGAGTGGAAGAATGGGAAGTATTGTATTTTTCACATTTTTATGGAGCTTGAAATGGGAAAGTTTTAGTTAAAATTTTTTGTTAAATTGGCAGTAAATTTTATACTTTTAAGGTTTTTGTTGAGTTCAAAAGGGTACACTTTTTTATTGGAAGAGGCTACTTTTTAACAGAATTCTATTGTAGATTTTTAAAATTTGTTACGGTTTTAAATTTTTCTAGTTTTCCATAGAAAATTGAAATTGTTCAAGGGAGCTTGGATGTATACAAAACATTTTTTAAATAAAAATAAATATTTCATTGCGATGATTATCTCGTCTTCTGGCACGAAATACATTTTTTTTGTAGTTTCATAAATATACATTTATATTAAAAGAAGATTTTTTACATTTGAATAATTTTTGCGTTGTGTTGACTATGATAATTGTTATAATGCAGTAAATATTTGTTGAATTGAAGTTAATATTCCTTTATCTCAAAAGAATATTTCTTGGATTCAAGTAATTATTTGATTGCAATGATTACGTTGATTTCTGGCATTGAATAAATATTTTTTCCGTTTAACGAATATAAAATATACATTTATATTAAAAGAATGTTTTTTAGTTTAAATAATTTTTGCATTATGTTGATTATGACAATTGTTAGAATGGAATAAATATTTGTTCAATTGAATGAATATTCATTTATGTCATCTTCCAGCATGCAATCAATATTGTTTTCAATTCAACGAATATCGATTTATCCTGAAAGAATATTTTTTAAATTCAGATATTGGTTTTATTGTTATATGATTTTGAAAGTTCTTAGCACGGAATAAATATTTCTGCAATTGAATGAAAATTCATTTATCTTGAGTGAATCTTTTCTTGACACAACAAAAATAATTTAATTGCTCCAGTGATGTATGAATTGTTTAATTTTAAAACATATTTGTTCCTTTTCAAAGAAACAATTTCATTGGAATAAAGAAGGAGTTCTTAAGGCGCCTAAAGCATATTCAATAAACCAATAAAACTTTTAATGCGAAGAAATATTTACTTA
This sequence comes from Andricus grossulariae, assembly GCA_011634705.1. Taxonomy (NCBI): domain Eukaryota; kingdom Metazoa; phylum Arthropoda; class Insecta; order Hymenoptera; family Cynipidae; genus Andricus; species Andricus grossulariae. The sequence goes on along the minus strand of JAABKJ010075445.1, from coordinate 67,623,195 downwards.
TATTAAAGAAATGTCACCAAAGAAATCATATTCTTGAATGGATGCATGAATCTTTTGCGTCTAAACAATATTAACTTAACTGAAGTAAACAATTCCTTTGTATAAAGAAAAAAAAACAAAGAACCGCATTTCCTTGAATCAAGTAAATTTTTTTTCAGTGTACATTAGGGTGGTCCAAAAAATTTTTTTCGAATTTTTATGGGAACATCCCCAAATTTGTTCGAATCCACCCAAAAATAAATCCATTTAAAAAAAAAAAAATGATATTTAGGGGTGCCGCAAGCCCCATGAAGTTTAACATGCATTTCCCATAAGAAAAAAAGACGTTTGGTTAAAAGTTTTTAGTTTCTTTAATATAATTGTTTTAAATTAAAAATACCAGTTACCGAAGAAACACACTATCATAATCATAAATTATAAAAAGATTAAAAAAGCTTGTTCATATTATAATTATTTTTGTTTAAAAATGTCAATTTTCGGTTTAAAACGCCAGCGCAACCTAAAATTGTTTAAAAATTATGAACCTTTCAAATGTAATGTTCTTTGTTCGAAATAACCGATTTCCTGTGAAAAACGTTAATATAACCTGAAAACGCTCAAAAAATATTAATCTTTTCAAAATATAATGATATTTGTCTTAAAATACCAATTTTTGGTGTAAAACGCTAACAGGACTTTTTTTTTATGGGAAATGCGTGTTAATCCTTATGGGACTTGCGGAACTTTTAAATATAATTTAATAAAAAGAGTGATATGAATTTCTTGTAATCTTTTGAAATTCTATGTAATCCCAATGATGTTTGTTTCGATATATGTACTCATTTTTTATATAAAACGCTAACATAATCTAAAATGGTTTAAAGTTTTTAGTTTCTTCAATCTAATTTTTTAAATTTAAAAATACCAGTTTCCGAAAAAACACACTATCATAATCATAAATTATAAAAAGATTAAGAAATATTGCTCAAATTATAATGATTTTTGTTTGAAAATATCACTTTTCGGTGTAAAACGCCAGCGCAACCTAAAATTGTTGAAAAATGATGAACCTTTCAAATGTTATGTTCTTTGTTCGAAATAAACGATTTCCTGTGAAAAACGTTAATATAGCTTGAACACGCTAAAAAATATTAATCTTGTCGAAATATAATGAAATTTGTCTTAAAATACCAATTTTTGGTGTAAAACGCTAACAGGACTTTTTTATGGGAAATGCGTGTTAATCCTTATGGGGCTTGCGGAACTTTTAAATATAATGTTAAAAAAAGAGTGATATGAATTTCTTGTAATCTTTTGAAATTTTATGTAATATAATCTTGTATAATCTCGTGTAATCCTATGTAAACTGGTGTAATATCATATGTAATCTCATTTAATCTTGTGTAATCCCATGCAATCTCTAGTAATCTTATGTAATATTGTAATCTAGTGTACACAAAAAATCGAAGTGGTAGATGATGATGATTATTAATAATATTTTGTGAATTATAGGCAATCCGAAAGGCCAAGGACAAGAGAAAGGCGTCACTGTGAGCCGTGATCAGAAAAATACAAACAAAGCTGCAAGAGCAAACCACAATCGTCGAGTTGGATCTTCGTGGAAGAGAAGACAGGGCATGATACCCTCTTAATTTATTTAGGAACTACATTTGCACAAAGTAGCCAAACCACAAACGCCAATAGGAATAGAAGATTTCACTAAAACACTCATTACTAAAATGAGAAAACGAACAATTATAAAATAACTTCAGCTGACTTCAACAAGGCCAAGATCGTTCCTTCGAATAAAATACGATTTTAAATGAAAACTATTCTTAATGTCGACTTAATGATCTGGTAATCCTCAGTCCTTTTTTCCAATAACCTTTGTTTAGATTAATTAATTTTTCATTTAATTTTAAATTCTTATTATTTCTTATAAATTAATAAAGCAGTTCAAATTTCAACCAAGTAGTTTAATTTTTAACAAAAAAAGATAAATTCTCAACAAAAAATGTAATAGTTCGATATTCTAACCAAGAAAAGATTTTAATTTTAAATTAAAAACAGTTGAATTGAACCAAAAAGGACGAATTTTCAACTAAACAGTTGAATTTTGAATGAAATAGTTAAATTTTTAGTTAGAACAATTAATTTTTAACATCAAAAGATCAATACTTTATATTTCAACCACAAAATTTTTTTTATTCAAAATAAAAAACAGTTTCAACCAATACAGACGAATTTTCAACAAAAAAATTGAATCCTCGACTAAAACATATTAATTTTCAACCAAACAGTTTTGATTGTTAACCACAAAAATGGATTTTCCACCAAAAAATAAAAATTTTTAACAAATACATTTTCAACAAAATGGATTAATTTTCTACCAAAAAAGACGAAATTTCAATGAAATACATGAATTTTCTACAAAAATGATAAATTTTCAACTAAAAATGATAAATTTTCAACTAAAAATGAAATATTTAAATTTTCATATAAAAATATTAATTTTCAACCAAAAGCAAAACGAATTTTCAACAAAAGAGTTGAACTTTCAACCAAAAAAGACGAAATTTTAACAAAATACATGAATTTCCAACTAAAAATTATAAATTTACAACTAAAAATAATATATTTGATCTATTTGAAAAAATTAACTTTCAACCAAAAGCGAAACGATTTTTCGACAACAACGTTGAATTTTCAACCAAAGAAATGAATTTTTAACTAAAATGCTGAATCTTTGAATAAAAAAATTAATTTTTAACAAATTATTCCAATTTTCAACCGAAACAAATTAATTTTAACCAGTTGTATTTTTAATAAAAAATATGGAATTGAAAAAAAAAACAATTTTTTAAACCAAAAATTTCAACAAAATAGTTACATTATTAGTTAAAACGATTGATTTTTAATATAAAAAGATTTTAATATAAACTCAAAAACAGTTGAATTTAACCAATAAAGACGAACTTTCAACAAAAAACTTGAATCCTCAACTAAATCATTAATTTTCAAACGAAAAGTTGCATTCTTTTAAAAAGACGTATTTTCAACAAAATCCATGAATTTTTTACTAAAAATGAAATATTTAAATTTTAATTTAAAAAAAATAATTTTAATATATACATTTATATATATTTATTATATTATATTTATATTATATATATATGCTTTAAAAAAAATCAAGTTTATTCAAGAATTATAAAGAAGTTTTGAGAAGGTTCAGAAATAATTAAGAAAAGGTTTAAAAGAATTTAAAACGATTTCAAAAAATTTAAAACGAAATCTAGATTATGAAAATTTCGAAAAAAGTAGGGTTTTAAGAATTTTGAAGGGTTTCAAGAGAATAAACTAGTTATTTTAAGATTCATGGCGATATTTAAATAATTTTTTATTGTGATGCATTGATTTCAAGATAAAATTTAACAAGATTAAAAAAAAAATTAAAAAGATTTCCAAAATTGCCGAAAAAGAATCTGGAAGATCTTAAAGCAATTTTTTTCAATGTAATGAAAAACTCGAATCAGTTTAAAAGGTATTTAAAAATTTTGAAAAAATTTCAAGAATAATTTAAAACTAGAAACGATCTCAAGAAATGTAAAAACAAAATGTGGACTTTTGAAGATTTCGGAAAAAAAGCTTTTCAAGAGTTTTGAAAGTTTTCAAGGGAATAAAAAAGTGTTCTTTTAAAGAGTCTTGGGAATACTGAAATAAATCTTATTTTGAACAATTCATTTTAAGATGAAATTGAAGAACATTTTTAAACATTTCAAAAGATTTCCAAAATTGTCAGAAAAGTTTCTGGAAGATTTCAAGGAAATTTTTTCATTTTGCGGAATTTTGAAAAAATATTCAGGAAGAATTTTACTTATTTAAAAAGATATTGAGAAGTTTTGAAAAAATTTTAAAAATAATTTAAAACCTGGAGCGATTTCAAAAATTTCAAAGCAAAATGTAGATTTTAGAAGATTTTGAAAAAAGAAGGTTTATAAGAATTTTGAAAGATTTCAAGAGAATAAAAAAGTTATGTTAGGATTCCTGGGATAATTTGGAAGATATTTAATTTTGAAAAATTTGGAAGATTTGAACGTAATTTTTTCATTTTTAGCAGCATTTAAAAAGCCCATTTAACTTGAAACAATTTCAAGAAATTTAAAACAAAATGTAGATCATTGAAGTATAGAAAAAAAGGAACTTTTTAAGAGTTTCGAAAAAATGGAACTTTTTAAGAGTTTCGAAAAAAAGGAACTTCTTAAGAGTTTCGAAAGGTTTCAAGAAAATAAAAAAGTTTTTCTTTAAAGATTCCTAAGAAAATTGAAATGATTTTTCATTCAAAAAAATTAATTTTAAGATAAAATTGAAAATTATTCCAAAATATTTATTACGAAACAAAATAAATTATTTTATAGCTTTAAAAAATATATAAATGTTTATAATTTAGTTCAATTAAGCGTTAATTTCAATTTTCAATAATCATTATAAATGACAATAAAAATAAAATTCAATTTGAACATTTTCACAGTTTACAATATTTACATATGTCAATACTAAAAATGGAATGTTCACTTTGCAGAATTATTATTGGTACTCTCTGAAAAGTGTATTCGTATTTAATCATCAAAATAATGTTTTCTTCACTTTTCATTAGCACTTATTAATTTATTGGATATTCAATATGCTAGAAAATATTTTAACGAGATAAATATATTCAAAAAACGTATTTTAACAATGAAAATAAATTAAATTTGTATTTTCTCCATGCATTTGAATAATTGCGGGCCTAAAAGTACAGTCAGCGCCGCCACTCGGCCGTCTTCAAATTTCATGACACATTTATTCTACAGGCCTTTATTGGAGAGCCATCCCCCTGGTTATGCATCACATTAATTTTTCGTAAATGCCGCCAAATCACAACGACCTTCTTACCAACTGTTACCAACCTCCGAATCTAAAACTGTTACTTAATTTTCTCACGCGAGAGGGAGCCAGTAATACCAAAATAGTACAAAATAGTCGGCTTTGTACGCTTTGTGCAGTAAAATTGTTCTTTTTTTCGTGTTAATTTCCATTAATTTCCCACTTAAATACCAAATTGGCAAGGAAATGAGGTTCGTAAAGCCGAAATTGATAACATTTGATGTTACTGGAACTTTATTAATGACAAAAGTGGAAAAATATTACGCCGCTGCTGGAGCTCAGCACGGTGTTTTGGTTGATCCGAGTAAGTTAGCGCGAAGTTTTAAAACCAACTTCAAAAAAATTTCCAAAGAACATCCAATTTTTGGTAAACATACTGGTATGGGATCGGAAAAATGGTGGAGAAGACTTGTTTATGGTGTATTCAGGGACCAGAATTCTAATATTTCAGAGGAAAAACTTTCAAAGGTAATTAATATTTATTCAAATGCATCGAGAAAATACCAATTTAATTTATTTTAATTGTTAAAATACGTTTTTTGCATATATTTATCTCGGAAAAATATTTTGTAGTATAATAAATATCCAATAAATTAATAAGTACTAATGAAAAGTGAAGAAAACATTATTTTGAATTTTATTTTTATTGACATTTATAATGATTATTGAAAATTTAAACTAACGCTTAATTGAACTAAATTATAAAACTTTTTTTTTTTTAAAGCTAGAAAATAATTTATTTTGTTTCGTTATATATATTTTGAAATGATTTTCAATTTTATCTTGAAATTAATTTTTCAAAATAAACAATCATTTCAATTTTCTCAGTAATCTTTAAAGAAAAACTTCAAGTTAAGTTCGTTTTTTTTTCGAAACTGCCAAAATCTACATTTTGTTTTAAATTTCTTGAAATCTTTCCAGGTTTTAAATTATTTTTTCAATTTTTTCAAAAATTCTCAATATCTTTTTGAATAAGTAGAATTTTTCCTACATTTTTTATCAAAATTCTGCAAAATGAAAAAATTGTCTTAAAATCTTCCAGAAACTTTTCTGACAATTTTGGAAATCTTTTGAATTAAAATTTAACTTTTGCATTTTTAGTTGAAATTCTAGCTTTTTTTTTTTGAATTTTTGTTTTGGTTTTAAAATTTATCTCTTTTGGTAGAAATTTCATTTTTTTTTCTCAAAATGCAAATATTACATTTTTTGTTTAAAATTGATCTTTGCATGTTTAAAATTCAACGATTTGGTTAAAAATTGAAACATATAATTGACAATTTAATTATTTTGTTGGCAATTTAACTCATCATTTAAAAATTTAACTATTTTGTTAAAAATTAGTTTTTTTGTGGTTAAAATAACAACTATTACATATTTTATTCAGAATTTATCTTTTGTGGTTGAAATATCTACTATTACATTATTACTTGAAAATTCAACTGCTTGGGTAAAAGTTGAACTACTTTGTTAAATGTTAATTTTTTTGGTTGGGGGTTCATTTCTGCTTGAAAATTTAACTAATTTTTGAAAATTCGTTTTTTTTTTGTTTGTTTAAAATTAATTTTTTTAACTGAAAATGTAACTTTTTCATTTTTGGTTGAAAATTTATCTTTTTTAGTTGATAATTCGTATCTAGATCAAAATTAATCTTTTCAGTTGAAAATTGAACTATTTTGGTGCAAATTTTTATTTTCAGGTTTAAAATTCAACTGTTTTGCAGGAAGTTACTCTATATGATTTATTTATATATGGTTATTGGTTGAAAATTAATTTTGTTAACTAAAAATTTACCTATCCCATTTCTGATCGAAAATTTGTCTTTTTAAGTTGAAAATTCAACTATTTGGTCAAAAATTTATGGATTTTGTTGAAGATTCATCTTTTTTAGTCGAAAATTAAATTTTTTGTTACAAATTCATTTTTTGTATGAAGATTCATGATTTTAGATGATAATTCATCTTTTTGGTTGAAAAATCAACCATTTTGGTGAAATTTCATGTTTTTGGGTTAAAAAATCAATTGTTTTGTAGAATTGATGTTTTTGGCTTAAAAATTGTTTTAATTTTTCAACTTTTTTTACTGAAATATTTGTCTTGCTTGAAAATTTTTCTTTTTGTTTCAAAATTCGTCATGAACATTTATTTTTTGAACTAAAAATTTAACCATCAAATTTTTGGTTAAAAAATTGTTTTTCTTAGTTCAAAATTGAACCATTTGTTTGAAAATACAGCTCTTTGGTAGAAAATTAATCTTTTTGGGTTTAAATTTCTACTCTTGGTAGAACTTTCATTATTTTTTGTTAATGATGCAACTATTATATTTTATTGTTGATAATTCATCTTTGTATGTTGAAAATTCAACTAATTGGTTTGAAAATTAACTATTTTGTTGACAATTCAAGTCTCTGGTTGAAAATTCGTTTTTGTTGTTGAAAATTCAACTTTTCGGGTTAAAAATTCAATCGTCTTCTAAAAAAATTCATCTTTCATGGTAGAAAAGTCATCATTTTTCGTTGAAGTAAAGAAATAAATTTTAAATGTTCAAATTTCCATCTGAAGTTGTTTTATTCAATTTATAAAAGATTCTATCTTAAAAATGTTACAAGAATTAAATAAAAAAAATTATTGGGTTTCAAGAAAGTGTCACTAAATTGTTAAATTTGAAAAAATCGGAGAAAAAAATAAGAAACTTTGAAATATTTTCGCATAGGACACGTTTCTTAGTTCCTCTAGACCTATAATATCTGCTATCTCTCGTGAAAATTATATTGAGTTTTCTTTTGTAACACAGATGTTGTTTTATTTTCAGGTTGCTTTAATCTTTGGAGTTACTGGAGCACTGAGAAAATCGGAAATGTGCGAAATCACAACAAAAGATATTAAGGACTTTGGCTCTCATTTGCTTATAACAATTCCAAAAACCCAAACGCACATTCAGCGGACTTTTACGGTTGATGGTGATTTTTACTACTGTACATTTAAAAAATACGAGGCTCTTCGACCAAAAAATGTCTACACAACTAGATTCTTTTTGAACTATCAAAATGGAAAGTGCACACATCAAGTTATCGGGAAAAATAAATTTGGCTCGATGCCGAAAAAAATCGCCGAATATTTGAATCTAGCAGACCCGGAACTCTATACGGGTCACAGTTTTCGCCGGACATCAGCAACACTCCTTACGGATTCTGGTGCTGATATCACGACTGTGAAACGTCATGGTGGGTTTAAATTGAGTCAGAATACAGAAGGTCTCATCGAGGATTCGATGAAGAATAAGAGAAAAATATGCCATCTGATAACAAAACAATTAAACATAAATCCGTGTACTGGAACTAGAGATTTTCCGGATGACCCACCACCAAAACGCTACAGATCCGCATCAATGGCGAGAAGATTGCCTTCTGCGAGTAGCAACTCTGCACATGCATCACCAAACCGATCCAGAAACGAATCTCAGGTAAGGGGCAATCCATAAACTACGTTAGCAATAAATGATTAATACAGGTATAAAATTCATATTGCCAAAGATTTCGGATATATCTCAAATATTTTACAAACACTTGACAAAGATTGCGATAACTTCAAATATTTCATAAAGATTTCACAATGATGAATCTTTCGAAAGATTTACAATATTTCGTAATATTTGTGAAATGATTTAAATCTTTAGAGAATCATTGAAATCTTTTAAATCTATCCGAAATCTTTGTGAAATCTTTGGGAAGACAATTTCTTTCAATTTCAATCTTTGTGAAATCATTGAGAAATAATTGAAGTCTTTGTGAAATCTTTTAAACCTATCCGAAATCTTTGTGAAATTTTTGGGAAGACAATTTCTTTCAATTCCAATCTTTGTGAAATCATTGAGAAATAATTGAAGTCTTTGTGAAGTCTTTTATTGTTTTTTCTTCAAGGGAATAAAAATTCCAGGACTATGAGCAAAATTCAAGGAGTTTTCCAGGTTTTCTCCAGGTAGAGAAAAATCCAAAGGTTTCTCCAGGTTTCCAAGGATTTCCAGGACGCTAGACACCCAGGTTCAAAGAAATACATGAATTTTTAATGTTTATATTTTAATCTGGAATAAAATTAATATTAACTTACGCGCGATTATGAGGAAAAAATTTAATGCAAGTATAATAAAAATTAAGGGATTTTAGCAACATTTAAAAAAATAGACGTGCAGATAATTTCCGCTGGTACTGTATATAAGAACCGATTCAAGATTGATTTTTATGCAATCACCAATTAAGGGTAGGATTTTGCGTCGAGGGACATGCCTATCAGGATTTATTTATCGAGTATCCTGTCCCATTGTAATTGGGTTGTGAAGGCAAATTTCCGTACCTAAATTATTTCGCTAATTGGAGAATACAATCTGACGCTTTTTCGCTCCCATTAGACCTCTTTTACAATCCACAAACCCTTTAATCTATTTCGAACTCCCCCAAATCGATATAACACCACAAAATGCCAACACTATCTCTTTCATCTTTATCAAAGTTCAATATAAGAAGAAAATTGCGGTCTAGTATTTATAATAATATTAACTTTAATTTTTTGCGCTCATGAAAACATAAAAAAAAATTTTTGGAATTGAGGGCTTTCTTGAGATCAAAATGAACTCGCTATAAATTCATGATATGTGGGGGATCGAAACTGGAAACACACAAAATTTTATTCAAAAAGAATTTTGGGCATTAGAGGGCTTTCTTAGGATCGAAATAAACCTACAAAAAATTTAAGATATCTGGGGGATCAAAACTGGAAACACTAAAAATTCCAAGAAAGCCCTTAAGTACCCAAACATTCTTTCTGCACCTGAGGGCTTTCTTGATATCAAAATCAACGCACAAAAAATTCAAGATATGTGAGGGATCAAAACTGGAAACACTAAGAATTGGATTTAGTTTTGATCCCCCAGATATCCTGAATTTTTTTGGGGTTTATTTTGATTCCAAGAAAGCCCTTGAGTATCAAAAAATTATTTTTTGCACTTGAAGGCTTTCTTGGGATCAAAATACACCCACGAAAAATTCAGGGTATCTGGGGGACCAAAACTGGATCAAATTGTCAGTGTTTCCAGTTTTGATCCCCCACATACCTTGAATTTTTCGTGATATGTGTTCAATTTGATTTCAATAAAGCCCTTAAGTGCGAAAAAAAAACAATTTTGGCACTTGAGGGCTTTCTTGAGATCGAAATTAACTGACGAAAATTCAAGATATCTGGGGGATCAAAACTGAAAACACTAAAAATTTGATTCAGTTTTGATCCCCCAGATACCCTGAATTTTTTATGGGTTCAATTTCATTCCAAGAGAGCCCTCAAGTGGCGAAAATTCTTTTTTGCACTTGAGAGGTTTTTTGAGATCAAAATGAAGTGACAAAAAATTCAAGATATCTGGGGGATCAAGACTGAAAACACTAAAAATTTGATTCAGTTTTGATCCCCCAGATAACGTGAATTTTTTGTGGGTTCAATTAGATTCCAAGAGAGCCCTCAAGTGCCTGAAAATTATTTTCTGCACTTGAGGGCTTTTTTGAGATGAAAATTAACTGACAAAAATTTCAGGTATGTGGGCGATCAAAACTGGGAACACTGAAAATTTGATCCAGTTTTGATCCCCCAGATATCCTGATTTTTTTGTGGGTTTCTTTTGATCCCAAGAAAGCCCTCAAGTGAAGAAAATTCTTTTTTGCAGTTGGGGGGTTTTTTGAGATCAAAATGAAGTGACAAAAAATTCAAGATACCTGGGTGACCAAAACTGAAAACACTAAAAATTTGATTCAGTTTTGATCCCCCAGAAAGCCGGAATTTTTTGTGGGTACAATTTGATTCCAAGAGAGCTGCCATGTGCCCAGAAAGTCTTTTTGCGCTTTAGGTCTTTCTTGGGATCCAAATTAAATCACGAGAAATTCAAGATATCTGGGGGATCAAAACTGGAAATACTAAAAAATTATTACAGTTTTGATCCCCCAAATACCCTGAATTTATTGTGGGTTCATTTGGATTCCAAGAAAGCCCTGAAGTGCCCAAAATTTTGTTTTCGCACTTGAGGGTTTTATTGGAATCAAACTGAACTCATATCACGAAAAATTCAAGGTATCTGAGGGATCAAAACTGGAAACACTAAAGATTTGATTTAAAGAGAATTTTGGGCATGAGTGGGCTTTCTTGGGATCAAAATTAACTGACAAAAATTCGAAGTATGTGGGGGATCAAAACTGGAAACACTGAAAATTTGATCCAGTTTTGATCCCCCAGATATCCTGATTTTTTTGTGGGTTTATTTTGATCCCAAGAAAGCCCTCAAGTGACGAAAATTCTTTTTTGCAGTTGAGGGTTTTATTGAAATCAAATTGAACTCATATCACGAAAATTCAAGGTATCTGAGGGATCAAAACTGAAAACACTAAAAATTTGATTTAAAGAGAATTTTGGGCATCAGAGGGCTTTCTTGGAATCGAAATTACCTGACAATAATTCAAGGTATCTGGGGGATGAAAATTGAAAACACTAAAAAATTATTACAGTTTTGATCCCCCAAATACCCCGGATTTATTGTGGGTTCATTTGGATTCCGAAAAAGCTCTGAATTGCCCAAAATTTTGTTTCCGCACTTGAGGGTTTTATTGAAATCAAATTGAACTCATATCACGAAAAATTCAAGGTATCTGAGGGATCAAAACTGGAAACACTAAAGATTTGATTTAAAGAGAATCTCAACAAAAGAAGCCTCACGCTACTACCTGAGTTCCCACACAACGAGAAGGTAGTGCCCGAAACTCAAAAACAGAGTGAAAACTTTAAAGAGAATAAGCATTGGGCGGAGACCATATTCTGATTAATGAAACCTGAAGGTGAATCAAAAGAGGAACAATAACATCAAATAAATTATTAACAATTACCGAATTGGAAGATTCTCGAATAATGAAAATCACGAAGAGTTTATGATATTAGCGAATTGGAAAATTCCTGAATCATCAGGTTCGCGAATAATAATTTTCCGAATGACAAAATTCCCGAATTATAAAATTGTCGAATGATAAAATTGCCAAATTTGAAAATTCCTGAGATGTGAAAATCCTGGATAGTTTATAATATTAACGAATTGGAAAATTCCCGAATAATGAAATTGCCGAATAATAAAAATACTGAACACTTTATGATAATATCGAATTGGAAAATTCCAAAATAATAAAAATTCCGAATAGTTTATAGTATTACCGAATTGGACACTTCTCGAATAATAAGAATCCCGAACAGTTTACGATATTACCGAATTGGAAAATTCCCGATTAATCAAACGCGCGAATAATAAAATTCGCAAATTTGTAAATGACTGTGAAGTAAAAATCCGGTATAGTTTATAATAATGACGAATTATAAAATTTTGGAATAATAAAATTGCCAAATTTGAAAATTTCCGATTAATATAAATCCCGAACAATTTATAATATTAGCGAATTGAAAAATTCCCGAATAATAAAATTCGTGAATAACAATTTTCCAAAAGATAAAATTGCCGAATTGGGAAATTTTCGAGAAAAAAAAATTCCCGAATAATGAAATTCCTGAATTGGAAAATTCCAAAGTTATAAAAATTCCGAACAGTTTATAAAATTACCGAATTGGAAAATTCCCAAATAATAAAAATCCTGAACAGCTTACGATTTTACCGGATTATAAAATTCCGGAATAATAAAATTCCCGAATTGGAATATTCTTGAAAAATGAAATTCCCGAATAATAAAATTCTCGAATTGGAAAATTCCCGAATAATCAAATTTACGAATAATAATTTTCCAAATAATTAAATTCACGAATTGGAAAATATCCAAGTAATAGACATCCCGAACAGTTTATAAAATTACCGAATTGGAAAATTCCCGAATAATAAAATTCACCAATAATAATTTTCCGAATAATAAAATTCCCAGCTTGGAAAATTCCCGAATAATAAAAATAACGAACAGTTTATAATATTACCGAATTGGAAAATTCTCGAATAATGAAAATCCCGAACAGTTTATGATATTACCGAATCGGAAAATTCCCGAATAATAAAATTCACCAATAATAATTTTCCGAATAATAAAATTTCCAGATTGGAAAATTCCCGAATAATAAAAATAACGAACAGTTTATAATATTACCGAATTTAAAAGTCCCAAAGTAATAAAAATCCCGAACAGTTTATAAAATTACCAAATTGGAAAACTCCCAATTAATGAAAATCCCGAACAGTTTATAATATTACCGAATTGGAAAATTTCCGAATAATAAAAATCTCGAACAGCTTATGATTTTACTGAATTGGGAAATTCCCGAATAATCAAATTGCAGAATAATAATTTTCCTAATATTGAAATTCCTGAATTGGAAAATTATCGCAAAATAAAATTCCCGAATAATAAAATTCGCGAAATGGAAAATTCCCAAGTTTTAAACATCTCGAACAGTTTCTAAAATTACCGAATTGGAAAATTCATGAATAATAAAATTCCCGAATTGAAAAATTCATAAACAATAAAATTCCCGAATAATAAAATTGCCGAATAGGAAAGTTCCTAAGTTCTAGAAATCCCAAACAGTTTATTAAATTACCGAATTGGAACATTCCTAAATAATAAAAATACCGAATAGTTTATATTATTACCGAATCGGAAAATTCTCAAATAACAAAAGTCCCGAACAGTTCATGACATTACCGAATTGGAAAATTCCCGGATGATAAAAATCCCGAACAGTTTATTAAATTACCGAATTGGAAAATTCCCGAATAATAAAATTCGCGAATGATAAAATTCTCGAATTGGAAAATTCCCGGATTATAAAAATTCCGAACAGTTTATAATATAACCGAATTCGAAAATTTCAGAATAATAAAAATCCTGAACATTTTATGATAGTGCCGAATTGGAAAATTCGCGAATAATAATTTTCCGAGCGATAAAATTCCCGAATTGGAAAATTTCCGATTAATATAAATCCCAAACAGTTTATAATATTACCGAATTGGAAAATTCCCGAATAATCAAATTCGCGAATAACAATTTTCCAAATGATAAAATTGCCGAATTAAGATATTCTCAAAAAATAAAATTCCCGAATAATAAAATTCCCGAATTGGAAAATTATCGGATAATAAAAATCTCGAACAGTTTATGATATTACCAAATTGTAAAAATACCGAATAATAAAATAAATTGAAAAATTCTCGAATAATAAAATTCCCGAATAATAAAAGTTGCGAATAACAATTTTCCGAATGATAAAATTGCCGAATTGAAATATTCTCAAAAAATAAAATTCCCGAATAATAAAATTCCCGAATTGGACAATTCTCGGATAATAAAAATCTCGAACAGTTTATGTTATTACCAAATTGTAAAAATACCGAATAATAAAATAAATTGGAAAATTCTCGAATAATAAAATTCCTCAATAATAATTTTCCGAATAATGAAATTCCCAAATTTGAAAATTCCCGAATTATAAAATTGTCGAATGATAAAGTTTCCAAATTTGAAAATTTCTGAGAAGGCAGTCGAACTGTGAACTTAAATCTGCAAAAAGGAAGAGGATTAAATCTATTTTCAACTACGTTTGTATATTATGACCTCATTGTGGAAAAATTGTGAGGGAAGACTTCAAGGACATTGAGGGAAGCTTTTAAAGCTGTAATACTTTCCACTTGGTGTCAAATTCACAAAATAAAGGAAACAGGTGATACTCTGTGATGACTGTTGATCAGCAAAATGGTTATAATAATTTATTTTACTCACCAACAGAATGCAGAATAACGACTATGGTGAAGATCAGAGCACAAAGGATCCTCATTTTTTCAAAATACAGAAAGAAAAGATTAACGAAGAATTTTGAGAACAGCGTGACTAATTATCATTATGGTGCTTCATGTATATATACTATTTTGAAATAATTATATTTTTTACCTTCCTGAGCATAGATCGTAAAGAGCTTATCTCTCAGAATTAATTAATTAATTTAATCCAGTGGAACTTAATTCCTCGCACGTTTATTACTTTTTTACCTTGAGAATCGCAGATAATTTTTTCTTGAAGTAAATGCCCTGGCGGACCGGCCTAACGCAAGCATTACGTTTATTAAGTTTAATTTTTAACCCAAAGAAAAGAATTTTCGACGAAATATTTGAATGTCCTACACAAAAAAATTGCTACACAACATTTGATTTTTAAACACAAAATATGAATGCTTAACAAAAAAAGTTGATTTTCAATCAACTAGTCCAATTTTCGACTAAAAAATACAAATTTTCAATAAAAAAGTCAATTTCCATCCGAATAGTGAAATTTTTTACCAAAGTAATTGAATTTTTAATCCAAAAGAATACATTTTCCGCTAAAAAAAGAAGAGCATTTAACAAAGCAATCGGATTTTCAAATAGAAAAGATGAGTTCTCAACAAAAAATTGGTAACCAAAATAGATGCATTTTCAAGCAACAAATAAAACAATTTTTTACAAAAAAATTAAATTTTAAGCATGAAAATGTGAAGTTTCAGCAAAAATTTGATTTCCTATCAAATAGGTGAATTTTTACCAAACTGTTGAATTTTCAATAACAAAAAAAAGTATTGTCTACAAACAATTGAATTTTCTACCCTGTTTCCACCAAATAGTCGAATTTTAAATCAAAATAGTTCAATTTTCAACGCAAAAAACGAGTTTTATTGAATTTTCAAACAAAAATGAATCATTTGCAAATAATATATAATGGTATAAAATGAGTAATAATGAAATATGAATTAAATATAAATTAATATAAATTAGCATAAATTGAATAATAATTTGAAATAAAAATAAATGGATAATCTTTTCAAAAGCAAGAGTTCCGACAATTTTGTGATATTTGCAAGTAAACTTCTCTATTCACAAAATACTTTTTAAAATGTTGAAAAAGTAAAAACACGCATTTATATTACTTTATCTTGAAAAGCTTGATTACGCAAAAATCTTATGTACTTGAGCTCTCCCAGATAAAATAATATAAATACGTATTTCTAATGTTTTAACATTTTAGGAAGTATTTTCTAAACTAAGAAGTTTATTTGCAAATATTTCAAAAATGTTGGAACCTTGCTTTTAAAGAGATTATTTCTTGTAATGATAATTTAATTTATATTCAATTATTACTGATTGTAAGTTTTTCATTTTTTTCTTAAATTTGATCATTTGATTAAAAATACATCTATTTCGGTTAGCGATTAAACTATTCGGTTAAAAATTCTAGTACTCAGTTGAAAACTTAATTACCTTGTGGAAAATTTCTCCTTTTGGATCAATTTTATTTGCTTCAATTTTTTTATTATTGTGTCGAAAATTCCACAAGTTTGTTAAAAGAATACCTTTTTTGGTTGAGAATTAACTCTTCTTATTAATTCATGTTTTCATGCGAAAAATGCAACTATGTTGGTAGAAAATTCTACTATTAAGGGAACACTGAACTATTTTGATGAAAATTCAGATTTTTTCGTCGAAAATTCAACTTTTTGATGAGAAAACTTTTGGTTCAAAAATTTTTTTTCACCTTGAACATTTAGCCTTTTCACTTCAAAATTGTTTTTTTTTGCCTACACATTCAAATGATTAGTTTTAAACTCGTTATTTCTCTACGTTGAAAATTTAACTATTTTGATTTAAAATTCGACTATTTGATTGAAAATTCATGTTTTCGCGTAGAAAATTCAATTGTTTGTAGAAATTTTTTTTATGCTACAAAAATTCAACAGCTTGATAAAAATTCAGCTATTTGATCATGAATTAAATTATTGCTGAAACTTCATATTTCCTGGCTTGAAATTCAATTTTTTTGTAAAAAATTGTTTTAGTTTTCGCCTGAAAATTCATCTGCTTTGTTTAACAATTTTTGGTTGACAACTTATCTTTTTTATTTTAAAATTCGATTGCTTTGTTAAATGTTCTTCTTTTTTTTGCGGAAAATTTGCCCTCTAGAGTTGAAAATTCAATAATTTCAGCAGAAAGTTCAACCGTTTGGTTGAAAATTAACTTTTTCACTGGAAATTCGTATTTTTTGGTCCAAAATTGGACTAACTGTTTGAAAATAAACTTTTTTGTTCCAAAATCCTATTTTGTGTTTAAAAATTCAAATGTTTTGTAGAAATTTAGTTAGTTGTTAAACATTCAACTATGATGAGAGACTTAACTGGATGAAACTTTCCTCAGCGACAGAATGCGACTACTTGCCAAAAGAGAAGAAACGAAACTTGGAAAACAAAGTGAAAACAACTATCACTAAAAAAACTAAAGGCGGAAAGAAAGGCAGATAGAAGACCAGATATCAGCATAAAGAAATCTCCGAGCTTTAATTTGAAGAATTTGAAAAAGCTAAATTCTGTTTTACTGATCTAATAAATCTTTAAATTATACTTTTCAAATAATAATTTATCTGGCGTACGTAAGCACGTCTTTGATAATTTCGCGGCTCTTAAAAAATGTGTATTTTCTGCAAAAAAAGTATCCTGACCAGTAACCCGGTTGACTCCCGACCATGAAATCTAACCAGGGTTGGCCCGGCCGGTAACCGGCCGGCTCCAGACCATGAAATATAACCAGGGTTGGCCCGGCCGGTAACCGAGCGGCTCCCGACCATGAGATCCAACCAGGGGTAGCCCGGCCAGGATGTGACCAGAAACCTTGTTGTAGTAGGGCCAACCGGGGCAATTTCTGCACGGGATGTATGTTATATTTTAGTAGCTGTAGTGCATATTTGCTTCACACACATGCATATTTAACCTCATACATTTTTTTCTAATAGTGTAGTGTTATTTAAGTTAAAATTACATTTACTCTAAAAGAATTTTAATTGGAATCCAATATAATTTAATCAATTTTAAATATTGTTAGAACTCTTTCTTGAACATCCGGACATAATTTCGGTAAATTCCTGTACCCAAACTACATTTACGCCTCTTGTGGTAAAGGTATATTCCGGTCAGTGGGCGACCTGACATTGCGTAACATTATTCCAGTTGTGGTGAAATCGTCTCTGAAGTCGTTTATCTATTCGAACGCAACTCTCAAAAAAAAAAAAGATTCTTCGATTCAATGAAAATTGATAGAAATGTCTTTGGTTCAAGGAACTGGTTTTTTTTTTCAATAAAAATGTTCTATTGAGCTGAAGTTTTTGACGTCTATTCTGGCGAATTTTTATTTTCCATTTTGTTTTTGTTTAATGCACTTAATATGTAAAGAATGGTTCTGGAAACACTTCCTGCACCAGAGTTACTACAAAATACCAATTTCGTAATTCCCTGACATTCTTGACTTTTCCCTGACCAATTATTTATTTTTCCTGAAAGTTACAAATTTTTCTTTCAGGTATAAGAACAACCTGACACCTAGAAAATCAATAATTTTAATACAAAAATGTTTATTCCTGAATTTACTGTAAAGATTTTTAGTCACGGCAGTCATACACAATATTATAAGGTTTCATACAGAAATTCTGTAAGATATACGTGAAATACAATTTTTTTAAACCAAACAGTTGAATTTTCAACTCAAAAAGATTAATTTTTAACAAAAAATGGATGACTTAAATTTTAAGTTAAAACAATTGATTTTCAAAAAATGTACAATGTTTCAACCAAAACAGGCTAATTTTCAAACCAACCAGATAAATTTTCAATAAAAGAGTTAAATTTCCAACCTAGAAAGATTTTTTAGTCAGTAAATGAAAACAAATTTCAAGACAATTTTCCTGCAAAACAGTTCAGTTTTTCACTAAAAAATACGAAATTTTAACAAAACAAGTTGAATTTTCAACCCAAAGATATTAATTTTCTACCAAACTATGTCATAAAATTTTCAGCCCAAAAAGACCAGTTTTCAACTAAATAAATGAATTTTCAATTAAAAAAGATAAATTTTCAAGCAAAAAGGGAGTAGTAACATTTTTAATTAAAATATTTAATTTTCAACGAAAACTACAATATTTCATATTTCCACGAATAAATATTTTGAATTTCGATCAAAAATATTTGAAATAAACGAAAAATGCGAATTCTCAACAAATTAGTTAAATTCTCAACCAAAACAGACTAATTTTCTAACCAAACAGAGAAATTTGCAATCAAAGAGTTAAATTTCCAACCTGGAAAGAATTTTCAGTGAATGAAGGAAAACCAATTTCAACACAATTTTCCTGCAAAACAGTTAAGTTTTCAACTCAAAAATATAAAATTTTAACAAAAGGGTTGAATTTTCAACCCAAAAATATTAATTTTCTACCAAAATATGTAATTAAATTTTCAACCCATATAAGATCAGCTGTCAACAAAATAAATGAATTTTTAATTTAAAACTATATATTTTCAGGCAAAAACGGAATAGTAAGATTTTCAGTTGAAAAAATTAATTTTCAACCAAAAAGAAAATGAATTTTCAACAAACAATTGAGTAATTTTTAAACCAAAGTAATGAATTTTCAACCATATAGTTGAATTTTCAACGAAAGATGAATTTTCTATTAAGAAACAATTATTGTTAACAAGATACATTAATTTTCAACTAAAAATGATAATTTTTCAACCAAA
The DNA here is from genome assembly GCA_011634705.1 of Andricus grossulariae. Lineage (NCBI taxonomy): Eukaryota > Metazoa > Arthropoda > Insecta > Hymenoptera > Cynipidae > Andricus > Andricus grossulariae. The sequence continues at coordinate 67,603,693 of JAABKJ010075445.1, read as the reverse complement.
ATAGAATAGTCTAATTTTCAGGTAGAAAAATAAATTTCCAACCAAAAACGAACAACAACTTTTCAATAAAATTCTGACATTTTCATCAACCACAAACATGAACTTTTAACTAAAACTATGAAGCTTCATCTAATAAGATTACTTTTCCATAAAGAAATTTCTAATTTTCAAGAAAACAGTAGAATTTTTACCTAAGAAGTTAAATTTTCAGTAAGACATAAAAAAATAGAATGGTTAAATTTTTAATTAAAAATTAGCTTTCAATAAAAAAACTAATGTTCAACCAAAGAAATGAATTTCCAAAACAAAAAGATAAATTTTCAAGCCAGAAGATTAATTTTCTACAAAAAAAGATTAATCAAAAAAATATGAATTTTCAACCAAATATTTGCATTTTTTAGGAATTTCTAATATAATATGTAAATTTTCAACCAAATAATTTAATTTTTAACCAAAATGTTGAATTATTCACCAAGAAGATTAAAACTCTACGATAAAAGGCGAATTTTCAACAAAATACGCATTCTCTATTGCTGACGGTACGATATTTTTTCTTCAAAATATTATCTCAGGGGTTTTCGAGGGTGCCCTTTCTAGTATAACATAAGTTCATATAAGCTTTCTTAATAGTGCCTAGGTACAATAAATCCATTATCTCGATTGCATCTTCCCCTAAAAACGTTTCTCAGTGTGCCAAAAATATTTTAAAACTTCCTCTGTTTGTGATACGAAATGCTCTAGGAAAGAAGAAAATGAATAATATAAATTTAATTATGTTAAAAAATGATCTGAAGAAAACTCGTAGATCTTTTCTAGGTGAATAATTTTACTTTTAAACGTTTTCTCGTATCTTGCGTAGTTTGACCGCGAAATTGAATTTTATTATTTCTAATAACATTTTTCACGACTAAAAGAAAAATGTGTGTCCGATAGAAGAATGGTTTCATAAAAATTTGTAGATATTTTTGAGATGACCAATCTCACTTTTCAAGATTTTTCCGCATCTTGAATAGTTGCACCGAAAATATAATTTTTTATTGTTAATTATATGCAGATGACTCCCACCTTCAAAATTGTTTACATGATTCATTTGAAAAATAGTCACTATGCGCTGAAATACAGTGTGTAACAACTTTTCAAAGAAGCGAAAAAAACGATGCTTTATTTTTGTTTTTACTTATTGTCCCCTTTTTTCAAAAATTTGACGTGATGCATTATTTTCGTTTCAAGATTCGCAATCTACGTCAAAAAATCTGTATAGAAATGATATAGAAACACTTTGGACTTTTCGTTCATCACAAAATTAGTGTCGGACTGTGAGTAAGCGCCAAGTACGGGGTCCCCGCTCTGCAGTAGTGAGTCGAGCGCAAATACTCCAACTTCAATATCTCGGAAACTAAGGCCCATTAGATCAAAAGAAAAAATACGCCCCAAATGGATTTTGATCTACTTGTATCCTGCAAAGCCCCAGTCGAATCGGCGATGTCCATCTCTCTTGTTAGTACATTTTTCGAATGTACGGACTTGAAATATTCTTAAATTTTTGGACTTTGATAACTTTTTTACTTTTTGGTGTTGGAAAATATGCAACACTGAGAAGTAAAGAAAAATTTTCAGGTCCGAAAATTAGAGAAATTTTCTAACCCCGTTCATTCGAGAAATTTAGGTGGGACCGAGAGAACTACGAAAAACCTTGTAGGGCTTGAAAAAATAAGAAGATTCGCGAGAGATGGTGGAAGGACGACAAAACACGACGAAAAAACGAGCGGCGCTTTAAAAAATAACAAGATTTGTGAGCGTGATTGGGGAGGAGGCGGCAGGGGGGAAACTACGAAAAACCCCGCGGCGTCATATGACAAGATTCTAGCCATGATGGAAAGACGCGAAAAAACGATGAAAACTTCATGGCGCTCAAAGGCAATGACAAGATTCGAGCGATGATGGATGGGCACGCAAACTTTGCAGAATTGTAAGAGAATTAGCAAAATCTTAAAAGATTTGAAAAAATTTGGAAAATCAAGAATGTTAGCCAGAAGCAAGTTGTGAATCTCATTCAAAAGAAATGTAAAATGAATCTTCAAAGCAAAACGTTGAAAACATGTCACGGAGAGAGACTTTTGATGTCAATATTTGGTTAATTCTATACCTATAATTAAAATAAAATGTAAGAATTTAGGGATAATCGGGTTACTGTTATAAAGATTCATACTATAATAATAGATGATGGTATATCTATATGTATTTATACAAACTTGAGCGAGCAAAAATTAGTATTCACGTTTAGAAAAAGTCTTATTTACTGTTTGAAAATTGTGAGTGTGAAAAAGTAATAATGGCCAATAACGAGTTTTTTTTTTAAATATCGTCAAGTTTTAATTTGAAAATTATTCATTTAAACTTTCAATAATTGACACATATATAATAGCAGCTTTTAACACTTTTCAATTAAAACTTTGCAATTAAGTGCAATTAAACATCAAAACTTAAGCTTTTACACTTTTATAAATTGGACAGTTCAAAGATTTCTGGTTAAAAAAAATCCACGCTATCGTTTTAAATGCTTTAAATTAAAATTAATCCTACATTTCAACTCCCATTAATGAAAATGTTAAAAAAACAAACATGTACATCTTCCAACTCAATAAAAGCGTTAAAAAAAGTGCATCTTTCTATTTATAAAAATTTGAAAACACAAATTTCCTCCCTTCCAGTACTATAAGAATCATTAAAATAAAAAAATGTGCCTCTTCCAATTCAGAACAAAATCAAAAATACAACCTTATTTCCTTAAACACAATAAAAATCTTGAAAAAGAAAAAAATGGCCTCTTTCAATTAAAAAAAAATTGTATTTCTTCCAACTCAATAAAAACCCTAAAAATATATAATTTACTGTCAATGTAACAAAAATTAAAAACTAAAATTTCCTTATTTCAAGCTCGATAAAAATTTTGAAAATACAATACTTGCCATTTTTACACGGAATAAAAATTCAAAACCAAAAAAGTTCCTCATGCAATTGGGAAAAAAATAAAATACCAAAATTTATTTTATTTCTTCTAATTTTTGTCGTTTCAAAGTAATAATTTTCAATTGTAATTTAACGTTAAAACAAAAATTGTGACGTTAAAATTTTAAATGTTTCACTCTGAAGTTTTTACCACTTGAGGCTTTCTATTTCAAACAATTCAGTTTAAAATTGTTTCGCTTTGAATATTTGATTTATAATTGCTTATTTGCAAATTTTTTGATTGAAAAAATTTCAAACAGATTGGGTTAAAAATGGAATATTTTAGATTGAAACAATATTTGAAGGGGATTTTGAATTGAATAAAAGGGTTCTATTATGAATATATTAATTTTAAGTTATTTTTACGTTGAAAATACTTTATAAAGCTTCAATCAGACATTTCAATTTGCTGGGATTTACCGCGGTCCTACTGGGAGCCGATGTCATTTTTTTAGATGACAGTTACTCCCAGTGGGACCCTGCGGTGTTTGTTAACCTTTAGTTTTTATATATATATTTCAATAGATTTTTAATCTTTTTTTAGGAATGTTAGTAAAATATTATTGAAGGGGACTACATAGGATCTATTACTATTACTTTTTGGGTACTTTTTTATTTAAAAAATTAAAAAACTGGGGGAAACATGGCCGCTGCTGCAAAACATGTTTTCTTATTATTTGGGGTGAGCATGATAACTCCGAAACGGATTATCTGAAATCAAATAAACAAACAGATTTAATTAGTATAATCCTATACGCATTTCGCGGTGTGCTTGAAAGGGGGTTTAGATTTTTTTTCTGGCATTTTAGATTTTCCTATTGGATATGTTGCGCTGACTTCCTACAAACATTTAAAGCTCAAAATTAAAATCTCTCATCGGTCCCTTTTTGAGATAGGCCCTTTTTCTGGCATTTTTGCGGCTTTTACTGGGAAAAGCCTAATGAAAGAATTCCAAACTGCCTTTCTTTTTGATATTTTCTCAGAATAACTTCTTTCAGTCCCAAAAGTAAATGCGCTCTTTGAGCCCTTTTCCAGGTTAGGACTTTTTTCTGCAATTTTTGTGAGATTTACATGGAAAGGCCTGATGAAAGTGTTCCAAACTGCCTTTCTTTTTTACATTTTCTCAGAATAACTTATTTCAGTCCCAAAACTCAATACGCCCTTTAACCCCTTATACAGGCCAGGCCCTTTATCTAACAAAATTTCCGAATTATGCTGCAAAAGGCTAACAAAAGTCTTTCAAATTTGATAATTTTCAAATATTTCCTACAATTCTTCAATTGTAAGCTGAAAAGATGAGTCGTTCATCGGGTCCCTTTCGAATAAGGTCCTTTTCGGTTACTTAAGCAAATTGACTGCAAAAATTTCATAAAATCGTTTCAAATTCAATGTATTCAATTTTGGGACTGAAATAAGTTATTATGAGAATATGTAAAAAAGAAGGCAGTTTGGAACACTTTCACTAGGCTTTTCCCAGCGTAACTGGCAAAAATGGCAGAAAAAGGACCTTCCTCGAAAGGGGGCCGATGAAACCTTACTCGAAAGGGGACCGATGAAAGATTTTAATTTTGAGCTTAAAATGTTTGTAGGAAGTCAGCTCAACATATCCAACAAGAAAATCTAAAATACCAGAAAAAAAATCCAAAACCCCTTTCAAGCACACCGCGAATTCGGAAACTAAGAGTTTTTCATCAATTTCATTTCGAAAAAAATGGCGGTGATTTTTCCAAAAATATCGACTTTCGATGTTCCGGAAATTCAGTTTTTCAGCAAAAAAAAAAAAACAAAAAAAATTGAAATTCTGGTTCACGAATTGCATATTGGCATATACTAATGAAATCTTGTTGGTTTTGTAAATGCACATAATTCGTTCCGCAGATATCATGCTCACCGCAAATAAAAATAAGAAAACATCCTTTGCGATATGGACCATATTTCCCCCAGTTTTTAAAATTTTTCATTTAAAAATTCCCATGCAGTCCATTTTAATATACTTGTATTTACATCGCTGCGAAAATCTTCCAATTCCCTTGAAGTAGCTTGATGTAACCTCTTAAGAGATAACACTAATTTTCAAAAAGTTGATAAAAATATTTGTTGTGGTTAATTCTGAACAAATCTATTTAGATTTATTACATTAACCAAATACGAAAAGAAATTATCCGAAAAATCACTCTTTTCCAAAATTTGCCAATTTAAGAACATCCTTTAAACAGTATTCACACCAAAAATATATATCTTTTGCTGAATTAAGGTAAAAAATGCATACCTCAAGTGAAAGAAGTTTTAATCCCTCTTTTTTCCTTTCTTATACATATATATTTGTCTCTAAGAATCAGGCAAGAAGGTAATTTCTCAATTTCCATTTACGAGAAAGAGCTTTTTCCATTTTAAACTCCATGTTAATTTCGACAGTCCAGAACCCGAGTTATTTTGACCAAGTTGAAAAGAAGAGGGAATTTCTCTTTTCGGGAATGAACAAGGGGGGGGGGGAGGTCGATCAATAAAAATCGACATTCGAATTTTTACATGTGTACATAAATTTAGACCAGCCTACTGAACACTCTTTAAATGTGAATCAGTTATGATTATGGAAAATCTAGACAGATTTACATTGAGTTTAATAATACATACCTCATCTACTGATATCCTGCTACTGAGGCCTATGCTTGCACTTGCGCTCCTGCTTGCATTGGACGTGTCGATACTCGCAGCAATTGCTCCTCTACCTTGGAGTATAACCGTGTCTGTAAATGAAATTAATTAATTACATTTCACGTGAACGGCTCCTGAGCACATATAAAATATATATTTTGTATGTGGAAATAGTACTTACCTAGTTTTTTGCTATATCGATGCGCATTGTCGATTTTGACTACTGCAGGTCCTTAATAATTCTGTCCTTGATTTTGCATTCTTCCTTATACCTTCTTACCTCTGCCTGGAGAGAAACAACAAGCGAAGATTGCTTTTACCAGTCAGCTATGCTGACTTGGATCATCGACTGGTCTACATCTAACTTCTTTTGCAGATTCTCCACTATACTTATTTGTTCTTTCAATTTTCTGCTTCCTTCTACCTTCATTTTTTGGTTTTTAGCAGCCTATAAATAGTAATTTGTTTATAATTATATGTTGAAAATCTATTACTTATTATGACCGCGAGATGAGTGGTCACAGGACACGACGAAATCACAACGACAGGTCGGCGAAACTTTCGTGTGTTTTGAGGACATAGAGAGGTAGATATATATATATATATATATATAAAATATATATAACTTTGCCAAATATGATGTTAAATATGTCAAGAAAAGTACTTACAAAAACTTCAAGTGCTACTACGTTCCTCTCTATCAGTTCATTAAATTTTCCAAATCAATAGAGTTGTTCGTCTCAGCAGAATTGCATAAATGATTGCACTTATCAAGGATTAAATCTACGGTATCCTGTAAATTAACAATTATATCGCAAGCATCTAATATGTCAATAACTATGAGTAAATAATGAGAAACCATTTTTCGTACTTATACTTTTGCAAAAATCTTATACAAGCTTATGAAAGCTTTAGTTATTTCAGTACTGGGCACATATAAATTATAAAGTGGAACCTTCAAAAATGGTTTCAATCTTTGAATAAAAAATGCAGTACAAGAATTTCTGTATAACTATTTATATTTTGGCTTTTACTTAATTCTTTTTGCCTTTTATTTTACTTATTTGTTTTTATTCGCTTGTTATAAATCTTGTATTCTATCATTGAAAACGTCCTTTGGACCTCTCAGAGAGGTCCCCATTTTAAATCCATTCATATATTAGTATACCAGAATTAAAACAGGCTTATTGAAAAAATTTTCAAATTCTCGTTAATTTTATTTTATTCTTTTGAAACCCATGAAAAATCCATTAGTTTGAAGATAAAAAATGGTTTAAACATAGTTTACGACCGCAGAAATATAAGAATTAACCTACCACTACTTACATTTGGTCTCTTTTAATTTCTTTCTTTTCAATATAATATTTATGGTGTTAAAAACTGTAAAGTTAGCATGTTTATTGTTATTGGTGCTATATCAGCTTAACACCGCCATCAGCCTTCTCTTGCAATTTTAATAATTCTTTGATTCGTCAATATTCGCCTATAAAATATATACGAAGTACTTTTTGTTTCTCATTTAAAATTTTAAATTCGATCTTTAATCTCCGCCTAAACACCTAAAGCTAAAGCAAGGTCAAAAGGTTTAATTGAGTGTTCCCATACAAGAACAAGACGTCGATTCATTCTAGCGCGGCGGAGTTGGCCCCTGGAGACTAAAAATCGAAATTGGAAATGTTGAATTTTAAAATATACATTATCGTAGAAAATTATATTTTGCATATTTTTTTCTCTTACGAGAAAATCGTATCTTTTTTATTTTTTTAACAAATTGAAAAAGAGGAGTTTTTTTTAAGTCAATTTTTAATTTAATTTTTGATGTCAACTCATGGTCAAATCCGCAGTTATGGGAATTTCTTTATAAAATTTAGAGGAAATATTCCTTATAGTATTCCTTTTATGCTAGGTGAAGATAAAACTTCTAATTTTCATTTATAACAACATAAAAAGTTATTTTCTAAGCTATTGCATAATTCCTTCCACAAAATGTTTGAGCGTTTCGCTTATCGAGGAAATTTCGCGCAAACAAAAACTTCCTGTGAAGAAGTAAAGTTGTTCAAATAAGTATGGAGAAGTTTCCTACAGAGGCTTTTTTAAAATAAATCAATAGGTAAAAAACTGTGAACGCTAAACTTTAGGCGCGCGGCTGATCTTCCATGCGTCCAAATGCCTTTCTGAAAACTTCTCTATACTTTATTGAACAACTTTACTTCTTCACAGAAAGTTTTTGTTTGCGCAAAATTTCCTCGGTAAGCGAAACACTCAAACATTTTGTGGAACGAATTATGCAATAGCTTAGAAAATCATTTTTATATTATTATAAATAAAGAATAAAAGTTTTATCTTTAACTGACATAAGAAGAATACTATAAGGAATATTTTTTCTAAATTTCATCAGAAAATTTCCAAAACTGTGGACTTGAGCACGAGTTGAAGACAAAAATTAAATTAAAAATTGACTTTTAATCAAACGGTTTTTTTTTGCTTTTTTTAAAAAACTAAAAAAGATGCGATTTTCCTGTAAAAAAATCGAAATGTAATTCTCTACGACAATATATGTTTTAAAAATCAAAATTTCTAATTCGGATTTTTAGTCGTCAGGGGCCAACTCCGTCGCGCTAGAATGAATTTTACTTCTTGTTCTTGCATGGGGACACTCAATTTTCTAAAAATTTAAGTAAATAGTTGATTTATTATTTAGAATTTATAACAAGTAATTCATAAATATACTTCATAATAAGAGATTGAATTTAAACCGTTCCCAACATTTTTAATTTTTATTAACCATTGATATAAAAAGAATAACAATATAACATATCAAATTTTATTTTTTATCACCATTCAACGGACGGCGGATGATTCCGACGAAGGCTAAAAAACTCTAAAAATGAGGACATCCCAGGGACGTCCCCAGGACGCCCACCAAAAGATGTGGGAACAGATTTTAGATCAATTTTTATTTTTCATTGGAATATTTAATATTGAGTTTAACTTTACAGTGGATTACTTACTGCACTAACAGTTCAGACTACAGAAATTTGGACGATCAAAGCTTTCTATTTCACCTGAAATTAAAGAAAATAAATATTTTCCGGTGTTTATTACAAACATTTGACATTAACACGTGGATATTACGAATGATCAATTTCACAAATCTTTTACCATTTTCTAATAAATGTCTTTCACCGATGTTTTCTTCATCATCTAAAACACCATTTTCGCTAGTTTCCTCTTCCGGCTCTGTGTTTTTGTTTAATTCATTATACCGTCACGTGCAATATTCAGTAATCTCGCACTTTTTAATACATCGGTATTATTTAGCGTACACTGTAAAAACTAGGATTCGATTTAGAACTTAATTCGGTATTAAAACAGTTCACGCAACAAAACAATTGCACTTCAGACCTGTCACAGGGGTGCCTTCCCGCCCCCACGATAGGCTGGAAAGGAGGTCGTGTGTGACCTAAGTTATTTCTGTGAAATATCACAGGGGTGCCTTTCCGCCCCCACGATAGGCTGGAAAGGGGTAGGAGTTCGGTGTTCGCAAAATTTTGCGTAGTGGCTTAGATGAACGAAAAAACCATGATTTCTATGGTTTCTTCATGGTTTCACCATGAAAATCGCTTTTTCGACGATTTTCATTATCATATTCGTAATCAGCGCTTCAAATTACATAAATATAAGAAGTTTTAACAAAATCAGAAAAAACGTAACCAAACGCATTTCCGTAACTTTCTTCGTCCTTTTCTTGTTTTTACAATGCAATCCTCTTTTTCTCAAAAAATAATGGTTTTAGGCAAAAAGTGCATTGCAGAAAAAATATGTATTTTTATATTAGCTAAAACTTTTGTTTAAAACATTTTTCGAAATTCTGCGTATTCACTGAGATAATCGCAAAAATCAGGATTTTTATGGTGTTTTTTTATGGGTTTCACCATGAAAATCGCTTAGTCGCCAATTTCCACTATCATATTCGTAATCAGCGCGTCAAAATACATCAGTATACGAAGTTTCAATAACATTGGAAAATTCAGCTATTCGGAACTGCACCCCATATTTTATTTTGGCTTTTTTTCGAAAGATTGAAATATTTTTATGTTCTACTTTGCTTTCTCAGAAAACTCTTAAATTTTTGAACAAATTACAATTGTTTAAACATGTTTTTTACTGATTTGATGTGTTTTTATCAGTAGAGAGGACAAAATTCGTTATTACCTTATTCTAAATTTTTTGTTTTCAGGACCGGTAGAAACTGAGTGTTAATGTTTATTCCTTCATCGTCTGTTTGAAAATAAATTTTTTTTTAATTCAAATTTGTTTAAACATCTACGAGTATTCATAGTAAACAAATTAGTACTTAAAAACATTAAAATTTATCGAAAATTTAATGAGATAATATGATTCTCCTGCTTTTTTCTAGGTAAAATATATACTCGAACAAATAAGTATTAATTAAATAATTGTAAAATTATTTAAACAAATTATTTTATTGTTATCATTGATTAAATAACTCATAAAGTCTAGAAAATATGTTCATTTCGCGAGTAAACTGAACAAAATATTAAAACAATTTAATATGGTTTAAAAAATTAAATATTAGTGAACAAATAACAGGGTATTCTTGAATTAAGGATTAATGATTATTTATTTTTAAAAAGCGTCAATAAACCTCAATATTACGTAAAATTAAAATTTGTAACTTATGGGGTTTTCTTTGGGGATCCATAAGAGTGGCTTAAAATTATTCAACCTCAAAATTCATGATTGATTCTTCTTCTCTAAAAAATTCTAAACAATGTACTTGCACACGGAATTATTCGCAACAGATTATCGCGTTTAAATATGAGATTTATAAAAAGATGACTTTTCCCATGTTAAATCAATGGGAAACTTCATGGTCTTTGCGCCACTTCTAAATATTATCATATCCTGTTTTGATATGATGCTCAGCTAGTGGTGACTGCGTGAAATGTTTGAGCATGGCTTTGCTCTCATCTTCCTTTACACGTTGGCTCACCGCTCTCCCGGTTTCTCAAATATAGACTTTACCACAGCAGCAAGGGATTTTATATACTCCTGGATCAATGATAGGTGCCTTTTTATCACTAGGGTTGTTTATATCTTTGGGTTGTTGTTTATCTTTAGGTTATTCACAACATAACCTGAAACTTCAGTTTCAGGTTAGCCCTGAAGAAGTGAACTACGATGTTTACGAAACGTCGGCAAGATTCGTAGTTTTGCACACGATAGAAATCCGAAACGACTCCTTTAATTATAATGAATCATCGTGAAAGCATTACATCTATTATTGACGAACTGTAAAAGGAGAGCTTTCTTACTAAAACTAACACTTTTAGTAAGCTCGGGTATTCTTAAGCTAAGCTACTAAGATCTTTATCTTTCTTGAAACGACGCAGGGACAACTATATCGTCCTAACAATGGAAAAACTATTTGGGAACATCTAAATCCAAATCAATTACGCATAAAACAAGTTTGCTTCACTTGAAAGAAAGAATACAACATACCAAATTTGTCGGTAAGGCGCTGTGCTCTAACGGCCTACCTGGTTAACTGCGTCATAACATTACGAGAATTCGCTCAAATCGGGAGACACACACATAGTGAATAAGAGCAATGCGAGCTCACGTCGACCAGCAGTGGGGGTCCGATGCGGGATGCCTACTGAAGCCGATGGGACTGATCGGATCATTTTCATAGGGTCAAAAACTGAAAAAAATGGTTAGTTGTGACAAAAAGCTCTTCATTAGTAGAGGTGGTATTAGCTGCAACAACTACTTTTATGGTAACAGTAACTCACCATTTTAGTGCGGCAACAAGTAGTTGTTAGTAATCCTACGTAGGTTATATTAGTAACGATAGTAATTCTAGTCACAACAAATAAAAAAAGTCACATTTACAACCAATTTATTTTCCAAGAAATAAAAGTAGTAAAAGTTACAAGTTTCCCTCCTTGACGACATTGGCAAAACTGAAACCTGATCAGTGCTGCCAACATTTGCACCGAAATATCGCGTCACGTTCTCGACGGTCGCCATTTTTATCTTAACTTTTTGTGTATTGTGCTCTTAATGGCATTTTTCAAATTCTGCTTTCTTTACTTCGGCTTTCAGAAGTGAAGCATCTAGATAGAGTAACGCACTTTCCTCACTTCTGACGTTAAAATTCAGGCCGAGGGTCTCAGCTGCCTGCTCCGCGGCTTTGTAAAAGCCTTCGATTTGATGTTCAAGTTCAAGTTTAAAGTTTGAATATTAATTTCAGGTTCAAGTATTTTTTATCTGGAACCATTTTTTTAATTGAAATGTTCCAATAAATTATTTGTAATAGCTGCTTTTGTCTTTACTTTCAAATTTTCACTAAATAAGATTAGTATGACTATAGTCATTAGATTATTTTTTATGTTGGAAAATTGTACATTGGCGTAATTGGCTAGAGCGTGCGATTTAGATTTATGTTGTTTAGGTAGGGTTCGAATCCCCAGCGGGGGCGATTTTTCATAGCGTTGTGCGTGCAATTATATTTGTAAGTGTCCGTGTGTTCAATTACGTAATTTCACAAATAAATTAAGTGCAATTATTATAAATAAAGCAGTTTTTTTTTGCTTTATTTAACTGTTGCAAGCTGCTGTAATGGATTGAGGAATATGGGACGCGGAAATATTCCGCATAGAGCCAGATAAAAAAACAGGTAATCCATATTTATCACACCGTATAAGAATCCGTATAGAGCCCGACAAAATACCGCATAGGGCAATATGTACAGTAGAAATATTCCGCATAGAGCTGGATAAAGAACCAGATAGGCCAGATAAAATAGGGCTGGACACCGAAAATATTTCGTATACAATCAAATAAAAAACCGGATAGAAAAAATTGTATACACCAAACAAGTTCCGCATAGAGCCAGATTTAAAACCACGCACAAAAACCGTAAAAGTATCCGTATAGAATCCGATGAAAACCGTATAGAACTTTACTGGACACCAAAAGTGTTTCGTCTACAACCGGATAAAAAAACACATAGAAAATGTTGTATACACCGACCAAGTTCCGCATAGAACCAGATATAAAATCAGACACAAATACCGTATAAAAATTCAGATAGATGCGAAAAAATTCCGAATCCTATTCGTCTCTATCGGATCCTATCTGTCATTTCAAGCAGGGCAACAGCCGCGCAACTTAGGCGCGCTCAAAATCGCGAGCCTGGCGCGCAGGGCGCGATGAGAATGTGCTCGCGCAGTGGGCTGCATTTTTTTAATATTATCAAGATCAGTGTCCAAAATATTTTTTTCTTATGTTTTCAAGTGCCCCATTCAAAAACTTTATATGAAAATTAACCGCTCGAATTTCAATTTTGAGTAATTTCCAAGAATAATAATGATTAAAACTATTGAATTTTTTACGACCAGTATAACAGTAGAAAGAGACATTTGTTTTCCGTTTGTTAAGATTTAGAATATGTTGGAGAATAACATCATTGCTTCTACATATCAACAAAAATTGACGCTTAGATGTAGCTTTGGTTGCCGTAGTCCATTTCTTAAGAAAATTCTAGGTCCATAACGTTTGTCATTATATTGGAGAAAATTTGGTGTTACAAGTGGTGTTGAGTCTATCTCCGATCCAAGACTCACAGTCCTTGGAGAAACCATAAAATCGCCTTTCAAAGCCTTATTAAAGAAGAAGTTTCGATTGGAGAAGGCACATAAGAGAAAAACTCATATTTATTCGTCAAAATGAGCAACGTTTCGTTAGCATGGGTTCACCAACCTCATCAGGCTAATTTATTAAAAGAAACACCACATAAATATCACATCTTGGACTCCCATTTCCGGCATGAAAGTGTTAGGTGGCGGTGATAGTGTGGTGCAGATTTTAGCGAATTTGAAGTGGAATTTGAGATGAGTTGATGGTAGCAGGGTGGGGTGGCACAGTGAACATAGATTTAACGAAAGTTACGTATGGCGTTACGGACAGAGGTTACTTCGAATTGGCTTGATGGGTAACGGGGACAGCGATAGCAACGAAGAAAGGGATTCGGACGAGGAAGTATTCTGTACGCCGAAACTTGACTCAAAAAAGAGAGGGCAGTACAGAAAAAAGGTAGAAAGGGAGAGATTGAGGGCGGAGAGTTTTGGCTCAATAGAGCCATTCGTAAATAGGAAGAGGGATAGAGCGGAGAGAGGAAGTAGTGAATATAAATTAGAATATAAAAGGTCAAATAGAAAAAGAAAATGTACAGCTAGAGGGCATGTGTAAAATGATGATGGTAGTGATAGGGATATATGAAGAAAAGCAGGAGACAAGGGTAGAGGAAATAAGGAAAGAAATTAGGCAGGAAATGGCAAAACTTAGGAAAGAAATGAGGAAATGGGAAGAGGTTAGAGAAAAGCCAGAGAAAAGGATACAGACGCTGGAGAAAAGACTAGAAACGAAGGAAGAACCGAATAAAAAGGTCGAGGAGTTGGAAGGTAGATTAAAAAAATAGAAAGCTTAAACCGTGAGTTTAGAGTAGAGGAGAGTGGGAATACGGAGAAGGAAAGGCTGAGAATAATAGAAGTGTAGGAAGGGAAGAGCGAAGAGGAGAGAGAATGATACTGGTGAAACTAACAAAATGGGAACATAAGAGGGAAGTCATGACAAATAAGAGGGTGTTATACGGAAACTCTGATAGAATAGAGGATGATTTGACATGAGTAGAAAAGAATATGCAGTAAAAATTAAGGAAAATAGCGGAAGAGGAAAGAAAAAAGGGAAGAAGAACGTGGGTTAAGTATGGGAGAATACAGATAAATGTGTATGGTGGAATTGGGACAAGGACAGGGAAGAGTTAGTAACAAATGGGGTATCGAGAAACTAGGAGAGAAAGGATCGGGAGATATAGAAATAAGAAATAGTAGGAAACAAAAAGAGACGAGAAATGAAAGTAGGGAAGATTGGAGGATATGCTACGGGAATATAGCAGGCTTAGAAAGAAAGGATAGGGAGTTTATGAGAAATTTGACACAATGGGATGTAGTAGTAATGATGAATCATATTTCTTTACAGAAATTCCCTGTCCCAAACTAAAAATTATCATTCTTCACTAAAATTTCCTGTACCAAAGATATAAGTATAATTTGTTACAAAAATTAACTGTCCCAATGTCAAAACTCAAATTCTTTACTGAAATTCCCTGTCCCAGTTGTTAAAATTATATTTCTTAACTGAAATTTCCTGGCCCAAAGTCAAAAAATTTTAATTATTTAAGAAATTCTTTGTCCCAAACTAAAAATTATAATTTTTTAAGAAATTCCTTGTCCCAAACTAAGAATTTTAATTCTTTACTGAAATCCCTGTCTCAGTTGTCAAAATCATATTTCTTTACAGAAATTCCCTGTCCCAAACTAAAAATTATCATTCTTCACTAAAATTTCCTGTACCAAAGACATAATTATAATTTGTTACAAAAATTAACTGTCCCAATGTCAAAACTCAAATTCCTTACTGAAATTCCCTGTCCCAGTTGTTAAAATTATATTTCTCAACTGAAATTTCGTGGCCCAATGTCAACAAATTTTTATTCTTTAAGAAATTCCTTGTCTAAAACTAAAAATTATAATTCTTTACCGAAATTCCTAGCTTCATCTAAAAATTATAATTCATTTAGAAAAGTCCCTGTCCCAATCAAAATTATAATTCTTTAAGAAATTCCTTGTTCAAAAATCAAAATTATCATTCCCTATTCCAATTGATGATTATGATTTTTCACAAATTCCCTGTTCGAACTCAGAATTAAAGTAATAAAATATCTTAAATCACTCCTAATTTGCATATTAGGATATTCCAGAAAAAAATCCTGTTCTTCGTCATTATTCCAGGATCAAAATTAAATAAAAAAAGGTATAAACTACCAGTTGAGTGAGACCAGACCTTAATTTTCAACTTTCCTTCAATTTATGAATAAAAATCCTTTCGTAATTTTCCATAAAAACATAAAAGGTCAATTTGAAAACTTCACTCTCTATCAACAAGGAATTCAACTTCTTTATTCTCTCATACATGCAAGTATGTACAATTCGCAACGACGGATTAAACTAAGATGTACCGGTGTCTTCATTAAATTACACTCTTTCTTGAGTATCTTGCCACATTCTAAAAGAATATCGGTATTTTTCAATTTAACCACATTGTCTTTGTCTAATTTCCACCTTGTATTTGCATCAACTCTGAGTCTTTGGAAAGTTATAGTCCACGGTCTCTAATAATTATTCACTTTCAGTCATTCGCAGAAAGTAGACTCAACAAATTGTAAAGAAAATCAGAAAATAGGGGGAAAAAAACCTCCGAATAAAATTCTCCAAACTAATTTGTTCACAACCCTCGTATTTTGCAGTTCTTCCTTTTATTTTCTGAACTTCTTAAATGCATTTCTGACATGTTGGCTCTGTGTTTCAGAACAATCAGACTTTCACCGCCATCGTCAGCAGCAGACAGACAGACAGACAGACTTAATCCAAAATAAATGCACCGATTACAATTGTACATTTCAAAAACCTCGAGCTTCTTATGCTTTTACACTAATTCTATTTCTATCATAAAAAGTGACTCCACAATAGGAATTTACGCCTAAAGTCCAATTGTGGAGGCACCTTCAAAGTCACCTTGTCTCAGATCGTACTCGAAAAAAAAAAGACACTAGAAAATTTATTTATACTACTTATTAAATGCATTCATTACTTTTGTCAAACTTGAAACACCTATAGACTATACAAAACAATAAAGAATAATCGACACTGCCATTGTCTGAAATTTGCCCTCAAAAATCGCGAATTTTATTTCCTAAACTGTCGGAATGAACTGCAAAATGTCGATTTTGATGAACCAAAAAAGAAAAAGAAAGAAGGAAAAATATGAGTATCATCGTACAAATGACGATTTTCAAGCGTGGCATATTGAGTATGCATATATTGAGATACAATAAACGAATGTCCAAAAGACATAAAATGATATTCTATGAAAAAGAATCTACTTGATATTTACATGCTTTATTTCTATGAAAACGAATGTACCGAAATGCGTAGAAACTGATGGCATTGATCTTTAATAAAAATAAGGACAATCGCGACACGCAAATCCTTGTCGGAAATAAGGGAGCGTGCAAATCTCGAATGTAAAATAGATCGTAATGGCAGCATGGGCATTAGTTACGTCATACGTCATACGTCGGGTGGAACAAGAAGCAAAGAACTCCTGATTCCCTGTGCATTGTAAAAATAGACTATGCAACAGAGCAGTTGTCTTATCCGATAATCAAACCACAGCCGAGTCGGAAACTTCCCTTGTTGTGATTCAGCATGCCGCTCAGGGCGAACGAAAATGGCAGAGGTTGCAACTTCTTTTCCAGAACGGCTCCAACTGTCCAGTTTGAATCAACGCTTCCTGAAATCAAAATCATATCGTGTCATAAGTACTGATTTTAATAATAATAAGGGACCCTACTTAAATTACGCAACGAAGGTTGGCCACTATTTTTTAAATTTTTTTCTCCCGGTAAATATTCGTGATTTCTCCCGGTTTAGAAAAAAAAATATACTGGATAAGCATCAGCAAACTTTTCTGCAAGAAATCTGTTGACTTTAAAGCATATAAACTATTTAAAAATCCGTTATTAGACCAATTTTTCAATATTATGTTTTAAACATTTTTTAAACAATAATTAATACTTTCTAACTGAAAACGTATTAATTAATTAGAAAAAGGAGTTGAATAATATTGGGTAATCTCTAAGTCGAAGTGCTAAAAATTAAACATTTTTTTAAATTGAAGAATCACGAAATTGAATTATTTCGGATTCAAATTTCGAAAATAGGACCTTCTCAACAAAATTATTGAATTTTCAACCAAATAATACGATTTTCAACTAAAATTATTAATCTTTTGTAAAAGATATTTTTTCAACTAAATGGTCCAACCTTCAACCAAGTCTTTGAATTTTCGACCAAAAAATATTTTTATTTTAAATAAAAAAAAGTTAAGTTTTACTAAAAAAAAGATGACTTTCGACAACTACAAATTTTCTACCAAAATGATTGAATTTTCAATAAAAAAGACTGACTTCTCAAAAAAATTGTTGAATTTTCAATTAAAGAGATGGATTCACAATTAAAATTATGAATCTTTTTAAAAAATGATTTTTTTTCAAAGTTTTACAACCTTCAACCAATTCGTTGAATTTTCAACCAAAAAATATTTTTATTTTAAATAGAAAATAGTTTAATTTTACTAAAAAAGATGAATTTTCAGAAAAATAGTTGAATCCTCAACCGAGGAACATTTTAGTCAAGTTTTCAACACCATAATATGAATTTCCAACAACAACAAATTTTCTGCCAAAATAATTTATTTTTCAACCAGAAAAGACGAATTTTCAATAAAAAACGATGACTTCTCAAGAAAATTTTTGAATTTTCAACCAAAGAGATGGATTTACGACTAAAATGGTGAATCTTATTAAAAAATGATTTTTCTTTTAAAGTTGTTCAACCGTCAAACAAGTAATTGAATTTTCCAAACAATATTTTTATTTAAAATAGAAAATAGTTGAATCTTACTAAAAAAGATGAATTTTCAAAAAAAAAATAGGCGAATCCTCAACCGAAGAAGATTTCAGTTAATTTTTCAACACTATAGTATGAATTTTCAACAAGAAGAAATTTTCTATCAAAATAATTGAATTTTCAACCCAAAAAGGCGAATTTTCAATAAAAAAGAAAGACGTCTTAACAAAATTATTGAATTTTCAACCAAATAATACGATTTTTAACTAAAAATATAATCCTCAGGAAAAGGTAACGGTAAAAAAATAGAAATAAATATTACAAATAAATTTGCAGTTAAAAAAATTAAGTGTCAACCAGAAAAAAAACGAATTTTCAACCCAAGAGATGAATTTTCAACTAAAATGATGAATCTTGAAAAAAAAATTTTTACAAGTGGTTTAACCTTTAACCAAGTCGTTGAATTTTCAACCAAAAAATATTTTTATTTTAAATAAAAAAATGTTGAATTTTTCTAAAAAAGATGAATTTTCAACAAAATAGTTGAATCCTCAACCAAGGAAAATTTCAGTTAATTTTTCAACACTATAATATACATTTTCAACAACAGCAAATTTTCTATTAAAAGAATTGAATTTTTAACCCAAAAATACGAATTAAAAACAAAACAAAAAAAAAGGATGACTTCTCAACAAAATTGTTGAATTATTGACCAAAGAGATGCATTTAAAACTAAAATAATTAATCTTAAGAAAAATAGTTTTTTTTAAGTGGTTCAACCTTCAAGCAAGACGTTGAATTTTCAACCAAAAAATCTTTTAATTTCGTATAAAAAAATAGTTGAATCTGACCAAAAAAGATGAATTTTCAACAAAATAGTAGAATCCTCAACCAGGGAAGATTTCGGTTAATTTTTCAACACCATAATATAAATTTCTGAAAACAACAAATTTTCTAGCAAAAGAATTGAATTTTTAATCCAAAAAGAAGAATTTTCAATAAAGAAGGATTACTTCTTAACAAAATTGTTGAATTATCAACCAATGAGATGGATTTCAAACTAAAATGATGAATCTTAAAAAAAAATGATTTTTTTTTAAAGTGGTTCAACCTTCAACCAAGTTATTGAATTTTCAACCAAAAAATATTTTTATTTTAAATAGAAAACAGTTGAATTTTACTAAAAAAAATGAATTTTCAGAAAATAGTTGAATCCTCAACCAAGGAAGATTTCAGTTAATTTTTCAACACCATAATATACATTTTCAACAACAGCAAATTTTCTACCAAAATAATTGAATTTTCAACCCAAAAAGGCGAATTTTCAATAAAAAAGAAAGACTTCTCAACAAAATTATTGAATTTTCAACCAAATAATACGATTTTCAACTAAAATTATTAATCTTTTTTAAAAGATATTTTTTCAACTAAATGGTCCAATCTTCAACCAAGTCTTTGAATTTTCGACAAAAAAATATTTTTATTTTAAATAAAAAAAAGTTAAATTTTACTAAAAAAAAGATGACTTTCAACAACAACAAATTTTCTACCAAAATGATTGAATTTTCAATAAAAAAGAAAAACTTCTCAACTAAAATTGTTGAATTGTCAACCAAAAAGATGGATTTACAACTAAAATGATCAATCTTTTTAAAAAATGATTTTTTTTTAAAGTGGTTCAACCTTCCATCAAGTCGTTGAATTTTCAACCAAAAGATATTTTTATTTTAAATAGAAAACAGTTGAATTTTACTAAAAAATATGAACTTTCAAAAAAATAACTGAATCCTCAGCCGAAGAAGATTTCAACTTGTTGAATTTTTCAACTCTATAATATCAATTTTCAACAACAACAAATTTTCTACCAAAATAATTGAATTTTCAACCCAAAAAGGCGAATTTTCAATAAAAAAGAAAAACTTCTCAACCAAAATTGTTGAATTGTCAACCAAAAAGATGGATTTACAACTAAAATGATAAATCTTTTTAAAAAATAGATTTTTTTTAAAAGTGGTTCAACCTTCCATCAAGTCGTTGAATTTTCAACCAAAAAATGTTTTTTTTTTAAATAGAAAACAGTTGAATTTTACTAAAAAATATGAACTTTCAAAAAAATAACTGAATCCTCAGCCGAAGAAGGGTATCCAAAAGTTTTCAGGAAAATATTGTCGCCACTGGGTACAGAAAGGGATTCAATTTAAGAGATAACTTGTACTACTCTGTTGATTCAAAACGCGAGGACAAAAGCGGTATTGAAATGGATTCAATAATTGTCACGTCACCATTGAACAGGAAATTTTCGAATGCTTTTCAATGCAAGCCTTCTTACCGGGAGGTGACGGTTACAACCCGGGGATGAAATTAGGATAGGGGCCGTTTAAGAACCGGTTAGGAATCGGGTAAAAATATTCCAGTATGCCGGATTGATATCGGTTAGGTGCCGGTTACAACCCGGGGGCAAAATCCGGTTAGAGACCGGTTATGGCCAGGTAAAACCCACTTCTAACCAGGTTCTATCCGAAATTTTAAGCAGGGACAGTAGCGACAATCTTCAAGTTGATCAGTGTTTTTTCTTCTTACAAAATTCCAATATTTTATTTAAACCTTATTTCCAGTTTTTCAACATATTTGACTGTGACTAGTCTAAACGAATCGATGAATAGTCGAACTCCAGGAGACGGAATGTCGCCTGGCAATCACGCTTGGAACGTATGTATCATTTCACTAATTTCAAAGCAATATCATTACAAAATTTTGTATTAATTTTACGTGCATTATACAGGTTATAAAGAATTTCATTGAATACCTTAAAAAATGGAAAGAAATAGCAAAAGAAAATAACTGCGAGTTTCTAACTGAAGACTGCTGCTACGGACTGAAAATTTCATTACAAGCGGCGTTGCAAATTTGCGAATTTCTCGTGACGAAGTGTGGATTCAGCTATGTCATGACAGGTCGTTTTAATCAAGATTGTGTAGAGGTAAACTTTCATTAATAATTCTGCGTGGCCGTGACCGGGAATATTTTGAGACCGAGAAATGACAGTTAATTTATTTATTGACCGTGAATTTTACAATTTTTTATAAGTAAAACCTATCCATATACTTTTAGTATCACAAATTTTATGTCACATGTTATAAATGCAATTAGAAATAACTCCCAGATCAAATGTTTTCTAAGTTTCAGTTCAATTGTAAGCTTTTTCAATTACGAAATCATTCAGTTTACAATTCGTAATTTTGAAATTTGTTACTTTTAAAAAATTTCATCTTAGGTCCTAATTTTCAAGCAGAAAGTTTCATTTTTGACCAAAAAAGATGACATTTCTAAGTAAAGAAATTAATTTTGAAACATGAAAGATGAAATTTCAATATAAGAGTTGAATTTTTAAGCAGTAAAGATTTTTCAGTCGAAAAAGAACAAAATTTTAACCAAGGAGGGACCCCAAAATCCGCCCCTTTTTTGCGCACAACGTAGTTTTTGAAGGATCCAGATAGTATCTTATTTATCTAAATGTATAAACTAGTGTCGACGTACTCTCTCATCAAACCACCCAAGGGAAGCAATGTAGAAGGCAGTGAGATTTTGGATGCATTACTCAACCTGAAAGACGTCCAAGACACGAGTGAGAGAAAAGAACAGTGGGAAGGTATAGTTGACACAATTTTGGACAAAGGAAGTGCATCGAATTAACTAGGCGAGGCATCGCACTTATTGATCGAGCATGATTATTCTATGTCCGAAACATCTGAGTACGCTCTCAGCTGCATTTCAGGATATGTCAGGAGAAAGGGATCTCGCTTCGCAAAGTACTTGAATGATAAGAAACGTGTAGCGTGTGATGATTGTAAGGCAACCCTAGTTTTATCACAAACTGGTGCCGGACCTGAGCGCCATAAATTGATAGAATTCAAATCAAAAGGAAATTTGAAGCATCCATCACGTCAATTGTGTGACCTAATCTATGTTCTCGAAAGTCGAAAGTGCCATTATAAAAACTGTGAAAAGGGGAGAAGTAAATGGCAACACACTTTTCGAAATCACCAGATCTTTGGAGGAGCTCTGTCCCGTACCCTTCGTTGGATGCGATGAACACGCCACTTTACTTACGCGACGTATTCTAGTGTTTTACTTGACTATGAGAATGTTCTTCATTTGTAAACAATACAACAAAAATAACAACCAAGCAAGAGAAAAAAGTCGAGAAAAGAGATATGCCGCAAAATTGACTTCCGATCCTAATCAGGAGGTTCCTGTGGTAGATACCTCCAGAAAAAATTGAGGTGATAGCTTAAATGCTGTAACGTTTAAGGAAAAGGAACCGCGCAAAAGAAAAAGTGTGCTACAGTGTCAACCAACAAAGGAAGCGAGAATAATGCAGTCTCCGCACCCCCAGGTGTTGCATCGAAATGTCCGGCTATGCCCGCCAGAGGCTTAATACCTGAGAAGAAGCTACGAATTGTATTCGCAAATTTGACCAGCAGTCGAAACTTCCTGCAATAACTTCAAACAGATGTGATATTAATTTATAAAACTTCAGAAACAATAAATGTGATTTTAATTTATATTATTAGAACTTTGTGTGTTGTTTAGGAACATCTGGTCACTAAAAGTGCTTTCCGAGAAATAATTATGCGTAATGTATAAGTAAATAAACATATATTTCCAGTTACACATTTTTATTCATTCCAATAATTTTTTTACAGGTCTTGCAATTCAATTTTTGAACGAGTTTGGAGCAATAACACGTTAATGAAACGCACTTAATTTACAATCATTTGAATTACACGTTAGAATGTTTCTCGTGAAAAGAAAGATCAATTTAATACCACATGAAGACCAGTTTCAAACCACGTTTGGTCTTTTTCTGGTCTGCCCCCTTCAGCCTATTGAGTGCGGCCGCGGAAACAGCCTGGCGCCATCTGTTTTCCAAAAGTGGCAATTCCTGAGTGATGAATTCCACACATTTTGGATTGTTTCTTTTCCTAATGGAAAATATAATAATCTAAATAGATTGGTTCATAATCAACTATAAATCAACTATAAATAGTGAGTGCTCTCTACCCGACGCGGATAACAGGAACCTGAAACCCAGTCCTTCATGCTGGTCGGCAGAAACTCCAGCAACAAACGGGCTGCTCGTGGGCCCTATCTCAAGACGCTTTAATGTGCTTAACCCGGCGAAGATAGTGGACAATTTATTACTCTCTATTTTAGGCAACCACCTCGGCTACTCGCTCGCTCTTCCCTCGATAGGATAGGTCCACGCGCTAGCACCCACTTTAGTTCACACATGCAACTAAAATCTAAAATATATTATTATTAATAACAATAAGAATCTTTGAATTGAATTATTAACTTTGTCAACATTGAATTTTTAAAATTCAAGCCTTAAAAATGAGACGATTTTAGAACCACGCATTGCAAGTTGAATTATTTTTTATTTGGAAATGTTCCAAAATTTGTAACATTTCAAATTCAACTTAAAAAAAATTGTCCAATTTTGAGTTGAAGATTTTATAAAATTATTGATCATATTTATAGACAAGTGTTTAAGAATGGCCCTCTTCGACGAAGAAGGTGTCGATCTCGAGACAGTGAGGGTACGTGGGTTGGCTTTCGCAGACGACAAGGTTGTTATAGCAGAATCAATCGAAGACTCACAAAATTTTAAGATATTTTATTGCAAAATTTCCAAACTGAATAATATTTCTGAATGGCGTGTTAAAAATTGAAAGATTTAAAATTAAAGAGTTAAAAATTGTATTTAAAATATATATAATATAATTTAAAAACAAAAACAGGTTAAATAACCATCTCAAGGTCCATTGGAAGCAACTGCCATATATCAAAATGACACTGGCTCTGAGTAGAATCGCGATAAAACACACCTATGGCCACGCCTCACGACGGTGAGATGGGTGACCACAGAGTACGACGAAATCACAACGACAGACCGGCGAAACCCTCGTGTGTCTAGAGGCCACGAGCGACCTAAGGATGACAACCTTCTTCATCCATCTCAAAAGTGCCTCGGCATGTTTTTGGCACGCAAGTATGGTTTTGAAGTTACGAATCAGTGACAGCTACGCACCTCCAAGAGCACCGATTGCGTGGACAATTATTTTAACCGAATATCTTGGAAACAGTGGCTGAAGCTACATTTTAAGGTCGTGATACCTTTTTTTCCTTTTCCTTCTCCTTCGCAGTGATGTTGTAGCCGACCAGAGCTGAGAATTCGATGACGAATATAGTTCGTTTCTCGATGTCCTGGAGAACGATGTTAGGCCTCGAGCGAGCAATGGAGACTGCTGTCTGAAAATCGTCGTTCCAAAAAAGTTGGCACTTCTCGTTTT
Source organism: Andricus grossulariae (assembly GCA_011634705.1). Lineage (NCBI taxonomy): Eukaryota > Metazoa > Arthropoda > Insecta > Hymenoptera > Cynipidae > Andricus > Andricus grossulariae. The sequence continues at coordinate 67,579,113 of JAABKJ010075445.1, read as the reverse complement.
GGACAATTGACTCTTATCTTCCTCGGAGCGTTCGGCAGGACAGGGTCGCGGCCAACACAGTAAGAGCGACAAAGATCATGTTAACCCTGCGTTGGGCGCGGCCGATCTGATAGGCACAGTGTACACATTTCTAGGTGACCCTTCTTGCTCTCAGGTAGCCGGAACCCCACCACCTTAGTTTCTTCCCAACTTCCGATGACGCATCTAGACCGCTCGCCCAATCATTCATTAACCGTTCCCATGAGCACGTGCCCCCCTTCTGTGATCCTGTCAGGCTCACCGCGCCCAAGTGCGTCCGATTATTCAGGGTCCCTTCGATGATACTTAAAGCACTCCGAAGTTGGCTTGCACTAGAAGCACAGATCTTCAGTTCATCCATATAAATTACATGAGTGACTTTATGCTAACGATGATTTTTGTCGCCGCAGAGGAAGGTACTCAGGAGAAATGAGCAGTGCGAGAGTCATTATCAGAAGTGTGATGCCAAAGAGCAGAGGGCTCATGGTTTAGCGCTGACAGACGCTCCTCTGCATGGTGACACTGTTCGTTGTCACATGATAATTTCCAGATAAGATAGTGGATATAGTTTTCCAAAGGAGCATCAACCTCTTTATGCACCTCACTATGTGTGGATGATTATTCAAGCTTTCTAACAGACAGATGATAAGTTCATGGGAGGTTGAATGGAAAGCTTTTCAGTAGTCAATCTAGGCCATCGACAGGCAGCGCTGCTGGATTGCTTAGTCTTTACAGACACATCTGTCAATTAGCAGAATCTCTCATCAGCCTGGTACATCTTTTTTCGTGCAACATTGTTTGTAATCTCTCTCCACACATGTCCAATTCTTCGAACAATCCTGTCGTTCAGGATAGCTGTAAAGATTTTATATGGTGTGTTTAGAGAACTTATTGGCGTGTAGTCCCCTGGGTTGGACAAAGTAGCCTTTCTCTGGTAGGAGCACAGTGCGTCCTCACACCAGCCACTGCAGAATGGGTGCCACCAATTTTGAATATGACGCGAAGATGCGGCCCAATAGTTGGCGTTTAGAAGAAAATTTCTTCCATCAGAAGTTCCTGACACTATCTGGTCCTGGAGCAGAGAAGTTCTTCGTGCCCCTAAGTGCTTCTTCACTTCTTAAACAGTGATTGGTGGATATCCCTCCTCAGATGTTATGAGGTCTTCGAAAAGACCCTTGAAGCGAATGACATTCTCAGTGTTTTCCTTCAGTTTCAGTGGTGCGGACGGGCTCTTGCAAGCCTCTCTCCAAAAAGTCTGTACCTCGACGGACTTGGGTGAATTTTTGACAGAAACAGGCTACGATGCCAGCATTATCCCTGTTCATCGAGGCTTTACGGCGCGTATGCATACTCTGTGGTGCCAAAAACACCCGGAGCTTCAGCACGTTTCGATTCAATCCTTGCGAAATCAACTTTTCACCACAAAATTTTAGAATGAAAACGAGGTATGCCGTCATGTAGTGTTGATGCTTGGGATGAAGGATTGTATGTTTGCAGGCAAAAATATGTGTTCAGGAGGAATTGCAAAATGTTCAAATTTGGCAAAATCATATTTTTGGGAGATTGCGATCAAAGTATTGATTTGCGAAAAAAAAGTTTAATTATAAATTGAAGGTCTTAAAGAGATCTTTAATTTGGTAACTTGTACATTGAAATTGTTTAATTTGTTTCCTCACAAAGTAATCAAAACCGGCAAAAATGACCGTTTCGCAAAATCTAGTTATTTTTGCAAAAAGTGTATGCACATACGTTAAAGTCCCTGAAAATGTGTGGTTTGCTAAGTTGTGAGTATATGTAAAATTTGAGCTGAAAATAATAAATAGTTTTTGAGAAAAGCTATTTGTTCATAAAAAAGGTACCGCTGTTTCGGTGGGTCTAACTTTTTTTAAGGCGGTCGCAAAGCCACAAAAGTGGACACATTTCAATCCTAAAGAGTTGTAGTGTCATGTATGCTTAGCAACTAATTGATTTTACAGTATTAAGCACGTTAAAAATGACTGCAAAGGAATAGTACGTTTTTGTCTCGTAAACAAATGCAATAACTTCTGTAATTTTCATCCTAAACAATCGCGGTTACAGCCACTGGAACCTTACACTTTGTGCATAATTTTAAGATGTAAATATTTTCTGTACGTGAATTGGGGGGAAAGTTAATTTTTTGTTTGTAACAATTATTGCAGCCGTAATTTTCAAGATGCACAACTAAAATTGTTAAATAGTAATAACTGAATACTGATACTAATTGTAATATAATTGTCAGAAAAATCAGTTGCGAAAATACTGTTTAGAATAGCGGTTTATTTACTACCAAGATCGGTCGCAGTGTATGACGGCGGAGTGGGGGAAGCTGCTTCTGCCTGGTAGACGCTGGCGCTGAAATTGAATTCGCGCGCTCAAAATGTAACAATTGGAGAAATCTCATGAAAGAATGGACATATCGAGATGTTTTTTTTTTTTTTTTAATTTCAGCTAACTTTTTGCGCTGATTAAAAATTTTACACTGAAAGCTCAGAAAAAGCACGTCTTATGTTCGAACGGTAATTGTACTTTTTTATATTTTCACTAATTGTACACTTGCTGGCATAATTCTTCGATGTAATGTAAGCAGCATTTCATTATTTTCAAGTTTATTCAATAATGTTACAGAAAATGTGTACTGGATGCAAAATTTGTCTTTCAATACACTTGGGTCATAACGTTCTGTGGAAAAATTAAGAAATTAAGGATCAAGACAACATCAGTAAGAGGATTGTTTTGTAAGCACAGCTTACTCGATTCACGCTGATTACGTTGCAAAGTTGATTACGTTGCGACGTTCTATGTGCTATGTGCACCTTCCGAGAAACAATACTCAGATAATGTAAATACAAAAGAAGTACATACCTGCGACCATTCGACAATCCACCTGTGCTACTACATCGTGTATTTTAATAGAAATCTTTAACTTGATGGAGGGCAAATCTGGGGATACAAAAGTTTAAAAATCGAAAATTTACTTCAGCAAATTTCATGAAAACGACATGCCCTGAGTTTATTGAAAAACAAATGTTGCATTCAGTACACATTTTTTGCAACATTATTGAATAAACTTAAAAATAATGAAATGCTGCTTACATTACATCGAAGAATTATGCCAGCAATTGTACAATTAGTGAAAATATAAAAAAGTACAATTACCGTTCGAACATAAGACGTGCTTTTTTTAAGCTTTCAATGTAAAATTTTTAATCAGCGCAAAAAGTAAGCTGAAATTATAAAAAAAGAAAAACATCTCGATATGTCCATTCTTTCATGAGATTTTTCCAATTGTTACATTTTGAGCACGCGAATTCAATTTCAGCGCCAGCGTCTACCAGGCGGAAGCAGCTTCCCCCACTCCACCGTCATACACTGCGAACGATCTTGGTCGTACATAAACCGCTATTCTAAACAGTATTTTTGCACTGATTTTTCTGACAATTATATTACAATTAGTATCAGTATTCAGTTATTACCATTTACCAATTTTAGCTGTGCATCTTGAAAATTACGGCTGCAATAATTGTTATAAACAAACAAATTACCCCCCCCCCCGAATTAACTTACAGAAAATATTTTCATCATAAAATTATGCACAAAGTGTAAGGTTCCAGTGGCTGTAACCACGATTGTTTAGGATGAAAATGATAGAAGTTATTCCATTTGTTTACGAGACAAAGACGTACTATTCTTTTGCAGTCATTTTTAACGTACTTAATCCTCTCAAATCAATTAGATGCTAAGCATACGTGACACTGTAACTCCTTAGGATTGAAATTTGTCCAGTTTTATGGCTTTGCGACCGCCTTAAAGAAAGTTAGCCCCACCGAAACAACGGTACCTTTTTTTATAAACAAGTAACTTTTCTCAAAAACTATTTATTATTTTGACCTCAAATTTGAAATATACTCTCAGCTTAGAAAAAAACACATTTTCAGGGACTTTAACAGATGTGCATACACTTTTTTCAAAAATAACTAGATTTTTCGAAACGGTCATTTTTGCCGGTTTTTATTACTTTGTGAGGAAAAAAATTAAACAATATCAATGTGCAACCTACCAAATTGAAGATCTCTTTAAGACCTTCAATTTATAATTAAACTTTTTTTTCGCAAATCATTACTTTGATCGCAATCTCCCAAAAACATGATTTCGCCAACTTTGAACATTGCGCAATTCCTCCTGAACACATATTTTTGCCTGCAAACATACAAGCCTTTGCAATTTTTAAGATTAGCACCTGCTCCCGGCGAAATCCTGCGGTTGTCCTTATGACAAACTTTTAACTATATATTACTATAAATTACTAACTTAACCTTGAGATTCAATCCCTTAGTACCTCGCAGATGTGACTTTCTCAGAAAATAATCTTTTTGGGAATTTTATATTGTGGATAACTCGCGTGACAGTAACAAAGCCGCACGTGCCGTCCGCTTTCGATGTATATGAAATGAAAGGAATACGTGTAGCCAATTTTTCTAAGAAATTCAGATATTTTGAAGAAAGTATAATTTTTTAATTACAGGTAGTCCAAAAAGTATGAAAAATAGAAATATAAAAATACTTATCTTGTCTTCTTTTTTGGCAAGTGTATGCTTGTTAATTTTTTAAATAAATATTAGACTAAGGCCAGGTTTCTGCTCACCTAAAAAACTTCAAAATGTCAGTGAATTTTCTTGGGCAGGGAATGTCAGGGAAAAGTTAGGGAATTTTTTCGAGCGAGCCTAAATTTATTTTAAAAAACCTTTATTAAAAAAGTAAAGGTCTGTAGGAAATCTTACAAGAAATAAAATGAGCCCAAGAATCTTTGGATTAAATCAGAATTACAAGTCTTACCTGAAAAAAATTCGAAATAACTCTTTGCGAGTTAACAACTTCAATCTTCAATCCCCCCCCCCCAAATTTGCCTTAAATTATTTTCCAAAAGTAGTTTTAAATACTGCTAAAACTAAAAAAACGTACTTTATGTTAAAAAATAAAGTATTTTCTGTTGGGTTCTCTTCGCAAGAAGATTATTCTTTCAGAAAGTCATATCTGCGTTAAATTCCTAAAAATATTATTTTTTGACAAAATCATATCTGCGCTGTGCAAAGGGGTTGATTTTTAATGTTAAGGGTTGGAGCCCAAAAATCGGAGTGGGTATTTTCGAGGAGCCCAAAAATCAGAGACTCTATCCACACTGTTCAATTTCCAAAAACATTACTTTGATAAAGTTATATCTGCGTTGTGCTAAGGGGTTGATTTTTAATGTTAAGGGTTGGAGTCCAAAAATCGGAGTATTCTTAAAGGTGATAAAAATTGAAAGCAAAGATATATTTTAAGAATCAGTAGATATTTTTAAAACAGGTATGAAAGTACAATCTTGTAAATTCTTGATTGTAGTGTTTTTATTATACGATTCAATTTGAAACAAGAATCTTATCAAATATTTGAAATAAAATTAATCCAAATATAACTATTTTGAGAAAAGAGCTTGCAAAAGTCATGGAATTTCTATAAGAGAAACGTTAAGCAACTGTCAAGAATAATAAAGATCTATTTGGAAGATGAGGTACCAAGGGGTTGATTTTTAAGGTTAAGGGTTGGAGCCCAAACATCGGAGTGGGTATTTTCGAGGAGCCCAACAATCAGAGACTCTATCCACACTGTTCAATTCCCAAAAATATTACTTTTTGAGAAAGTCACATCTGCGAGGTACCAAGGGGGTGATTTTTAAGGTTAAGGGTTGGAGCCCAAAAGTCGGAGTGGGTATTTTAGAGGAGCCCAACAATCAGAGACTCTATCCACACTGTTCAATTCCCAAAAATATTACTTGAACTACTTGAATTTTTATCGTAGGGAAGGGCGGGGTAAAAAGTCCCAGAATTTACTTTTTATAACACTGTTTTCAAACGAAATTAGGTATTGCCTTGGGTTTTACTTAAAAATATATTTAAGACTTTAAAGTTCCAAATTATATTCCTAATAAATTTACAGGCATTCCATCTATTATGTTAAATGTAAAAAGAACTAACATAAATAAAACGAAATTTTTTACTTTAAATAGCACAGAAAGAACTCACAGTACATATATACAAAATAATATGAATGTTTAGACAACTGATAAATTATTAACAACAATTAATTTAGACAAAAATTTTCGACTTCCCATTGACAAAAAACTTTTCATGAACCTAGTTTTTGCATACGTAACACTAGATCCATTGCTCGCCTGGGATGCTTTCAGAATAAGCTTCACAACAGGCAGACGATAATCCATTTTTTTACAGCTAGTGATAGTGAAATAGCCTAATACCATTTAAACTCTGGGGTAAAAAGTGCTGCTTGGCACTTTTTAACCCCCCCCCCCTCCACATTCTCATAACTTACAATCAACATTTCTGAAACAACACAAAATATTTTGAATAGTAAGCTATAAGTCCAAGAGCTGGTGACGTTTATGGTGAAGTGGGAGTATAAGTCCTAGTTTGTGGCGAATAAATCTGGGAAATGACCCTTCTTTCGAAACCCGTAAATGTCAGACGTCCTGTCTGGTGCATTTGAGCATCTGAGCCAGGTGACAAAATTGGAAAGGATCCCGCAAATCTCGTTCCAACGCTCCGACTTTAACTTCAACGCTAAGCGTAAAAGATAAGTATGTACATACGTGAATCATAAAATTAACCCCCAGCGGTGCTGTTTTCGTAATCAAATAATTGTTGCGGACTTGAACTGGCTGATCAGCGCCAAACAGCAACGCGGGGAGTTTATTATGTCGTCTGAGTGCTTTTATTAAACGCTTAGCGTTGAAGGTAGGTTGGAAGCGTTGGGACAAGAGAAGAATTCTGTAAAAGATGCTTTAGAGTGCTTGACATAAACCGGTTGATCAGTGCCGAATGGCAGCGCTGGGTATCGATTATTTTGTCTGGCCATTCGACTTAAGCGCTTTGCGACGAACTTAGGATGCAATGTTTCAAACGAAAGTAGCGTTTGTCATGCGTTTGTGAATTAGCTATTTGTATCACCGATTCAGACAACCAAACGCCTCTTGATAATAGAAATCGAAGAAAATGCACGGAAAATTTCACAGGAATGTCGAAAAACAGTCCTTGTCGAAGGAGCAAACTTTTGCTTTTCTCAATTCATCAGGGCTTAATTCAGGTACAGAGGGTTTAATTTTTGCAATCCAGGAAAGTGTCCTTTCCACCTTAGCATACCGTAACCGAATTTTAGGTCAAGAAGTTCCAAGGGATAGGTCCAGAGCGTGTCATATACACGTTGAGTACCTAGAACATATACTATCAGGGTGTCCTACCCACGCAGGAATCACTTATATTTACAGAAACAATGCGGCCCTGAGAGTGCTTTATAACCATCTTTGTCGCTCGACCTGACATTGCTCTCCAAGACTTCGAGAAAATTATCTGAAAATTTCCTACTACAAAATCCAATACTGTCTTTGAAACTTGGGTGCCAGGCACACATGCGCCAACCGGATACTCAAAAACTCAATAGACTGGGCGTGGGCCAAGTGGATGCATGGGCTGGCTTCAGCACTTTGGTTAAAGTTGTTGGTTGTGGGAATGATTCAACCTATTCTGGGAAAGATCTCGAGGCACAAACGCGATTCTTACGCGGAAATAAATCTAAGCCATGGGGTTCTATGAAATTGGTTTTCACATTTATTCTTACGTATCAATTCGTACAAAGATTTTTGTGATTACGCGTTAAATCATCCTTCAACAGAAAATAGCTAATAAAGAAGGGGCTAATTCGTTTGGCCGATATTCCAAGGGCTTGATCGTAAGCATATCACATGGAATTACTAACCAAAACGAACCTAACCTCAGAATTTTATGGCAAAGATTGACGATGGTGAGGTTAGGATCTCTAGAGCTAATAGAAAGGCTAGGAAGAGAGCGGATTTCAACGGTAACTCAAAATTTCAAACACGAGGCCAGCATGGCGTCCTAAGAGAAACGCTTGGAAGCTAAAATGAAGTGAAAATTTCATCGAATATCAATCATTAACCGAGTGACTAGCGGGAGCAAACATAGAAGCCGAACGAAAGAGGACCTGGCTGTTGTTGGGCTGCGGTAATATTCTGGGTGAGAACCGCAGTAAAATCACCCTTATTACCGTAACGTTATTTCGTTACCGGTCACATTGACTTTATTGGTTTTTTTTTACTTATGAAAGAAAATACGAAAAATTATGTTCTATTAAATATTTCAAATATTTTTGTTATTCGTAACGGGACAATTAATACAAAATTATTGGAAATATCGTTTGGTATATCTAAGAAATACTATTCATCCAACAATTTTCAAATGAGATATGTTTGTTTGAAGAAAATCTGCTTTTGGCGCAAGGAATATGCATTAAAACTTGAAAATATAGATAAGAATTTTTTTAGATTCCTTTATCACCTGTAAGGGGCGATAAATATCACTTTTTTTTAGTGAAAATGTGAAAAAATAATGATCATTTTTTCTTATTTTCTTTCTTTCGATCTGATGGTAATAGTATAAAAATGTTCATCTTTTTAATTTGCTTCAATTGTTTCTTATAAATATAATATATGTCCTAATAAAAATGGCCCCAATAGGTTTGTATTCGTATGTTGTTTGGAAAAAAAATGAACCTGATGTCAAGTTTATGAGAGAATTGTAAAAAATTGGTAAATAATAATATTTGTAAAAAAATATTATGGACGTAAGCTCTTCAGGCAAAACCAAGCTCTTTTGTACAGGTTAAAGATCACTTCGAAACGTGAAATTTTTCCCGCAAGTTACTTAGTAGAACGACTCAACACTAGACCCGCCTTGCCGGTCGTCGAGCGCGTCGTCTCGCATCCTTTGTGTGAGTTTCCATTGCGTGGCGTTGATAGGCTGCTTGCTCGGCGCGGCCAGGGGATTCGTCAGGTTGAACGTAGATCATTCGTCTCTATATCGCTGTGCCGTCTGGTAAAAGATGCCAAGGCGCATCAACCTATAATCTGTAACTAAATCAAAATATATACAGAGTAGATCCGAAGCATTTAGATCTAGGACAAAACAGACCTGATTCTCATCCTCATCCTGGGCGTCTTGAAGTAGGCTGAATTCTCATTTCAGTGCCGTAGCGCGGAAGGCCCGTGGTAGAGAATGTGAGGGCTTCCTCCCTCATAAGAATTACTGGTGCAGACCGAGGTATCGCTCCCAGGCAACTAAGTTCATTCCCAAAGCCTAGGGAAAGTGATCCGGGGTCATCCCTGGCTCTAGAGGCATCCGAGGTTTCCAGCCAGGTTCTGGGAGGTTCAAACGGAAAGGCAGGAACCAGATGCAAATACGAATCTCGATTCTTACTTTAGATAGCGACCTCGAGCAAACCTCAGTTTACAAAAGGCCTTACAGAACTCCAAAATCACTCGTTGTCCCTCGTTGAAAAAAACGATGAAGCAAGGTCATAAATAACAAACAAAAATATCCTACGAATTATTCCTAGTTCTTGAAATAAAATGCTTTAAGCATGAAATAATAATTCAAATAAGATGCTCAAAATTTTGGACAGATCGACTCAGGGACGACCTGCTGGAGAGCTGTGATACCAGGCCCCTGAACTGAAAGGTTACATGGCCCGACTGCATACTCTGTGGTACGAGAAACACCCAGAGCTCTCGCATTTTTCGCATAAGCGTCTACGAAACCATGCCGAGGATCTCCAAAAAAGGGGTTATATAAGCGGAGCACGTACTCAACCACAGCTAGAACAAGCCGGCAACAGAGAAAGAGAGACGACACTGAGACCAACCACGAGCAGGCATCCAATCAAGGAAGAGCGATGCTTCAGGACCCGGAGAAACATCAACATTCAGGTTTCTCTCAAGCCCAAAGATCTGGCTGAACTGAATCGTAGGTTCTGATTTGTGCGGGGAATAAGCCGAATGTATCCAAGTTGTCCAAGTGCATATCCAAGTACTTTAGTTGAAGGTGGCCACCCAGGAGGCGACCTGGCTTCGGCATGAAGAGAAGGCTCATGAGAAGTCCGATCTGACAAATAATGTCTGTCAGAAGAAGAAGAACCAAGGTTACGTTCGCTATTAGGATTCCATTCAGACTGTAGCGAATCTTTACTTTCTGAAGTTTTTATAAAATTTTTGGGGAAGATTGGTTGACGTTTACCCACTGGACAATCTCGTATTTCATCTGGGCTCAAATCATCAACTGTTTCGCTTATCATATTCACTTTAATTCTCGATTTATCTCCATGTGACGTATATATTCCACGAAGAATCCCGCTGTACTCTAATATTGCAAAAATGTCACCATTGGATGCTGATACTACAATATGTTCTTGGTTTGGCACGGGAACATAGGTGTTGTAATCTGTTCGCAATCTAATTGGATAGCCAGCAGGAAAAACGTATCTTCGAAATTCGAATCGTAGATTCTGATTTGTGCGGGGAATAAGCCTGATGTATCCAAGTCGTCCAAGTGCATATCCAAGTACTTTAGGAGAAGGAGGCGACCTGGCTTCGACATGAAGAGGAGGCTCCTGAAGAGAAGTCCGGTTAGGTGAATTGTGTCTGTTGGAAGAAGAAGAACCAGGGTTATGCTCGCTATTATGATTCCATTCGGACTGTAGTGAGTCGTTATTTGCTGAAGTTTTAATGAAACTTCCGGGGAAGATTGGGTGAAATCGTCCCACTGGACAATCTCGTATTTCATCTGGGGTCAAATTGTCAACATTTCCGCTTAGCATATTCACTTTAATTCTCGATTTATCTCTATGTGTCGAATATATTCCACGAAGAAACCCGCTATACTCTAATATTGCGAAAATGTCACCATTGCATGCTGATAAAACCATATGTTCTTGGGCTGGCACGGGGATATATTTGCTTCTTTCTGTTCGCAATCTAATTGGATAACCAGTAGGAAAAACGTATTTTCGAAATTCGAATCGTAGATTTTGATTTGTGAGGGGAATAAGCCGAATGTATCCAAGTTGTCCAAGTGTGTATCCAAGTACTTTAGGAGAATGGGGACTACTAGGAAGCGACCTGTCCCTGGCACGAAGTGGAAACTCCTCAGGAGCCTGAGGTATGCGACGAGAAGGAGAAGAGCGACAGTGATCCGGGCGAGGCGTATCAAAGCAATCTCTGCTGGACTGCGAACTTAATTCTGCAAACAGAAATAGAGGATTCATGTTTCTTGTTGAACAAACTTCAAAAAGCGCTAGACGCTTCATTCTCGTTTTTGATATAAAATACTTTGCAATAAGTAGAAGATACTGTAAAGAAAATTTGTGCTATAAAAATGTCAGGTGAAAAATGATTAAGACTCACTGTAGTTGAATATAACACAACTTGTCGTTTTGTTTTCATTTTTAGAATTTATTTTGCATTTGTTAACAATCACCTAGAATTCTTATAAACTTTGTGGAACTCTCATTTTCAGGCGAGGAACTATAATGGACGCCACAAGACGATTTAAAATTAGACGATGCAAAACGGGATGAGGAATACCGTCATAAATGTTGATGACATAAATATACAAATGGCCATTATATGAATAGGAGCTGGAAAAGGGGACTTCATGTTCGTTCCACAGGCCTTATAAATGGCCGTATTCATGCATGTACTATATAATTTATAGTAAAAATGATAGATATAATAGATGATTATATTTACCAATAGAATCAAAGATGACAGCCAGAGTGGAAACGAAAGTATAGACCATCCTCATCTTTGCAATGTAGAGCAAACACTGATTAATGCTTCAGTGAATAAGTGTGTTACCAAATTTAACTGAAGAATAATCTATTGCATCATCAGAGCACGAATATATACGTAACTAGTCGTTATCTCACATATATGTGAGATGACGGCGTTATTTATTAGTTTCAATATTGTCCTTCGGAGAAGTGATTATTAGATTTTTACTTCGAAGGTATTGGTGTTTATTGGCTGTAATCTATGTAAAAAAATTGTTAAGAGGGAAAGCTCCTTCAATCATTTAAAAACACAAAGAAAAGTCAATGTGTAATAAAAAACAAACAATAACATAATAAAATACGCGTGCTTAATTTCGTACTCTCCAAATAAAATTAAATATTCTGACAAAAAAATAATAAAATCTTACAATTTTCAACATTTTTACCATGAATTATGAAAAATTAGGGGAGCGGCACTGAATGCGGCGCACATAAAGGAAAATGCACGATTAAAATTCAAATATAAAGTAAAAGATTGTGACAAAATATATTTTGCTTGGGTCAATATCTTACCAATGCTCTATGCATGGAGATAATTTAATTGAAGTTCATTAAAACAGTTAATTAATGTCCTTTCCAAAAAGTGCATCTGCGCCAGGTTGTCCTACCCTGTTTGATAATGTGGCGCGTTTCGATTTCAATTTATAATTATTGAATAAAAATCAAATTATGAAGAAAAATCAGTAAAATTTGATAAAAATAACATAACTATATTTACGTTTAATATTATTAACATATCTGAGGGATTATGTCTGCTGAAATTTCAAGGAAAATTGTTTTTATTAACAGTGCAGAATGACTCACCAATATGAAAAATAACATAATGAAGGATATATTTGAATAATTATCAGTTGGGAATCTGTCCATTGACCATTTTGAGTCTTTCGTTTATAAACTCCCATCTAGAACAATAAAGGTTATGAGTGCTACAAATTTTTTATTTTAAGATAAGCTTAATATTACTTAACTTAAAAAACTGGCACTAAAGCGTTGCACAAAGATCCTCGGCGTGAGCGCACTAGGGGAGATCGCACGCCACTCGCCCTATCATGGCACCTTGTTTACGTATCGTTCTATTACTCAAAGGCGAATTAATTTGCCACTCTGAAAATTGGGGGTCTCATAGGAAAAATCTCGGCTTTCTTTTAAAACTATTTTGAAGAACAAAAAGTGTCGAAATTTGAAAAAAAGTCAAATTTATTTTTGATTTTCAAAAATTAGTGTCAAATTTTGATTTTTTTTAAATCGTTACAAACACCAAAAATGTTGTGAAAAAATCTATCAAAAACATTTCTAGTAAAATTTTGCTTAAAGCAATAGGAAAAAAGTTACAAATGTTTGAAGGTAAGGCTTTGCTTGAAAAAAAAAATAAAAAAATTGTACACCCTCCACTTTGATAAATAATTATCGAAATTAATTAATTTTTGGTGTGAGCAATACTATCTAATAGGACTACAAATGGGCCAATTTTTAGCCCGATCGGACAACTTTCATTTTCGAGGTGGGTACACTTGAGAAATTATGCCCCATATATCGTTGCATTTAAATATTATAGATTTACAAAAAAGTTACTTATTTCCATGTTGAATCAATGGGAAACTTCATGGTATTTGCTCCAGCTATAAATATTAACCGAATTGGCTCAAATTTGAAGGAAACAATTTTTTTGGTCATGTGAAGAAAACTGGGGGTGAGAGCAAAGAAATTCGAAAAGTAAGAAATAAGGTCCACCCTAAAATCACATTGTCAATGAGATTATAAAAGGCATATTTTATTTCAGCACCCGAACAAAATTCAAATTATGAAGCAAGGCGAATCATTTTCAATTATTTATCGTCTAACAAGATCATTACAAATAATATAAAAATAATTTTCAGCGAGATCATTTTACAAATCTGGAAAAACATATAAGACGTCGTCACAAATCTCATTTCGAAGGATTACTGAGATTAAAAGTAGAACTCGATGAAGATTTAACTACGGACAGTTGTCCGGAAAAACAAGCAAAATCGAATGATGGAAGTGTTATCCCTGGTGCAAAACGCAAATCCAAATTGCAGATATATTCAAAGAATTACATTATCGATACTTGTTTAGAAATTGTAACAATAAATGGTCATTCATTGTCTCTATTTGAAGAATCTGCATCTCAAAAGTTGCTTTTACCTATCATCGAAAGCATTGGTTAAGAAAGGGACATCGTAAATAAAAACAGTTTAATTCAAGAGATCACAGATAAGACAATTAAACTTGTTGGGCAATTTCGAAAAGAAATAAAGGATAAGTTCCTGTCAATCGAAATAGATCTGGCTACATTTAAGAGTCAGTATGTAATGACCGTTAACGTACAGTACATTATCGAAGGAAAGATGCAATTTCGAACACTCAGCGCGTCCTGTATAGAAGATTATCTCACTGGAGATAATTTGGTGAAGTCTGTGGAAAACACCCTTACTAAATTTAATATAGAGAATAGGCAAATTTATACGCTGAGTATAAGTCAAACGTCTAGACTGACTGATACTGTTTTTGTAGAGGCGAATAAGAAATGTGATTTTGCTTTAGAAAAAGGTCCTAGTTTAATTGATAAGATTCTGTGCAGAGAACTACATAAGCCTCATTTGAGTCAAAATTCAAATATTCTCATCTCTACCTTGCAATGTCACGGATTTATTCACGATTCCTGAGACAGCTTTCGTTATAGGTAAACTCCTACATAATTCACTTTTTCAGTATTATTCTTCGTAATCGAATCTAATAACAATATACATATACTAAATTCAAGTTTATTCAGAAAAAAAGAAAAAAAGGATCTCTCTCCTCTCACCAATTCTCGATTCCGAAGAAGATTGGACAACGACTCTTCACATGCTTAAGCGGATTCAAGAATTAAGACAGTTTTGCGTCAACATTTCCACAACCAATGAAGCTGTGTAGATAAGGACAGATATGTGGGAAAGCATTATGAACTTGATAAAATCACTCGAACCTGTAAATAAGTTTTTAATCCAACTTTATGAAGAGCAACTAACACCTGGAGACGGTTTCCATCTTTGGTTAATTTACCAGTTGAGCCTGAAGAAATTAAAGTTTGGATGTGCTGATAGTCTCTCAAAATTCATGCAAAACAGGGAGCAAGAATTATTCAGTTCTAATGCTTTCCTACTAGCTATCAGTTTGAATACACGTTTTAACGTGACACTTTCAGCTACGAACCTTCAACGAGCTAAATCTCTGATCAAGAATTTGTGGAATCATCGGGAGGAACACTTCAATTACAGGGAAGATGTTATTAATTAATTTAATACTATTTACAATATTTGAAAGTGAAGCAGTAAAAACTCTAACAGAAGCATACAAAAAACCTATAAAAATTTGACAAACTGAGTAACGCAAAATGGGGATTAGCGGCACATGTCGCATAAAGTGGCATACCCTCGATTTTAAAGTTTAAAATGCGATAAATTGCTTGTTCTAAGTGAATTATGAAGAGTTTTACAATTATAGACTGTACAGCTTTAATTATAAAATCTAGAAGAATCAATATCGTATTTTTGAATAGAAAATCAAGGGTGCACCACTTTATCCGACATGCAACGCTCAGCCCCATTTTATAGTAATATATATGTATAATTAAAAAATAAGGTTAACAACCACCGCAGGGTCCCACTGGGAGCAACTGCCATCTAAAAAATGACACCAGCTCCCAGTAGGACCGCGGTAAGTCCCACTCATGGCCACGTCTCACAACCGTGAGATGGGTGGTCACAGGACACGACACCATAATTTTAAATTAAAATTATAGAAATTTTAAATTAAAATTATAGAAGTTTTAAAGACGATGAATATATTATTGATAAGTATCATATAATGTAGTATCAAGTGACATTAAAAAAGACTGCATAGATTTTTTTACTAAAAAATGTTATTTCTCTCTCTCTCTCTCTCTCGAAAAAAAAAAAAAAATTCATTTTTACTCAAAACATACAAAATGCGCGAATTATGAAATACGGGAAATCTCCCGGTGTAATATTTTTGTCCCGGCTTTATCCCGGTTTTCTCCCGGTGAAAGTTTCTCCCAGCTTTCTCCCGGTTCTCCCGGTTCTCCCGGATGAGTGGCTACCCTGAATTTTTTCCGATCCTCGAACATTCGTCTCTGTTGACAATTATGCACTTTTATGAAGAGCGAGGGACACGACGCTTTTCGCTCGAGATCATTAAGACCGCGGCATACTAACCTCAAGATAATTGTTTGACATATTTTTTGCAACAACTCATGTCCATATACCAGAAATTGAGGAGTATGCAAAAGTTCATTAGGGCCTTCTTTTATCATTTCCAAATTTTCACCTCGATATCTCAATTCGTGTGGACGTGAGTTGTTGCAAAAAATATGTCGACGCCATTCATTCTGGCGCCATTCATTCTGACGCCAAAGACGCCAAACAGCCAACGACTCAAACGTGTTTCCCTGACGCAAGCGCAATAGTTCAGGGAGACACGTTTTGAACCACTGGCCAAGTAGTTGGCTGTGCTAACTATTCGATAGCTGAAGAGTCCAATAGCATAGCTGCAGTGGCCAACTAACGCACAACCATTTAAAATGGTCATTGTATTCAACGGACTTGGCTTGTCTGTTAATCTGAGCAGACGTTCTGACCAACTATTCCTTATTCAACAAAAAATAGATGTGCCAGCCAACCATTTCTCTGAGTGCATCAGTCCCCCGACGCCATCATATTGCTTCTTATGTGCCACAAATGCAGGTGAAAAGAGAGTGCAATCTGTTACAATTACTAAAGTACTGATATAATGGAATATTACCAGTGTCTGAACAATGGGGAATCAAGGAGAAATGTGGGCAAAATTTACAGGAATGCAACATTTTCTGGCATAACTTCATAGACAATTTTTTTTCGCATATTGGAGAAATATGTATCGCCTAATTCCCTCTGAAAACCCACATATTTGTACCACGAGAGATTCTGCAACTCTAATTGTAGAACCTGCTTGATTAAAAATAGATTCGGTATTGATAGCATGCAAATTTAAATACAAGTTCATGAATAATTAATGCAGAGAATTTTTCTTTAACCAACAATGCTGGTTGTGACAGATACATTCTATTGATGAGAACCTTTACTGTGTGGATATGACAACTGCAGTTTATGAATGCTGCAATCACACATTGTGGTTGTCACAATCACAGTATATAGTTGTGTTAGCTACACAGTGTAGATCTTATAAATAGTTTACTTTTTTTGTGGCTGTGACAACCATATTCATGGATCTTACAATAATACAGTTTTCTCCGTGGGGTTATTTGAACATCACTGAAGCAATTAAGGGGTAACAATAAAATTCCCAATTTAAACCTAAACCTAATCCTAATCCTAAACAAATTTTATAATCAGCGAAGCTCCTCAGACTCGAGGGGCCCCTAGGCCTATTGTTTAATCCGGCAGTGTCTTCAAGTCACCTTTGTTGTGCCAACGTTGGCAGCCGACAGTCAGATATACTCTAACTAACTGTTTCAAAATTAACATAAGTGTATGATCGACCTAACTCTGGGTGAGGGTAGTCCGACTGTCGGCGTAATATTAATTGGTGCCATTAACTTAAATGCGCCTATTCGCCGGCCCAACTCTGGTCCAAAGTCAGGCCGACAGTCGGATAGTTGTGTCGAATTTTTTTATAAAGACCATAAAATACGGTCAGTCCGACTCTGGATAATGTTGGCCCAACTATGGCCCAAGGTCTGGCCGACAGTCGGATAGACTTTGGTGACTTATTGCGAAGGATTATCAAAAAACGATTAAACCCACTGTGGTTAAAATTCGCCCGACTACCGTCGTAAGACTAACCACTAACCAGTGCATGTGAACTTCTGCACTCGACTCAAAGCGCAGTGAAATTGTGCATAACTTCAAAACCTTCAATAAAGTCTATCCGGCTATCGACCCGATGTTATACCAGATAAGAATTGTGCCGGCCTTCGGGCGCAGTAAGTTACTTGAATTGGAGAATGATACGCCGAAAATAGGGCTAAATATCGCCCAAATTCGGACCAATCGAGAAGAAAACCTTTTATTTTATAACATTTCATTTTTAAATTTCCCGGAGAGTGCGATTGTTCAATGGGTTTAAGTGTGCGATAATAAGTGTAAAAGACAATAATACAAAAAACGTTTTTTTTGCAACCAAAGATTCTTATCTATGTTGTCCCAATTTTGAGAAGCAATGGTTTGCTAACCCCGCATTCCGTGGTTGGCTCAACCTTGCCCACAATTATCGGGCCAACCGTGGAAAATAGGCAGGATTGCGTTTTTATTACGCTAGTTGGGACGCCGAATGGTTCAACAAGTTGGGCCAGCGTTGGAAGCCAATGGTGTGCCAACCTCATATTCCATGGTTGGCTCAACCTTGCCCACTATTGTCGGGCCAACCGTGATAGGTTTGCATTATCATTACTGTTACGGACGCTAAGTTTTATATCTTATTTGAAAGTTTTAAAGTCTTTGGAATACAACTCTGCCTGACCGAGCTAGGACCCAAGCTAGATTCTGTGTTCTAAAAATAGGAAAAGTCCCCGAATATGAAACACGAACTATATTCGTGATCGAATTCTCGGCTCCTTCCGAATACAACATCACTGCCAAGGAGAAAGAAAAGGAGGAAAGTTATCAAGACCTTAAAAGAGAGCTGCAACGACTGTACCCAAAATATTCGGTACAAGTAATTTTCCTTGTGATAGGTGCTCTCGGAGGTGCGAAAACATCACTGGTTCGTAACCTTAGAGCCATACCCGCGTGCCAAAAATATGCCACGGCACTTGCGAGGTGGATGCAGAAAGCTGTCATCCTTGGTTCGCTTTGTGTCCTCAAAACACGCGAGAGTTTCGCCGGCATGTCGTTGTGATTTCTTCATGTCCTGTGACCACCCATCTCACGGTTGTAAGACGTGGCCATTAATGGGATTTACTGCGGTCCTACTGGGAGCCCATGTCATTTTTTAAATGAAAGTTGCTCCCAGTGGGACCCTGCGGTGGTTGTTAACCTTTAGTCTTTAATTATATATATTCGGGAATTTTTCAATTCGATATTTTTATGGGACGACTGAATAATCCCGAAAAATAAAATTCCCGGACACTTTATAACAGTACCGAATTTGAAAACTTTCGAATTTAAAAATTCCCGAATAATAAACATTCTGAATAATAAAGTTCTCGAATTGGAAAATTCCCGACAGTTTCTAATATTACCGAATTTGAAAATTCAAAAAAAATCAAATTCCCGTGACTGCAAAATTGCCGAATTGGAAAATCCCCTGATAATAAAACTTCAGAATAATACAATAATCAAATATTTGCAATGTTCAAAGTTTCTAAAGTTATTGTTTGAATTTAAAATAACAATAATTGAAAACAATTTTCATCCAGAAATTATTTTTCGGAATTTTTCAGTCATCCCAAAATTTCATTTGAATTATTGTTTTGAACTCAAACAATAATAATTTTAGAAACTTTAACATTAAAAGTAACTTTTAATAAAAATATTTCATCATTGTATTTTTAATAAATGAATAATATTTATTATTAAAAATTAATTGTTCAAATTTCGGAATTTTCTATTTCGGATATTTTATAATTCAGCAAATTTCGGTCGGGAATTTTATTATTTGAGAGTATTACACTTCTGTAATATAATAAACTATCGAAAAATTTTTTTATTCAGGAATTTTCCAATTTCGGAATTTTATTATTTGAAAATTGTATTATTCGGAAATTTCATTCATCGGGAATTTTTAGTTCGGTAATATAAACTAATCGGGAATGTTATTATTCGGGAATTTTATTATTTAGGAGTTTTCCATGTCGGGAATTTTACAGTGTCCGGAATTTTATTTTTCGGAATTTTCACTCCCGAAAAATTATTCTTGTCCAAGCTGTAAAAAACATTAAGTTAAGTTCCCTGCAATTGACGTCATAACATGAAATACCTAATTGTGGGAAGCGTAGAGCTCCACGCCGGGGACGCGGCGAGTAGTAGGGGAAGTGGTGGGAGAAGAAAAAAGCAGAGGCGTCAAGCTGCCGCTCCGCACTCGTTCAAAGACTCTTTTTCAATAATTTATATCATATGGAATAATGCAGATATAAAATTTCTGATTGCACCCCTAGAATGATCAGTTTGGGAGCTTTTAGAATCTATAATAGTCTGACAATTGATTTTTTGCCTAATGGGTCCCTTTTCTCAGATCGCGTCACATATCTTCTTTGGAATTCTACCTTACGCTTGTATTGTAGAAGTGTTGTATAATTCCAAACATTTTGAACAGTGTATGTCGTTCTCAATCTTCGCGATATTACTTATAATACACTTATTTCTATCCGAAATAAATTAGAAGATGGCTATTATTACATTGCCAAAAACTGGATGTAAGCAGATTTTATTTCTAAGTTCGTATTTCTGCATACACAATATTTATAAAAATATTGAAATAAAATATAAGAATGTGTCTCATAATAGAATAAAACGGGTTTTGTTTAATTCCCAAAACATTTACATAAAAGCCATCTTCAAATTTATAATTTTAATAACTGAATAAAAAGTTGTTCAATAGTTAATCGAGTCAACACTGATACTTCTTGAAGCACTGAGGGATCCCCGAGATATTATGTAGATAAGTTCCTTATTTATTTAACAAAATTTATTATTCTGATAGAGAATCTGAAATACTTTTCGTTGATTGTTGTTAAAATTGATATTTCTCATCAAAACTTGCATTTAAAATAACCATGTTTTTAATAACATCCTATAAAAAGTATTTTCGAATCTATATCAATAATTTTTTCATGTTTTAAGAGTGCAAACGCAAGAAAGTTTTTGCTAAAGTTTAAAATTTTGTTTATCAATAATTTATTGATATAATTTAGTAAGTACATCAGTTTACTCAAATAAACTGTTTATAGTTTCATTTTTTGTTGATTTATTATTAATTTCTTCAATCTAGAATCAAATTATTTAATTTAAAAAATAAAAATAACACAATTTAATTTTTACACAGAAATTTTATCATGTGCCGTAGTACAATGTGATTATTTATTCATACTACATATGAAATTGTCCGAAAAAAATGTCCATTTGATGGATTTTATATTTTTTCCATGAAATCAAATGGAGCAATTAGTTTTTATGTTATATCACACAAATTTGAAAACCTTATTCGAACAATTTTAGTTTAAATACATAAAAAACATATTTTTTTACGTAAAATCATCCCTTGGTCAAACAAAATTTTTTCGTACAAAATTATATTTTCCAATTATTTAAACAAAAACTGTTTGAACAATAGTAATTAATTTGTGATGCAAAGTCAGCCTGGCAGCAAGTTGTCTAATTCGCAGCCCTCACCCAGATTATTTTTACGCCGTGACCGCGTGTGCAATAGAAGAGAGTGTGAGTGTCGACCGAGACTCCCGCGACACTCGGAAGTGGGGCACGCCCGACTCGAAGCCCGACTATAGTTAGTTGAGGCGGGCGTTCCTCAAGAAAACCGCGGGGTAGGCACGCGTTGTACACGTCAGGAGACGTGGTGCAAGCGCGAGCGTCTCGGGTGGCCATTTTGTAGTAGCGAGTCTCTGTCGATCCGTCGGCCATTTCTGGCATTCACGATATTTGTAAAGTTATCTTTCCCTGTGTTAATTTCCTCTGAATTGAATAAATGTTATTTTTATTTTTTGTGAACTTTCAAGTGAAATCGTGAATATTTTACCAGTGTCACTTCTATAATAATACTCTCTCATTCTATCGATCCCATCCCTCTTCTCATGCACGACGGAGAGCTAGTTGATTAGCCTAGTGGTTGCGACGGGACCGGAACCGAAGGGGTTCGGATAGGTTAACCTATCTGGCGCCTATGAAATAAATACAACGAGCTTCGTGGATTGTTCGTGAGTCGAGAGAGTGCGACTCACGAACTCGATATAATCCGGTGTTTGTGTCGCAGCCGCAGATAAGTGGCAGCCAAAATGACTTGCCCCAGGTATGGGGCGGGTCCAATCTGTACTGCTGCGGCTCAGGTGCTTACGAAAATCGTCGAGCTCATTCTTGCTCCATTATAAATTGATACTTCAATAAGCAACAAATTCCAAATTTTTTACCATAGAAAAATGTCTATCAATCATGACTGCAGTAGTTCACATGTAAAAATGAGGTAGAGCTTTTACTTAAAAATATCAGATTACAATTTTCATTTGTTCAAAACGTCCATCTGCGCTATAAGTTTAACCTTTCCGATTCTGATGGAAATTTGAGTGAGGATTAGTCCGTAAAGTCAAAATACAACGCCTCACTGAAAGAGAAAGAATAACAATTCTTATGATGAGAGGTTGGGGTCAAGTAGAAAGGTCTCTCAGGACAGTAATAAATGTTTTCAATGAAACATTTACGGTTCGTAGAACTCGAATTGCACTTACGACTGTTCAAAATACAGTTAGTACGTTCAATAATTTCGGCATTGTCAGAGACCCACCTAGATCAAGCAGACCAAGGTCAGCAACAAATAAGGAAAAGTCGCTAGATGTTTTGTTATTATTCACTGAAAATCCGCATAATTCCATCCTCAGAGCTGCTCAAGAGCAGGACATAAGTGAATCTTCTGTATACAACGTACTAGAAACAGCGAAATTCCATCAATCAAAAGTGAAACTGATTCACAAGTTGAAGGAAGACGATTTCGATCGTCGCGTTGAGTTTTCTGAAGACGAGGAGCTAAATCGCAGTATCCGCAGAAATCAAATGGTAGGGCTGGAATACCTCATAATGGAATTATAGGACCATTTTTCATTGATGGTAACTTAAATGCTCAAAACTGTGAAGTCATGCTTCGACATGGAAGAGACGTTCGCGCTTACTTTGATGAGGTATTTGTTGATCAGTGGATAGGACGGAGGGGCACAATCGAATGGCCAGCTAGGTCACCTGATTTGACGCCTATAGATTATTTTTATTGGGGTTATCTGAAGGATCGGATGTTCAAAACAAACCCCCAAAATTTAGATGAATTACAGCAAAGCAGCATAGTTGAGTCAGCCCTCATTCCCATTGAAATGATTCAAAATGCTATTGATGCTTTTTATCATCGATTACCTTACAGTCAAGAGGTGAATGAAGATCAATTCAAGCACTTAACATAAGATGTTGTGCTGATTAATGCTAATAATCAAGTGCGAGAGGCGAGGGGACTCACTTAAATCTAGCAACCTGATAGTGAGAGCTGAGGGGACTCACGTAAATCAAGCACCCTGGCCGTGAGAGGCAAGGGGACTCACGTAAATCAAGCACCAGAAACAAAACAGATTTTACTACGTCTACGTCGTTGCTTCTGGGTAACGCTAAATGTAAAAAATTCACCTGCAAATGACCATTAAGGTCAAGCTCAAGGTCACATTTAAGGTCACGACTGGATTCCTCGTTGAAAATTACTCCAATAATGTGCTCGACGTTTTTCGTAAACACCTCGGCCGCAGCAGTACGTCGTCCAAAATAGGGGTTTCCGAATGAAAAACCAAAGCTGACCTTGAAATAACCTTGAAGGTTATAAATAAGCTTGAAACAACCTTTATATTTTACCTGGAAAATTGCATATATGATGTTTTTGTCAGCTAGTGCCGAAAATTTGATAACGAACATGGTTCGTTTCACGAGGTCAAGAAGAAATATGTCAGGCCTCAAGTGCGCAACAAAAGCAATAGTTGAGAATATGAAGTTCTAGTATATCCGGCACCTCTCACTCTCGAAAATTGACTCTATTTTCCCAGGAGCGTTTAGCGGAACGGTATTTGGGTTGATGCATGACTTGGACAACTAGATAGTATGTGTCCTAAATGCTCTGCAGCTATCATCGGGAACGTCTTGGCTTAAAATATGCATCTTCTTGTTAAGGAGCTGTCCGCGAAAGTTTTTCTTCTGTGCTCTCTTAATCCGGGCCTTGAGGAGTGAGTACTCAAGATGGATAAGATCCGATGCAATTTGCTCATCCCTGATATCGAAGTCAAGGCCGAGTGTTTCAACAGCCTCCTCCACTGCTTTGTACAGAAACGCTCCTTTGCCTACTTTTTCGTGTTTCATGACCATTTTAGGAAAAGGGTCTTTTCCATTTGCGACTATATTTGCTGTACCCAGAATAATCCTGTTGTAAAGACATTCAAGATTTAGTATTCCACGACCACCTTGACGGCGTGAGATGTAAAGAGCTGCAACGACTGTACCCAAAATATTCGATACGAGTAATTGTCCTTGTGATAGGTGCTCTCGGAGGTGCGAAACTAGCACTGGTTCGTAACCTTAAAGCCATACCCGCGTGCCAAAAATATGCCACAGCACTTGCGAGATTGATGCAGAAAGCTGTCATCATTGGATCGCTTCGTGTCCTCAAACACACACAAATAAGAGCCTGATAGTTGGCAAAACTCCTTGCTCCAGCAAACGGGACCGACCAAGCTGCATCATAAGAGGGCAACGCCACAGCGCAAACTCGCAGACTCACACTAAACCAGTTTTGCGAAGAAAGTCAAAACTAGAGCACGGCCCATAAAAAGGGACGCGCGGCCTGAAAACGAAGTTAAGGCTTTGCGCGGTGGATGCAAAAGTTCTTGGGAAGAACCTCGGGATAAGCTAGATTATCTTATTCTCGAAACTTGTTTCTTACTCTTCTCTAGAACTATTTGGGAAATATTAAGTATTTAGGCGAAATATCCTAAGTCCACAATCTTTCTTTTTAAAAGAAGAAATTTCTAAGAGCGAACTCAAGTAAAACTTCCTAAATTCGGTCTATAAGAAATACCTCTTCTTAGCGAGTTGTGTTTGCAATTTGAAGCTTCAACTTTTCTTCCTACGGGAAATCCTTTACGCAGAAGGCGATTTCTAAGAGAGCATTCGGTAAAGTGAATATTCACAGAGAAAAACTAACTATAAGGTCACATTTTGAATCTAGAATTTTAATCGGCAATTGCCTTAGTGTGAAATATTGTCTATAAAGAAATTACGATATCTGAACTGAAGAAAAGAGTACAGTAAAACAGTTCACTCTGATTGAAGAAGTTAGATCTTGTGATTTACAACTCGTCTTTCAGTTGCTCAGCTTCTTATGAGCACGTGGAAGTCCCTTCCGATACCTGGTTAAGAAAGTGGCTAAGCCTGAAGGGCAAGCCTCGAGAATATTTCACGAAATTCGAAAGACATTGGCAACCCATGATAATAAACCTATTTGAGAATATCTTTGAAGACTGGATAAATCCAGAAAACTATCTTTATCACTCATTTTCGAAATACCTTCCCACGTCCCTCGACCGAGCAGGTAGGATTGCACCTGTTGTCCGCAAGCGACTCGGTACAGGCCTTCGTTCGAGCAAGCAATCATAAATTAGAGTACCTGACAAAAGGTTATAATTGTTATACAGTCGAACTCGGATTTAACGTCGGTTTTGAGGCTGTCCTTGGAACTGACCCACCCTAACTGAACTGGATTTAGCTACGTTTTGTCACGCCTTCGTGAACCCCGCACACCCCGCGCAGCTCCTGACAAGCCTACCCGCGGCGCGGCGTCAATTCTCGGAATCCGTAAATTCGGGAACGTTGAATCCGAGATCGACTGTAATTAGAATAGGATTATAAGTAGTCAAAGAAGGTTGTTGACTTCTTGAGACATGTGTAAAGTATCCACGAGAATTAAGACCAAAGACGATAGCTTCAAATAGAAATTTAGAAACATAAGCAAAATTTCTTTTTAATACAGGTAGAAATTCTGTCGACTAGTCTTTTAAGGAAATAATTATAAAAGTATTTTTTTCACAAGAACTTATATTTTAGGTGCGCGTATTATCTTAAAATGCATTTTCATGCCGTATAATTGTAGGTTTCCAACAGGTCATAGTAGAACCATTTTGCATGACTAGATTAGACCAGGAATATTGAACAAATGTACGTTCATATGATATGAAATCTTATTCTTTCCTCCATGCGTAATCATCTCTTATCATAACATTGTTTGGATAATTGCTTTTATTTATTAAAAATTAACCTGGCAAATACAAAAGCATACTATATATATATATATATATATATATATATTGACCACCCATCTCACGGTTGTGATACGTGGCCATGAGCGAGATTTACCGCGGTCCTACTGGGAGCCGGTGTCATTTTTAGATGGCAGTTGCTCCCAGTGGAACCCTGTGGTGGTTGTTTCACCTCATTTTTTAATTATATAAAATATAAAATAAGGTTAAACAACCACCGCAGGGTGTCACTGGGAGCAACTGCCATGTAAAAATGATATCTGCTTTCAGTAGAAACGCAGTAAATCACACTCATGGCCACCTCTCAGAACCGTGAGATGGGTGGTCACAGGACACGACAAAATCACAACGACAGGCCAGCGGAACCCTCGTGTGTCTTGAAAACACGAAGCGTCCCAAGGACGACAGCTTTCTGCAGTCATCTCGCAAATGCCTTGGCATATTTTTGGCACGCGGGAATGGCTTTAAGGTTACGAACCGCTGTTAATTTCGTACCTCCGAGAGCACCAATCACGAGGACAATTACTGCAACCAAATATTTTGGGTACAGTCGTTGCAACTCCCTTTTAAGGTCTTGATACCTCTCCTCACTTTCTTTCTCCTTGGTAGTGATTTTGTCGTTGGCCGGAGCCGAGAATTCGATCCCTAATATGGTTCGTTTCTCCAAGTCTTGGATAATAATGTCAGGCCTCGAGTGAGCAACGGAGACTGAAGTCCGAAAATCCTAGTTTTAGAAAATTGGCACTTCTCGTTTTGGACAATTGACTCTATCTCCCTTGGAGCGTTCGGCAGGGCCCTTTGCGTGAACGGCCTACCAAATGTTATGTAGTCAATCACATACTGAATACGGGACGCATTCAGTCTTGTCCATACAATTTTCTCATTCAGTTGATACAAGCATATTTTTGTATTTTGCTGTATATATATATATATATAATTAAAAACTAAAGGTTAACAACCACCGCAGGGTCCCACTGGGAGAAACTGTCATCTAATGACTCAAGTTATTTCTGTGACCTGACAGGGGTGCCTTCCTGCCCCCACAACACCTGGGAAAGAGGTTCGTGTGTGAACTCAGTTATTTATGTGACCTGTCACAGGAGTGCCTTCCCGCCTACACGATAGGCTGAAAAGGAGGTCGTGTGAGACTTAAGTTATTTCTGTGGCCTGTGACAGGGATGCCTTTCCGCTCCCACAACACCTGGAAAAGGAGGACGTTTATGACCTGAGTGATTTATGTGACCTGTCACAGGGGCGCATTCCCGCCCCCACAAAACCTGGGAAAGAGGTTCGTGTGTGACCTAAGGTATTTCTGTGACCTGTGACAGGGGTGCCTTTCCGCCCCCACGATAGGCTGGAAAGGAATCGTGTGTGACTTAAGTTAATTCTGTGACCTGTCGCAGTTGTGCCTTCCCGCCCCACAACACCTGGGAAAGGGCGTCGTGTGTGACCTAAGTTATTCATGTGACCTGTCACAGGGGAGCCTTCACGCCCCCACAATACCTGGAAAAGGGGGTCGTGTGTGACTCAAGTTATTTCTGTGACCTCTCACAGGGTTGCCTTCGCACCCCCACAACACCTGGGAAAGAGGGTCGTGTGTGACCTAAGTTATTTCTATGACCTGTCACAGAGGTGCCTTCCCGCCCGCACGATAGGCTGGAAATGAGGTCGTGTGTGACTTCAGTTATTTCTTTGGCCTGTGGTAGGGGTGCCTTCCCGCTTCCACAACACCTGGAAAAGGTGGACGTTTATGACCTGAGTGATTTATGTGACCTGTCACAGGGGAGTCTTTACGCCCCACAACACCTGGAAAAGGGGGTCGTGTGTGACTCAAGTTATTTCTGTGACCTCTCACAAAAGTGCCTTCCCGCCCCCACGATAGGCTGGAAAGGAGGTCTGTGTTTCCTAAGATATTTCTGTGACCTGTCACAGGGGCGCTTTCCCGCCCCCACAAAACCTGGGAAAGGGGGTCGTGTGTGACTTGAGTTATTTCTGTGACCTGTGACAGGGGTACCTTCCTGACTCCACAACACCTGGCAAAGGGGGTTGTGTGTGACCTGAGGTATTTCTGTGACCTGTGACAGGGGTGCTTTTCCACCCCCACGATAGGCTGGAAAGGAATCGTGGGTGACTTAAGTGAATTATGTGACCTGTCGCAGTTGTGCCGTCCGGCCCCACAACACCTGGGAAAGGGCGTCGTATGTGACCTAAGTTATTCATGTGACCTGTCACAGGGGAGCCTTCACGCCCCCACAATACCTGGAAAAGTGGGTCGTGTGTGACTCAAGTTATTTCTGTGACCTCTCACAGGGTTGC
Source organism: Andricus grossulariae (assembly GCA_011634705.1). Taxonomy (NCBI): domain Eukaryota; kingdom Metazoa; phylum Arthropoda; class Insecta; order Hymenoptera; family Cynipidae; genus Andricus; species Andricus grossulariae. The sequence continues at coordinate 67,550,945 of JAABKJ010075445.1, read as the reverse complement.
CTGCACAACCTTCACAACACCTGGGAAAGAGGGTCGTAAATGACCTAAGTTATTCCTATGAACTGTCACAGAGGTGCCTTCCCGCTCCCACGATAGGCTGGAAAGGAGGTCGTGTGTGACTTGAGTTAATTCTGTGACCTGTGACAGGTGTGCCTTCCCGCCTCCACAACACCTGGGAAAGGGGTTCGTGTGTGAAAAAAGTTATCTATGTGACCTGTCACAGGGGTGCCTTCCCGCCCACACGATAGGCTGAAAAGGAGGTCGTGTGTGACTTAAGTTATTTCTGCGGCCTGTGGCAGGGGTGCCTTCCCGCTTCCACAAGACCTGGAAAAGGTGGACGTTTATGACCTGAGTGCTTTATGTAACCTGACACAGGGGCGAATTCCCACCCCCACAAAACCTGGGTAAGAGGTTCGTGCGTGACCTAATTTATTTCTACATCCTGACACAGGGGTGCCTTCTCGCCCCCACGATAGGCTGGAAAGAAGGTCGTGTGTGACCTAAGTTATTTCTGTGAACTGTCACAGGTGTGCCTTCCCGCCCACACGATAGGCTGAAAAGGAGGTCGTGTGTGACTTAAGTTATTTCTGTTGCCTGTGACAGGGGTGCCTTCCCGCTCCTACAACACCTGAAGAAGGGGGACGTTTATGACCTGAGTGATTTCTGTGACCTGTCACAGGGGTGCCTTCCCGCCCAACGATAGGCTGGAAAGGATGTCGTGTGTGACTTAAGTTATTTCTGTGACCTGTGACAGGGGTGCCTTCCCGCCTACACAACACCTGGGAAAGGGGGTCGGTTGTGAACTAAGTTATTTAGTTGACCTGTCACAGAGGTGCCTTCCCGCCCACACGATAGGCTGAAAAGAAGGTCATGTGTGACTTAAGTTAATTCTGTGACCTGAGACAGGGGTGCCTTCCCTCCCCCACAACACATGGGAAAGGGCGTCGTGTGTGACCTAAGTTATTCATGTGACCTGTTGAAGGGGTGCCTTCCCGCCCCCCAAAACACCTGGAAAAGGAGGTCGTGTGTGACTCAAGTTATTTCTGTGACCTGTGACAGGGGTGCCTTCCCGCCCCCACAACACTTGGGAAAGAGGTTCGTGTGTGAACTAAGGTATTTCTATACCCTGTCACAGATGTGCCTTCCCGCCCCCGCGATAGGCTGGAAAGGAGGTCGTGTGTGACCTAAGTTACTTCTGTGACCTGTCACAGGGGAGCCTTCCCGCCCCCACGATATCCTGGTAAGAAAGTCGTGTGTGACTTGAGTTATTTCTGTAACCTGCGACAGGGGTACATTTCTGCCCCCACAACACCTGACAAAGAGGGTCGTGTGTGACCCAAGGTATTCATGTCACCTGAGACAGGGGTGCCTTTCCTCCCTCACAACACATGGAAGTGAGCGTCTTGTGTGACCTATGTTATTCATCTGACCTGTTACAGGGGTGCCTTCCCGCCCTCACAACACCTGGAAAAGGGGGTCGTGTGTGACTCAAGTTATTTCTGTTGAATAGATGCATGTTTCACATTCCTCCATATTGTCTTTACTTCATGCCTCAGCTTGCTATAGTTGTGGATCTTGGTTGTATAGGTTGCCTGCAAATTTCGGTGACGTGGACAAGCAATGTCGAGCTAACTCGCTGATAAGTCGGGCATGCGCACTGCCATCTGCTATCTTCTTTCCTCCAGCGAGCACTGTGCGAGGGGCGCTTGGTTGCACACTTCTCGCGGAAGAAGAGAAGATAGCAAATGACAGTACACATTCCTGACTGGCTAAAGTGCTGATTTGGAACGCCTGAGCTTGGCAATAAGGGTGAAATTGCTGCAGTCAGAACACGTATACGGAGAACGATCTCCTCATCATTACTTTGTGGTCCCTGGGTAAGCAGCGTTCATGTCGTCATTGTAGGCACAGATAGAGAGTGTTTTAAGATAACGTGTAGGAATGTCGTGAGGTGCTAGTTTCAGCGCACAAAGAATGTCATTTCCATGGATTTGCGGTATTTTTTGAGGTTCTGTTTGGTGGTTTTGAGGTTATGAATAAATTTTTACCTGATTAGCTTATCAAATAGTCTTGATAAACTCAAGTTTCCTAGAAACGCATCAATATGTGTCTGGTTTGATTTTGTTCAATAAAAACTGTCCATTTTAACGCCTTTAAAGTGTTTTCCGAGGTTGAGGTCCGACCAAGATTCGTTGGGCCAATTCTGATGACGGATTTATATTCAACGCTCAGAAATACATAAGAATTGATATGCTTCATCCCCAAAACAGGAAACACTAATTTTTTCCAGTCTTTCAAGGTCAGCGTGAAACTCTGACCTGTAGGGCAAATTCTGACATCCAATTTAGATTCAGCGCCTCAAAATCCATAGGAAAACATATGTCGCGTAACCAGACCACGACACTAATTTTTTTTTGTGGCTGCGAAATCAATACATGTTAATCATTATGAACGTAAAGAATATTTTTGTTAGGAAATTAAAAACATATTTGTTTTATTTGCTTCTTGAAATGAGTGGCTGAGCAATATTGACAAGCGATTGAAGGCCTAGAATCCATTATACATGTACCTTCCAATATTCTACTTTAGAGACAACTTGCTTGTAATATAATGATTCGGCTTTGGAATACAAACGATATCAAAAATATTAAGAATTGAGGAAACAAAGTAGAAAGGTAGACATTAATCAGTCCTTCAAGTTAGATTATTCATGTCTATTCAAATAATTCACAACTATGCTCCTGCATTTGTCTGCCCACCCACAGTCCCAAATTTCATAATGGCATACCTTCAGATCAATCTGGCCGGGAAAAACTGTATTGCAAAGAAAAACCTCCGAAAAGAGTCTTATATATTTACTTTTACACAAAATTCAAAGTGAACTCATTAGAAATAATATTATGAATCATAAGTCATAAGAAATAAAATTAAAAGCTACAAAAACGTAAATTAGAAATAATATTTATAAATCGCACTCTGAAAAGGAAAAAAGAAAGCTACTCTAAGACCGGTCTACTCTTTTGCCGCGCAATTGAATCTTCTGTCAACACGAGTTTGAGCCTCGTTTAGAAGGATTTCAGTCGGCGTGCATTACCTCTTTTATTCGGGAAGTTTTTGACATCATTCGTTTGGGATCTATCGGAGTTTCAGCTATTTTTTCTGGGGTCATGATGGTAACCATTTTGCTTCCAATGTTTATTTTTGCCCGTTTGTAACTGTTATTATGATGTATATACATTCCTTTAAGAACAAAAGTACTCTCCAATACTGCAAAGACTTCACCATCAGATGTTGATGAAGCGATTTGTTCTTTGGTTGGCGGTGGTACATAGATACGATTATTAGGCGCGACTTTAAATTCAATTGTTGGATCATAAGGGAACGTGTATCTTCGAAGTACGAACACATGTTGTGGATTCTTCGAGCGAGGAATGAGCTATAGAAATTCAAGGTCTTTGAGTTCATATCCATTTCTGTTGCTAGAAGAAGGAAGCCTGGTAGGTGGAACCAGCATCCTGGCAGAAGATGGATGCCTGACTGGAGAAGGACGGCTTGCAGGAGAAGGACAGCTGCCAGTGGGAGACCTGGATCTGGACCTCTCAGAAAGTGAAGAATTTTTAGTAGGACGATTTAGATGAATATGTTCTCCATTTGGTGAAGACTCGGACTGATAAGGTAACTTTGGAACAAGAACCAAAGGAGTACATTTTTTCAAATTCCTACAGACAAGACATAATGCAGATTTTGAAAACTCTGTCCGAATTTCAGAATCAGTCATATGACAAAGGCTATCTGGAACTTAATGTTGCATCGCGACGCACCTCTATTTTTGGATGAGCCATAATTTCTATAATAATGTTTATTTATATTTAAAATACATTTAAACTCGGATATAATGTCAGTTTTGTGGCTGTCCTTGGACCTGACCTGCCCTAACTGAATCGGATTCAGCTTAACTCTGAACGTAAAGAATTCCTGTTTTGTCACGCCTTCGTGAACCCCGCACACCCTGCGCAGCTCTGGACAAGCCTACCCGCGACGCCGCGTCGATTCTCGGAAAGGGTAAATCCGGGGACGTTAAAATCGAGTTGGACTGTACCCCTATTGCAATTATATAATTTTCAAATGTTTCTGATGTTGTGAAATAATCACCTGAATTCAGTTTCTAAAATTATATGCACATATTTTTTATTCTTTTCTGGAATTTGTATAAAAAAGTAATTGTACATAATTCAAATGTTCAGAACTGCAATTTGAAATTTAAAAACAAAGAAAAATTAAAAAAATTTTTAATGCTTCAATGAAGATATTGTCGAACATTATTTAATTATGTAAAATAAGTAATTTGATTTAGTTGATATTTAAGACAATATACGCGCATATAAATTAAAATTATTATTAATTATTTTTCTTTTATTTGTGCTCTTAATTAATGATTATCCACTAGGGTCGTCGACATTGTTTCTCTTTAGAATTAGCCAAAGAATGCGAATAAAATATTACTTTTTAAATATCACTCCCATAAGTCTGTTTCATAGGGTCCCAAAAAAAACAATAAGTGAAAAAATGGGTTTTGCCAGTTTTTGGCGCTAATTATGATATTTTTGGGGTTTCTTCAATGAAAATTGTTTGAGGTACATAAAATACTAATTCGTTAAAAATACGTTTTTTTTTTAAATTAATTTTCTTCATTGAAACTTGAAACATTTGTTACAAGATTTTGTGGACAATTCAACTATAATATGGCAGAAATTAATTAATTAATTTATTTATTTATTCATATAAATATGGCAGAAAATTCCACTGTTTTGTACAATATGGGTTTTTTTTAATTTTTAAACTGTTTGGTAAAAAATTATGTAATTTATTTAAAAATTATATTTTTGGATAAAAAAATTCTAATATTCGGATGAAAATTCCATTAATTTGTTGAAAAATATTTTTTTCGGTGGAAAATTAAACATTTTCGATTTTTTTTCTGTATTGTTCGAAAAATCTTTCTCGGTTAAAAATTCAAAATTAATAAATTTAATAATTAATTATTGAATATAACATATATTAATTTTTTATTTTTAATTGTATTTATGTGTGTTAATTTTTTTTCAAATAAATTTTTTATTTAATTTATTTCAATTATAATTAATTATTTAATTCAAGTTATTCAAATTTAATTTCTTGAATTAAATTCACAATTATTAATAAGGCATTATGAAAATACCACTTATTCGTGATATTAAAATATAAAAATTTTTGTAAAAAAAAAGAAATTGTTTCTGCAATTATCAGTAGGTTAAAGAATAAAAAAATTAGGAAAAAGTGATGAAACTTATTGAAAAAATCAAAGAAAAAGAAACGTTTCTCTATCTTTTTCCCCGTGAGGAAATTATTCTCTGAAAAAATGTTTGAAAATTTTTTTCGAACAAATTTTTGAAAGAATTTTTATATAAAAGAAGATTATATAAAGAAAATTGCATGAAAAAAAATTGCTGGATAAAAATTTTCGGAAAAAATTTCAAGAGAATAAAAAAATGTTCTGAAGATTCATGAGAAAATTTTAAATGATTATTTTGTGATGAATTCTAAGAGAAAATTGAAAAAGGTTACAAAAAATGTTTAATTATTCCCTAAAATTTTTAAAAAGAGTGTAAAAGATTTCAAAGTTAAATTTTGCAATTTCGCCATATTATATAATTTAAAAAAAAGTATTTGAGTAGTTGAACAACTTTTTTAGTTCGCTAGGAAAAATTAATGTTATTTTTCATTTCAGAAAATTAATTTTAAGTGATTATTCAAAAAGATTTCGAAAGATTTAAAAAACTGTCAAAGAAGAATCTGAAAGATTTTAAGAAAATTCTTTTTAATTGTGCAGAATTACAAAACAAAAATTCGGGAAAAATGGAAGGATTGAAAAGATTAAGAAAAGAATTTTCTCAATATTCGTGTGAAAATATTTAATAATTTTTCATTTTGAAAAATGAACTTTAAGAGAAAATTGAAGAAGGTTTCTGAACATATCAAACAATTTCCTAAAATTCTGAAAAAGAGTGTAAAAGATTTAAAAGAAAAATGTTTAAATTTGGGAAAATTGAAAAATAAAAAAAATCGAGTAAATTTAAGGAATATTTAGGTATCTTTTTACATTATGAATCATTTTTAAAAATTTTAAGAACCTAAAAAAATGAATTTTCAACGCAAAATGTAATTGTTGATATTTTAAGAAAAAAATATTTTAGTTTGAAATAAAAAAAAACATTTGGATTTGACCAAAAAAAAAACGAATTTTCAAGAAATAATTAAATTCTCGACAGTGGAAAATTATTTAACTTAAATAATTTAGGAAATTTTTATTCAATAAATCGTATTTATTCATTAAAAATTACAATAATGAAATATTATAATCAAAATAAAATTTTTTTCGATGTTACATGTATTTTTATTATTATTATTATCATAAAGTATTATAAAATTATAGTATTTTTAGATTTAGCATTAGTATTATGAACTACTAAAGTATTATTATAAAGTTATTTTATAAAATTGAGTTTTCCACAGAAAGGTTAATTTTTAACTAATCACTTTATTGCTCAACAAAATAGTTCAATTCTCACCTAATGAAATCAATTTTTGCCCAAAAAAAGAACAAATTTTCAACTAGAATTATGAATTTTCGACAATAAACCATTTAGTTTTAAGAAAAAATTGGAATTTTTAATCTTAAAAGATGAATTTTTAACGCAAAATGTAGTTGATATTTTAAGAAAAAAATATTTTAATTTGAAATAAAAAGGACATTTGGATTTGACCAACAACAATGAAATTCCAAAAAAATACTTGAAATTTTCTACCCATTGTTGAATTTTTGAACCGAGAATACAAATTCGCATGTATTTGCAAGATATTGAAAATATTAAAACAACAAAAAATCAATTTAAAAAAACTCGAAGAGGGAGTTTTTTTTTAATTTTCTGATTAAGTAGGTATAGCTTGACACAATGCTCTTGTTGAAATTAAAAAATCATGTTTATTGAACTACACCAATATCTATGTACTCAAAATTGCCATGAAATTTTAGATTTTCATTGTTATTTCCTGTTTTTCTCCTTGGTGGACCTGTTTCCTTCACTTCGAAATCATATCTGATTTTCATCAATTTAACTAAAGAAATGAATTTTTAACAAAAACAATGATTCTTCAACGTAAAAAAAAATTATTAAGAAAAGAGTTTAAATTTTAACCAAATAATTTTATTTGCAACCTATAAGATGAATTTGCAACTAAAATTATCAATATTTAACTGGAATACTTGAATTTTTGACCGAAAAGGAGAATTTTTAAACAAGAAGATTTACTTTCAAAGAAAAAGATAATTTTCTACCAAAAAAACTCGACTTTTGAAAAAAATGCTTAAATTTTCCACTAAAAAATATCAATATTTTTTAAAAACTTGAATAGTTAAACTTACAATTGAAAAAATTAATAAAAAAAAAGATTTTCAACAAAATAGTTAAATTTTCAAGCAAAGTGATAAATTTTCAAATAAAATTATTAATCTTCAACTGGAATAGTTAAAATTTGAACCAAAAAGATAAATTTTCAACTAAGATGATGAATGAATATTTAACTGGAACACTTGAGTTTTTAACCAAAAAGATTAATTTTTAAACAAGAAGATTTATTTTCAAGTAGAAAGATTAATTTTCTATCAAATAGTATCGCAACATTTTGAGGTAAAAAATTAATTTTAAACTGAAATACGTAGTTGAATTTTCAAACAAAAACAATAATTTTTACTAAAAAAAATAAATTGTCAACCAAAACTAAAATAATTAAATTTTTGACCAAAAAGATTAATTTCCCACCAAGAAGATTAATTTCTACCAAAAAAGATGAATTTTCAACTAAAAAAGATATATTTTCAACCGAAAATTAAATCATTTAATTCTTAGTCAAAAAAGAAACGTTCAACCAAAGAAATCAATTTTTTACTTAAATTATCGAATATTTAACTAGAATAATAGTTACATTTTCAGTTAAAAAACAAAATTTCAACCAAAAAACATACCAAGAAAAAAAAAAGTTTTCAATCAAATAGCTCATTTTTCAACTAAAGAAATTAATTTTTAATAAAAACAATGAATCTTCAACGTAAAAAAAAATAATTTTTAAGAAAAGAGTTTAACTTTTAACCAAATAATTTTCTTCACAACCTATAAGATGAATTTGCAACTAAAATTATAAATATTTAACTGGAATACTTGAATTTTTGACCGAAAAGAAGAATGTTTCATCAAGAAGATTTACTCTAAAAAAAAAATCTACAAAAAAAATCGATTTTTTAACAAAATCCATGAATTTTGAATTAAGAAAGACAAATTTTCATCCAAATTGTTGAATTTTGAACTAGAAAAGATCAATTTTCAACTAAAAAGGAAACAGTTAAATTTCCAGTTAAAGAAATTAATTTTCAACTAAAGTGATGAATTTTAAACTAAAATGATGAATCTTCAACTGGAATAGTTGAATTTTATGCCAAAAAGATGAATTTTCATCCATTAAGATTAATTTTCTACAACCCAAATGAATTTTCCACAAAGCATACATACATTTTCAAACAAATAGTTAAATTTTTAAATGCAAAATATCCATTTTCAACCAAAAAGTTAAATTCTCACCAAAAAAAGATAAATTGATTTTCAACAAAGCAGTACGATTTTTAACCAAAGATGAATTTTAAATTAAAAAAGATGAATCTTCCACCAAAATAATTAATTTTCAACAAAAGAGTTTAACTTTTAACCAAGTTGTTGAATTTTTAACTAAAAAAAGATGAATTCGCAACAAACAATATAAAAAAATGTCTATTATAATTCACTGACTTGGAAGAGAGATTTTTTAAAATTCCTTTCTTCTAAATCCGAATTATAATTTTTTGAAAAAATTCCCGTTCCATGTAAAAAATGCCCCGTTCCAAGTGAAATTATATTTCATTATCGAAACTCCCACTCCTAAAATAAAAACGAGAATTATTTTCTAAAATTCCCTGTTCCAAGCCAGATGAATGAGGGGTAAGCGAATAAAACGTAATAAAACCATTTTTTGAAAAAATTGAGAAAATGTTTCTATATTTTTGGGCTATCGTCAATTCGATTATCAAACTTAAGTCAGCGAAAAAAAATATCACAGAGCAACAAATTTGCAAAAGGTTTTTTTTTTTATGATGGAAAAAAATAAAAATTCTTTCTCTATTAAAAGTATACATATATGTATGATGAGCTCTCTTTTTAATTAATAAAAAGCCAGCGGTCATTTCTCGGGTTTTTATGGTAAAATTGTTCAATTTTCTAGGTGAAAAGTCCATTAAATGATAGTTACACGTGAACAAAAAAGTGTATTAATATTGAGTATCTTAAAATATATTCTTTATTTTATATTGCAATAAAAAATCTTTGGGTGAATGAGAACAACTATCTGAAAAATTTAAGATCCACAAATTGTGAAATAGGAAATAAATCCGTAACTTTTCTAAATTGACCAAAATTATTAAAATAATGAAAACTTCAATTTTGCTACAATCAGAAGTAAATTTCCGGATTTTTAATTAAATTCCCGGTCTCTCTCGGCTTCCCGGTCAAGTCGCAATCCTGATAAACATTTCTTAATTTTGCAATTAGTAATGTAGGAATATTTTATGCTATTTTAGTAGGAGCAGTCGATTTATTGCTCCATGCTAATTTATCATTTCTGATAATAGGGACATTTACAAATATTGAAGTTGAATTTTGGTGAACCAATTTTCAACTTGGGGGGTTAGGTTGGTGGCCGACGCCGATTTTTTTGTAACTTTGCAGATGAAAATAGGATCCCAGAGTATGAAAAAAAAATTAATTTTTGGGCAATCGTTCATATTTAGGGGTGAAAATCACCCCTTCTATATTTTTGATACTTTTACTGTTTTAAGAGGTATCATTGTTTTTTCTTAAATTAGCTATGGGCCTGTAGTTCGTTGGACTTGAGTCACACTGATTTCCAGATGTCATATAGGTCTTTTGGCTTGCAAAAATAATCCCCCAGGTATGTGTGTCTGAGGCACGTCAGTGTACCACATTCAAAAAGTATGTGATGAGCTGTCTCTTTACGAAATTCACACTTTCAGTTGGGTTGTCTCCAATCCTCTTGTTAGTCAAGTGTTTTCTCAGTCAATAGTGTCCAGTAAGCATCCCTACTACGACATTATCCAGATACGAAACCTGTGTACGAAGTCTGTGTACCAAGCAAGACCTCCTGATGTAAATAATTCTTTCCTTCCTTCTTCATCATAGCATTCTTCCTTTTTAGGAAAAATGACCTTGAAGGGTTTCATAAAGGATAATTTCCTCAACATCACATCAGTTTCCATGGCGAAAATATTATCCTCGCATAGCAATCGCTTACTGATATCACGTAGATCTGTCACCTCAACATTTCCAAGGTTTCTCATATAGACTTCCGCTGCCATAATCTTCCTTTGGAAAAAGTGCAACAGAGGGATGTCCAGAATGATCTCAACAGCTGCTGTTGGTGTTGATTTTATAGCAACAGTGATCGTCGAGCAGCAAATCCTGTAAAGGCTTTCCAATTCTTTAATAGTACTGATTGATTCAGTCCAATAGAAGAGGTTCCGTTTTATAATTTCCCATCACTTCTCAAACTTTTCCTGCCCTTATTTCCCTCAACTTCTCCTACTTCACCTCCAATAATTTCCTCTCACTCTCCATAATGCTCCTTTCCACATTTCACCTTACTTCCACTTCTTCCCCTTCCCTTATTTTTCCTCACTTCTCCCACTTTCACTACTTCTCCTTTACTCAATTCAATTCGAAACGATTCAAAAGGCTCCAAACCAGAAGGCTCAAATCCAAGTTTGACTGTATTTACATAAAATCAAAAACAGATAGTAAATCTTACCACGTGATGGTAATTGTCGTTATAGGTAAAGATTACTTGGAATTGAGGGCAAAGAATGCACTTCTTTTTTTCTGTGGCAAGTGTATATGAACAATTGATCATTCACTATACTTAATATATTTTTTTGTACTTTTATAGAATTAGGCTCACAAGCTGGGAACCACGACGGTGGTTCATTTCCTCTTCTAAACCCAATACGAATCCGTTATAGTACAACTGGTAAGTATTTTGATTAAACTCATGAATAGATTCATTTTTAATGCCCCGAATTCGATTTTAGCATTATAAAAATTAGTCACATAATGTTATTTTTTTTTTATTTTAAAAATTTCGCTGCTACCAAAAATTATGATTTTTGAACTTGAACTTCTCCTTTATTAGTGTCGCTGAATGGCATTATTTGCATTATTTCTTTTACTATTTCATACATTAATTCACCTAATTCGGTGATTGCCCTATATATTCATAGGGATTTTTTTTTATTCTTAAGTTATTTTATTTTGAGTTTGTGTTGCTTTGTTCAGTTTCATAGTTCCAGCTTATTTCAACTCGTTATTTTCTCAAAGTGCATTTAAAAGTATATCAACATTTAGCTAAGAGTTTAACCGGAGATTCCAGCAGAACAGATTTTTATTGATCCAGCTTTATCTCGCCCAAGGCTTCAATTCTCAAAGTTGAATTTTAGCTTAATATGAAATGAAACGATGAACTGAATTAAGTATTTTCTATAAGACACATTTTGAAATCATTATTTCTAATAGTTGATTTCTCATACATACATTGGTGTCGTTATAGGGTCCAAAATTTGTACATACTATTTTGATTTTAGATTAAAAATTTACCAACTACAATTGTAAATTTTTACTAATCTCGTTGTTATTCACTCATTAGTGCAAATTCGGAAGCAACTTTATCCGTATATTTCTGAGCAAACCTCATAAAAATAATTAGACAAGGGAAACACACATAAACACCGAAGAATAGAAGTAAATTTGCTTAGCGTGTGATTTTCTAGTAGGTGAAATTAATTTTTTTGCATGAAACCAGAATAAAATACGAAATCTTACTACTTGAAGGTAATTTTGTTTGCTGGTAAAAATAACTATAAAATTAGGAATAAAGATAACACTTTGTTTTTTCTGTGCCAGTCAATAGGGAAAATTAATGATTTATCAAACTAAATATATTTCACTTGTCCCTGTACAGGAAGAAACACACGCTCAAGAAACCACGATGATGATGAATATGTCAGTGTAGAAACCTCTACTACTGCACGTGGTCAGTATTTTTATTATCATTATTTGTAGATTAATGTTTAATTATAAGGGTTGAATTTTAGCCTAATGAGAATAGCAAGTCGGCTTCATTTGATTCGAACTTCAAAAAATCATTAAAAATAATTTAATGTGACCCAAAGGTATTAACCACCTTGATAGCAGATTTGTCCTCCATATAGCGGACCAATATATTTACCCACGTAACGTTTCACTAAGTTTTGTTAATCTTTCTCGTAATTAATCATCAATCCTAACACAATAGTATTGTCTTTTTACAGGTAGAAACTCACGCGGAAGGTCGGGCCCTGTTCCTATAGAGAAGATACCAGGAGTCAAAATTCCTCGTGGAAAGCCAATATATTTTCAGCATAAAATTATTGGAACATTATATAACCAGCACATCTATCCATATATCCAGAACAAGAAATACTTTACTTTATTTCGCCAACCCAATAACGCTCCTGAGAACCCTAATGCCAAAGAATGGTTGCAATTAATATTTGAGTGGCTTCAAGAATCACAGCCATCTAATTTGGAAGAGCTCTACAAATCTGCCCAGCTCGAAGCGAACAGAGAACTTCAAAGCATCAAATCACTAGACATCTCAGCCAATGATATTCTCCTAGTAATCCACAAAAACACGGTCATTGGCTGAAATGATAAGATTGTGTGTCTGCAACACACATTTCATGAGCCCTTTTGGTCACTTTCAGAGCAATTGAATTCAATCGGTTATTAACTCATATTTTACATTAACGTGAATAATCCAACACTTTTATAGTATATGATCTTCAATCTCATGATTAGGAAAGAGATTTTCATCCAGTAAGTGAGCCTTTGTATGCGATTTTGTACATAACTGTGGAAAATAGTTCAATTCGCAAGTCAGGTTATGTGCTAGTTTGGGTTATTTATTACTGCTATGTGTTACCTGTAAATTGACTTAAAATTAAAATCACTTATTATAAGTGAGGTACATAAGTGAAATGTAAGTTATGTAATTCAATGGTTTATAATTATATATTGTAGTAACCAACAACAATAATGTTGAGCCAAATTACCCGAAGTGACGGGCAACTATAGCCAAGATATCAAGCTACCTGAAGCTAAGGTTTGTTACTGAGGGCTGTTACTTTCCTCTATTAGGGGTTGTTATTAGCCTTTGCTAAGAGATGTTATTTACTGTTGCTAAGGTTTGTAACTGACCACTGCTACCCTAGGTGAAAACGTTATATATAGTTTATATATAGTGGACAAGATAATGATATTTTTTATTTGTTTTATACATTTTTCTGTATAAAGCAAATGAAAAATATCAGTGTTTTGTCCAGTATATAAATTATATATGTATAACGTTCTCACCTGGGAGACGTTATGTCACCTACGGTATAGGGTAGCTTACGGGGTAACGTCGGCTAGTGTACAAGGTAATTTCGAGTAGTCCAACACATCCAAGTTTATATGCAACAACCTGCTAATCGGGAGTCCTGGCAAGAGAAGACCTGGCAGGAGAAGATGGCACTTGGCACGTAGAGGACGGTCGGAGTCGGCAGGAGAATGATGTATGCGACATGAGGACGAAAATTGTTGGTAACAAACTGAGCATAGGTAGGAGGTCAACTGCAGTTGGTATATCATGAATCGCTTATAGCAATATTGTTTTATTAAAAACTACTTTGAACAGATAGGAATGAAACTAGTCAATTCCCTTCCCTTTTATAGTACACACATTCTGGAATACCCTGTTATAAGTTCAGATAAAATTGGCACTCACTGTGGGAAAAACACTAATAGTTTGGCAGAAACTAGCAATTGGCATATAATGTGCAACTGTGGATGAAATTGGACATATTTTTATTTGCGGAGAGCTTAAAAACGTGTTAGAAATAATTATAGATCTATTATATTATTATATTTACCAACAAAGTTCAGAAGTACTGGTGCAAACAATACCGGAGCATAAAAGATCATAATCTTTTCCAATGTGAGAAAAAACTATAGTTTAGAGTGTAACTGATAAGTATTTTTTTCCTTTATCAGGGTAAATAGTGCCTACAGTTGGTCCGTGTAAGGTGATTTCTAGAGAGTATTATTATTATCATTCCTTTTTATCATCAAACAAAAAAATAAGAAAAGTGTCCTTTTATGAAAAAAGTCAAATTCATTTTTATCCCTCATCCTTCGAGGTCAAATATTATCATTTTTTTAAGTTGTGCCGTCAATTAAAAGTGTGGAAGAAGCCTACTGAAACTGTAGTAGACAACATTATTTTGTATTGATATTGAAAAAGTTACAAAACGCCAAAGCATTTGGTATATTCTCAAAAACCACTCGTCTCTTATTTTCTTAAATAAAAATCCTCCTGCTTAACCTCAAATCTCTTAAAACCTATTTTTTTTGTTGATGATAAATGAAAAAATGTGTCTTTTTCAAAAAAGTAAAAGTTTATATTAAAAAAATTAAATCAAAACAAACTAAGCTATCATATTCTCTAATAAATTAGAGAAAGATGCCAAAACATAAACAAAACCGTGATGTCTGAACAGTTACAACATTATAACTTTGATGTGAGGTTTCACTTAATTAACAAAGGACTTCGCACCAAATGTACAGAAAATAGCTCTCAGTCAAAATGTATAATTATATATTTTTTTATATTTTCGAACTTGCAGTTCGATAGTCCATACGATATTTATTACATAAATGGACTGTTTTTCACTCAAATAATTATCAAACTTATTGGCATGCCAATAATTGGGTTAATGTGACAAGATTTATTTAAATCTTATTTTTTCACTCAATACGTATCTTAATCTTACCCTACCTAATGGGCGAAAAATTTTGTCATTTGTATAAACATGTACATAAGGGAAGACGGTAAAACTTTTAGGACTTAAGTGGATATTGTCTCTTTTAGTGATTTTTAACTCTTCTAATAGCAATACAAATTTTTTTGTTCATCACAGTTTCGGTAGGAGCTATGACGCCCTATCTAATCACCATAAGTGTTTTCTAAAAACAGAAATATTTGACCTTCAAAAATGAAAGTCAAAAACAAATTGGAGTTTTTTGAAAATGGGCATATTTTTCATTCTTTCATCTCAAGATAAAGCTTAGATTTTTTCCTTCAAGTGCCTTCAGTTTAAAATGTAGGGTCTTTATTTCTGAAAATAAGTCATGAGCGGTTTTTGAGAATGTGCCATTCGTTTTGTCGATTTGTAACTCTTTGAATAGTAATAACAAAACTTCTGCCTACTACAATCTGAATAGGTTTCTTCCCGCAATGTTCACAGGTCGTAATTATTTTTTGTAAAAGATTGACCTTCGATAATGAATTTATATACTAAAATATACATATTGTGTAGAATTTATATCAGTTTTTCGAAAATTTAAATGGTCGTATAAGATTTAAGGGATTTCAAAAGATTTCAAAGGATTAGGAATATTTTAGAATAATTGTAATACAAATTCAAAGAAATTTCCACGTTCTTAAACAAATTTCAAGGGAGTGCACAATATTTTAAAGAATTATAAATATTTTAGGATATTTTGATAGATTCCAAGGAATTTTCAATTGATTTCAGTAATTTAATGGGATTTCAAAGGATTTGAAAGATTTTAGGGTATTTTAAAAGATTTGAAGGCATTTTCAAGAGCTTTAAAATATTTTAAGGGATTTCAGAGGATTTCAAATATTTTAGGGGTTTGTAAAAATCCCAGGAAATTATTAAGAGCTTTAAATCAATTTCAAGGGATTTCACAAGATTTTAAAGGATTCAATATTTTTTAGAATATTTTAAAATATTCCAAGGAATTGTCAATTGATTTTAGTAATTTAATGTGATTTCAAAGGATCTGAAATATTTTAGGGTTTTCAAAAGATTCCAATGAATTTTCATGAGATTTAAAATTTACTTAAATAATTTGAAGGTGATTTCATATGAAAGTGTGAAGGGATTTGAAAAGATTTGAAACATTTTAGTGAATTTGAAAAGATTCCAAGATATTTTTAATTTACTTGAATTATTTGAAGAAATTTTAAAAGATTTGAAATATTTTAGAGTATCTTAAAAGTTTCCAAGGAATCTTTAACATATTTCAATCATTTGAGGCGATTCCAAAAGATTTTAAAGATTGGAGGGTATTTTTAAGACTTCCAAGGAATTTTCAAGAGCATTGCAACGTTTCAAGGGATTTCAAAGGATTTCAAAGGATTTGAAATATTTTAGGGTATTTTAAAACATTCCAAGGAATTTTACAAGAGTTTGAAAAAGCTTCAAGGGATTTCAAGAGATTTCGAAGGATTAGAAATATTTTAGGATATTAGTAAAAATTCCAAGACATTTTCAAGGCATTCAAGAAATTTCAAGGGCTTCCAAAATATTTTAAAGGATTTGAAATATTTTAGGGTATTTTAAAAGATTTCAAGTAATTTTGAATCGATTTCAGTAATTTGAAGGAATTCCAAAAGATTTTAAAGATTTGAGGTTATTTCTAAAACTTCCAAGGATTTGAAATGTTTTAGGCCACTTTAAAAGATATCAAGGCGTTATCAAGAGCTTGAATATATTTCAAGGGATTTCAAAAGATTTCAAATGATTATAAATATTTTAGGGTATTTTTAAAAATTTCAAGAAAATTTGAAGAGAGTTAAAAAATTTCAAGGGCTTCCAAGGTATTTGGAGGGCTTACAAGAAGTTTTAAAGGATTTGAAATATTTTAGGCTATTTTAAAAGATTCCAAGTAATTCTCAAGAGCTTGAAAAAGTTTCAAGGGATTTCAAAAGTTCTCGAGGTATTTTAACACATTTTCTAGGATTTGAGGAGATATCCTATTTTATAGAATTTTACGTAATTTTATAAAATATTGTAATGGATTTCAAAGAATTTATTCAAAAGAAGTGAGGGAATCCGCAGGGTTTAAAGATTGGAAGGGATTTTCAAATATTTTTTGCTATTCATTTGGAATTCACCCTCAATTTGTTTTGATTTATCCTTCATTCTTTTAAATACATTTGAATTCTTTGGAATTCTCCTGAATTTTTGTAATTAATTTCAATTCTTCTCAATTGACTCAACTCAATGCATTTTTATTAAGTTTTTGTTTATTTCATCTTGAAGTCTTTTTAATTCATCTTGAATTCATAGACTTTCCATCAAATTCTTTTCAATTCCCTTGAATTTTTCTAAACTCATTTCAAACTTACTGAATTCAATGCATTTTTTCAAATTTTTAAATTGTTTTCAGTTTAATTGATTTTTTAAAATTAGCCTTAAATTTTTATGAATTTCATCGAATTTTTTTCATGTTCCGTAAATTCTACAATTCATTTCAAATTTACTGAAATTGATACGACTGAAAAGTATCAAAAAAATAAAATTCCCGATACTGTGAAATTCCTGTATAATAAAATTTCCGAATAATATAATTCCCGAATTGGAAAATTCCCGAATAATAAAATTCCCGAACTGGACAATTCCCGAATAATAAAATTCCCGAAGAGTTTATGATATTACCGAATTTGAAATTTCCCGGTAGAAACTTGCCGAACTATAAAATATCCTATCTAGAAAATTCACGAATTTAAACAATTAAACAATTTTTTATACATATTATTCATTTACTAAAAATACAATAATCAAATATTTTTGTGAACAAAATTATTTTTAATGTTTATATGTTTATATGTTTTTATGTTACAAAAATAGAATTTAGTTCTTTAAATATTAATGGACAAGGAAAATGAAAAATTAATCAGGGAAAGGTCAGGGAATTGTTACAATTAAGTTTTTTGGTCACCCTGACTTATAATTGAAATATTTTCTATTCACCCTTGAACGGGTATCTGTCAAATTTTGTAATTAATGTTTGTGAAAATTTATAAATTGAGGTAAAACTGAAAGTCAAATGTAAATAAATTGGATAAATAGAAATTTTGTTTATTAATAAGAATAATAAGGATTAGACTAAACAGAAACAATCTACATTGTTATTAAGGCTAAAATCCAACAATAGTTTTTGGTTAACTCACCCTAATGAAAAAATTTCACATGATAAAAATTTGCAAACTCTTTGAAATATAAATCTTCAGAATGCACGGTAAATAAATTTTTATTTTACTTTTTGCTTTGGAGTAGAGAAGTGCTTAAAAAATATGATTTAGACACGATGAAGTTGGCTTTATTTGATTTTTATTGTTTGATCAAAATGTTATTTTTTAGGCCAACTAACAAAAGAATTTGATTGAATGTTGAAGAATTTAAAATGAGTTTAAAACACTTCAAGACGAATTAAACACAAACTGAAAACTTAAAAATAGCCATTGAACTAAATAGAATCATTGTCTCAATTTGAAAGAATTCATGTAAATTAACGAAATTCGAAAGAGATAATAAAATAATTTTCAATTAATCAAGAATAAATCATGGTGAATTTCCCATGAATTCAAATTAATTGCAAAGCATTTTTGAAAATCTCTACAAATCTGTTAAAACCTAGAAAATCCCTCACTTCTCGTGAATGAATGCCTCAATGTACATTAAAATATTATAAAATCCCGTATAATTGTATGAAATTTCATAATAATTTCTCGAATCCTGGAAAATTTATTAAAATACCTTGAGAGCTTTGAGATTCCATTAAAATCATTGAAATCTTCCGCAATCTCATAAAATTCGTTTAAATATTCTAAAATATATTGGAACCTTGCAAGTCCTATGAAATAGTTTCATATATTCCGAAATTCTGAAAAATTATTTGAACTCCCAGAAAAATTTGTTTATTTCTCTTAAAGTCATTCAAAGCCTTCAAAATTCCCTAAAACCTGACAGGGATCCTGTTAAATCGATCAATATTTTCTAAATTTTAGGAAACTCTTTGATACAATAACCCACGCAAATTTGTTCAAATCTCTTGAAAATGCTTTAGAATCTTTTTAAATACTCTACATTATTTCGAATCCTCTGAAACCAATCAAATATTCCTTACACTCTTACGAAATACTCTTGTCATTTTCAAATCCTTTGAAATCTTTTAAAATCAATTGAAACATTTTAAAGCTCTGAAAAATTCCTTAGAATCTTTCACAACCATAAAATAATTAAAATCCTATAAGTGCCATTAAATTACTGATATCAATTAAAAAATTCTTAGGATCTTTTAAAATACCCTAAGATATTTAAAGTCCTTCAAAATATTTTGGAATTTCTTGAATTTATTCAGGCTTCTCAAAACACCTTGTAATTTTTAATATCACCCTGAATTAGCTCCAATCCTTTGATTCTTTCAAATTATTGAAATAAAAAAATCCTTCTATTCTTTAAAACCCACTTGAAACTTTTGAAAGCTTTCGAAATTGTCTTGGCATCTTTTAAAATACTCTAAAAGTTCTTGAATCTTTTATAATTTTTTGAAATTCCTTTAAATTATTGAAATTTCTTGGAAATGCCTTGGAGTCCTTTCAAATTCCTTACATATTTATTCGAAATATTTAAAAATTACTTGAAAATTGAAACTCTTTAAGGCTTTCGAAAATGCCTTGGAATCTTCTTAAATACTCAAAAATATTTCAAATGCTCTGAAATCAATTAAATTACTGAAATCAATTGAAACTCCTTGAAATCTTTTAGCATACTTTAAAAGTTTCTAAATCCTCAAAACTTTTTTTAAATTCCTTGAAACTTGAATTTTTGTAAATGCCTCGAAGTTTTTTCAAATACTAGAAAATATTTAATATCTTCTGAAATCAATTACTGAAATCAATTTAAAATTTCTTGAATTTTCGAAATGTTTTAAATCTCTTTAAAATCGAATAAAAATGTTAAAGCCAGCCTTAAATATTTTAAATCCTTTGAAATTCCTTCAAATTATTCAAATTAAAAAATTCCTTGGAGTCACTAAACATTGCGAGACCTTTTGAAACTTTAAACATCACTTAAAAAGTCTTAAAGCTTTCGAAAGTGCCTTGGAATCTTTTAAATTACTCTAGACTATTTCAAATTCTCTTAAATCAATTAAATTACTGAAATCAAATAAAAAATCCTTGGAATCTTAAAGAAACCTAAAATCCTAAAGTCCTAAAATATATATTCAGTTGAAATCTTGTAAAATGACTCGATATTTTCTAAATCCGCTGATATCCAATTAAATTACTGAAATCAATTGAAAATTCCTTAGAATCTGTTAAAATATCCTAAAACATTTCTAACCCTTCAAAATCTTTCGAAAATTCCTTGCATTTCTTTTGAAATTATCTAAAACTCTCCCATTCCCTTTAAATCCCTTTATATTTTTGAAAAAAATACTTACAAAATTCCCAAAAATATTTCCAGTTCTTTAAAATCACTTTGAACTTTTTAGAACTCTCAAAAATTCCTTGCAATCTTTTTAAATTTCCTAAAGATTCATTTTACATATTTCAAAATCACTCGAAACTTTTTAAAGCTTCCGAAAATACCTTGTAATCTTTTTGTGGTCTTTTTTTTAACTTGAGACATCGAAATATCTAAAAAACTACGAATCCTATACAAACATTTCCGTAATAAAAATTTTGTTTTTCGAGGGGGAAGAGCGACTTTGATAAAATTACCCCCCGTCCCCAGCAGGTGGGAGCCGGGCGGTGATTTTTTTTGCGAATCGAAACAAAAATTTCCAAATAAAGGAGAATCTGAATCGTTGATAAAAAATTGGACTTCCCAATTGAAATTACAAATTTATCCCCCCTGCCTCCTGGGGGTGAGGTAAATTTGTTTAAAGTCGCTTTTCCCCCTCGAAAATAAAAAGTTTTTATTACGGATATTGTTTCATAAGATGCGTATTTTTTGAGATATTTCGATGTCTCAAGTTTAAAAAAAAACACCCAGGATATCAATTTGAAATCTTTTAAAATCAATTGAAATTTTTTAAATCCTCTGAAATCCTATTGAATTAGTGAAATTAATTGAAAATTCGTTAAAATCTTTCATATTACCTCAAAATATTTCAAATCTTTTGAAATTCCTTGAAATTGTTTAAAGCTCTTGAAAATTCCTTGGATTTAAAAAAATACCCTATAGTCTTGAATGCCATGATTTTTACAAGAGAAAAAAAAGCCTTGAAACTTCTTTCAACCACTAAAATCAATCGAGAATTCCCTCGAATTCAAAAAGATTAACAATTTGATATTCAAATCACTATAAATTAATTAGAAAAATATTCGAACATTATTATAAAATTCAATGAAAACCAATAAATTAATCCCTGGAACCTGTCAAAAAGTCCTTAAAATACCATGATTTTTATAAGTGGAAAGAAAAACTTTGAAACTTCTTTCCAACCATTCAAATCAATCCAAAATTCCCTCGAATTCAAAAAGAATGAAAATTTCAAATTCAAATCACTATAAATTGATTAGAAATATATTCGAACATTATTATAAAATTCAGTGAAAACTATTAAAATAATCTCTCGAACCTGTCAAAAAGCCCTGTGAATGCCATGATTTTTACAAGAGAAAAAAAAGCCTTGAAACTTCTTTCAACCACTAAAATCAATCGAGAATTCCCTCAAATTCAA
The DNA here is from genome assembly GCA_011634705.1 of Andricus grossulariae. Lineage (NCBI taxonomy): Eukaryota > Metazoa > Arthropoda > Insecta > Hymenoptera > Cynipidae > Andricus > Andricus grossulariae. The sequence goes on along the minus strand of JAABKJ010075445.1, from coordinate 67,529,172 downwards.
AAAGATTAACAATTTCATATTCAAATCACTATAAATTAATTAGAAAAATATTCGAACATTACTATAAAATTCAGTGAAAACCATTGAAATAATCCCTGGAACCGGTCAAAAAGTTCTAAAAATTCCAAAATTTTTATAAGAGGAAAGAAAATTTTTTAAACTTCTTTCAAACCATTAAAATCAATCGAGAATTCTCCCGAATTCAAAAAGAATAACAATTTCTAATTAAAATCACTATAAATTTATTAAAAGAATATTCAAACATTATTATAAAATTCAGTGAAAACAATTGAATTAAATCCCTGGAACTTGTCAAAAAGTTATAAAAATACGATGATTTTTATAAGAGGAAAAAAAAGCTTTGAACCTTCTTTCGAACCATCAAAATCAAGCGAGAATTCTCTCGAATTCAAAAAGAATAACAATTTCAAATTCAAATCACTATAAATTAATTAGAAAAATATTCGAACACTTTTATAAAATTCAGTGAAAACCATTAAATTCATCTCTGGGACATGTCAAAAGGTCTTAACAATGCCATGATTTTTATAAAAGGAAAAAAAAAATTTAAACTTCTTTCAAACCATTAAAATCAAATGAGAATTCCCTCGAAATTGAAAAGAGTAACATTTTCAAATTCAAATCGCTATCAATGAATTAGAAAAATATTCCAAAATTATTATAAAATTTAGTGAAAAACATTAAATTAATCTCTGGAACCAGTCAAAAAGTCCTAAAAATACCATCATTTTTATGAGAGGAAAAAAAAGCTTTGAACCTTCCTTCAAACCATTAAAATCAATCGAGAATTCCCTCGAATTCAAAAAGAATAACAATTTCAAATTTAAATCACTAACAATTGATTAGAAAAATATTCGAACATTATTATAAAATTCAGTGAGAAACATTAAATTCATTCCTGAAACCTTTTAAAAGGCCTAGAAATACCATGATTTTTATAAGAGGAAGAAAAAACCTTTTGAACTTCTTTCAAATCATTAAAGTCAATAGAAAATTCCCTCGAATTCAAAAAGAATAACAATTTCAAATTTAAATATCTATTAATTTATAAGAAGAATATTCAAACATTATTATAAAATTCCGTGAAAACCATTGAATTAATCCCTCGAACCGGTCAAAATGTTGTAAAAATACCATGATTTTTATAAGAGGAAAGAAAAACTTTTAAACTTCTTTCAAACCATTAAAATCAATCAAGAATTCTCCCGAATTCTAAAAGAATAACAATTTCTAATTTGAATCACTATAAATTTATTTAAAAATATTCGAACATTATTATAAAATGCAATGAAAACCATTGAATTAAATCCCTGGAACCTGTCCAAAAGTTATAAAAATACAATGATTTTTATAAGAGGAAAAAAAAGCTTTGAACCTTCTTTTAAACCATCAAAATCAATCGAGAATTCCCTCGAATTCAAAAAGAATAAGAATTTCAAATTCAAATTCAAATTACTAACAATCAGCTAAAAAAATATTTGAACATTATTATAAAATTCAGTGAAACCCATTAAAGTAATTCTAAAACCTGTCAAAAAGTCCTAGAAATACCATGATTATTATAAGAGGGGGAAAAAGTTTTGAAACATCTTTTAAATTATTAAAATCAATCGCGAATTCCCTCGAATTCAAAAAGATTAACAATTTCATATTCAAATCACTATAAATTAATTAGAAAAATATTCGAACAACATTATAAAATTCAGTGAAAACCAATAAATTAATCCCTGGAACCTGTCAAAAAGTCCTTAGAATACCATGATTTTTATAAGTGGAAAGAAAAACTTTGAAACTTCTTTCAAACCATTCAAATCAATCCAGAATTCCCTCAAATTCAAAAAGAATAAAAATTTTAAATTCAAATCACTATAAACTAATTAGAAAAATATTCGAACATTATTATAAAATTTAGTGAAAACCATTAAATTAATCTATGGAACCTGACAAAAAGTCCTAAAAATGCCATGATTTTTATAAGAGGAAAAAAAACTGAAACATCTTTCAAACTATCAAAACCAATCGAGAATTCCCTCGAATTCAAAAAGAATAACAATTTCAAATCCAAATCACTATAAATTAATTAAAAAAATATTCGAAGATTATTATAAAATCAAGTGAAAACCATTAAATTAATGTCTGGTACCTGTCAAAAAGTCCTATAAATACCATGATTTTTACAAGAGGAAAAAAAAGCTTGAAACCATATTTCAATCCATTAAAATCAATCGAGAATTCCCTCGAATTCAAAAAGAATAAGAATTTCAAATTCAAATCGCTGTCAATTAATTAGAAAAATATTCCAACATTATCAGTTTTTCAGAGGGGCATGGCTGCGAGGCACACAGGTATCTCGCTAATCCAAGAACCTTGGTTAGTTCGAGATACCATAATAGGATTAGGGGGGGGGGCTGGTCTTTTTTGTTACAGGGAACCTAAGGCGGCCAAACCAAGCGCCTGCATACTGGCGAAGGGCGTTAACTCTGTTCCGCTGCTTGAGCTATGTTCCAGAGACCTGATGGTGATAGCCACGGATCTCAAAGGAATAGAAAGGCTAGTTCTGGGATCGGCTTATTTTCCTTATAACAGCGATACCAACCCACCACTGATTTAGATATTCTTAACACGGGGAGCACCCCGACGTTCCGTTACTCGGTCAGGGAGGAAGTCGTTGACATCACCCTCTGTACCAGTAGTTTTAGAGATAACATCAAGAGGTGGAGAGTTTCAGATAAACCTAGTCTCTCAGATCACTCACAGATAGTGTTCGTGTTGGAATCCATTGTACCTGCTGGCCCCAAACGGGTCAGAAATCCAAGAAGAACGGACTGTGTCTACTGCAGTCGTGGAATGAACGTGGCACATGTTGGCCAACATGAATCTAACTACGACTAAGGGTGATACCACTTGATGTGGAACCGTTGACTCGGGATGTCCGCAGGGAGGAGTTTTATCGCTCTTGCTGTGGTACCTAGTAGTGGGTGAACTGCTTCATCTACTCTCGAGTCAGGTTCACCACGTCATAGGCTATGCGGACGATATGCTGGTTATCGCGCGCGGCCGGCATCTGGATGCGCTCTTCGGAGTAATGCAGCAAGCACTGATGATAGTGGATTCATGGTGTAATAAAACTGGACTATCGGTCAATCCGAGTAAGACAGACGCAGTTGTTTTCACCAGAAGGTACAAGTGGGGAACCTCGAGTACACTGAAACTTGGAGGACAACAACTGGAAATCAAAGAACGAGCTAAATATCTAGGAGTAATTCTGGATAAGAAGCTGATATTGAACGAGCACCTGGAAAACGATTGCAAGAAGCTAGTAGCGACTCTAGGGCTCTGTAGTGGTCGTATGGTGGAGCAGACTCGAGCTGTCCACAGTGAAGTGTCGACTGGAAAGGATCAGGGCACTCGTTTTGAGAGGCATCACTGGTGCCTGGAAGTTGACACCCACGATGGCACTGGGGGCACTAATAGGTTTGGAGCTTCTCCATCTCAACATCAAGGCCGTGGCTGCCAAGGCTGTCAAGAGACTACATTCGGTAAATTACAGAAGGATCTCGACAGCAGTGAAGATCCCAGTCGACATCGCGAGGAGGCCGACCCTGAACATGCCCTGGGACAGGAATGAGGAGAATGCAGGAAACCGTTTATATCGTAGAAGGAATGAAATGGGCTTCACAATCGAGATGGGGTCCTACGCCACAGTTCTACGATCTGAGATTATCGCCATACTCCAGTACGCCAACAAGGCAAAGGAATATGACAACAAAAGAAACATCCTTATCTGCTCAAACAGCATAGCTGCTATATTGGCCTTGAATGGAACAATGACCACGTCGCTATTAGTATGGGAATGCTTTGAGGACCCAATTATATTAGCGACGAAAAACCTAATTACTCTGCTATGGATACTTCAAAGAAGATATAAAAATTTGTTATGCATAATTTTTAGAAAGGGCGAATAGTTTTTTTTTCAATCGTAAAGAATAGGAATAAAGATAAAAAATTAAATCTTTGAAAAAACGACACTGGCATGCGTATTTTCAGTTTAAATAATAAAAAATAACGTTGTGAATGAACAAATTAAATTTATGGAGAAATTACACAAGTTGCAATAAAATCTATGATAACAACATTTTTTGTATAGGATGCACAGTTTTTCATAATTATAAAAACAAGACAATGAAAACACTTATGTTTTAGAACCAATGCATATTATGAAATGTGATATTATAAATTTATTGAAATGAAAGATAAAATTTGTACATTAGTTTGCAAAATCTGAATAAGCAGTACCAGCTTGAGATACGGAAATATATATGATATGCATTTCATATAATAATGTTGACCATAATGTAGAAAAGTTCAAATTTGGACAAAATCGAGTGGTAAGCACGAGATGAGAATGTGTTTGTTAAAGCCAAACGAGCTTTAACAAGCGAGAATTTACAATTACCAAATTACAGTTGTCGATGATTTGACCTTTAATTTTAAAAGGTCTGGGCGCAAATGTGGGGGAAAATACAAAGCTCGAGCGCGATGTAAATACATCATCGAGCGCGAAGCGCGAGGAAAATATACTATCGAGCGCAATGCGCGAAAACGAACAATTGAGCGCTCTAGGCCCATTTAAACTTGTGAGCCGCGCGCGCAGTCAAAGTCACCTAGAATTTATGAATTTGTCTGGATTTCTTTTTACGATTAGGCATCTAACCGTTTATTATTAACTTTTTGATAGTCAGTTACATAAATAATAAATCCTAATCAATTTACTGATGTAAATAAATTGAATTAAAATATATGAGGGTAAAGATTAATTATATGCTTTTATTTAATTTATTTGCTTCAGTAAATTGTTTAGTATTTATTGTTATTTAAAATAACTTGATATTAATTTACATTGATCAATTTTTACGATATTTATGAAATTTATTTATTATAATATGCTCATTCAATGAAATTCACAATATTATATATTAAAGTTAATGAAATTTTGCTAATTGAAATAGGGACAAATTGTTCACCACGTAATTTTGTATATATTTGATAATTTTCATTAATGCGAGCATTTCCCATACCATTTTATTACCCGATTAATAACAAAGGAGATAATAAGAAATAAATTAGGACATTGATCTAAATTTGTATAGTACACTAGTACAGAATTATCCTTGATTTTCTCATAACTATACTAATTGAGATAATAAATAACCTTGCAGTTGTTTACGTAAATACGTCTCTCACAAAAATTGTGTAATATCATTTTTATGACGTCATCATTTGGATAACATAAAATGATATTGCGCAATTGTGACAGACGAATTTGGGTAAACAAATTCAAGGTTCTTTCTTATCTCAGTATAGTATATTATGGTATCATCCTAGTTTTTCTCATAACTACTAATTGAGATAATAAATAGCCTTGAAGTTGTTTACGCAAATTCATCTCTCACAATTTCGCGATATTATTTTATGACGTCCTCATCTGGATGATGACATAAAATCATAATGCGCAATTGTGAAAGATAAATTTTTGTAAACAAATTCAAGGTTATTTATTATCTCAATTAATATAGTATATCATCATCCTAGTCTTTCTCATAACTATACCAGTTGAGATAATAAATATCCTTGAAGTTCTTTACGCAAATTCATCTCTCACAATTGTGCAGTGTAATTTTATGATGTTGCAGTTGTTTACGTAAATACATCTCTCACAAAAATTGTGTAATATCGTTATTTTTATGACGTCATCATTTGGATAACATAAAATGATATTGCGCAATTGTGACAGACGAATTTGGGTAAACAAAGTCAAGGTTCTTTCTTAACTCAGTATAGTATAGTATATTATGGTATCATCCTAGTTTTTCTCATAACTATACTAATTGAGATAATAAATAGCCTTGAAGTTGTTTACGCGAATTCATCTCTCACAATTGCGCGATATCATTTTATGACGTAATCTTCTATATGAAGACATAAAATCATATTGCGCAATTATGAGATAAATTTGCGTAAATAACTTCGAGATTATTCATTATCTAAATTAGTATAGTACACTAGTACAGTATTATCCTTGGTTTTCTCATAACTATATTATTTGAGATAATAAATAACTTTGCAGTCGTTTACGTAAATTCGTCTCTCACAATTTTGCAGTATCATTATTTTTATGTCGTCATCATTTGAATAACGACATAAAATGATATTGCGCAATTGTGAGAAATGAATTTGCGTAAAGCACTTCAAGGTTCTTTATTATCTCAATTAATATAGTATAGTATAATATAGTATAGCATCATCCTAGTTTTTCTCATAACTATACTAATTGAGATAATAAATAGCCTTGAAGTTGTTTACGCAATTTATCTCACACAATTGCGCAATCTAATTTTATGACGAAATCATCTAGATGACGACATAAAATCATATTGCGCAATTGTGAGAGATGAATTTGCGTACACAACTTGAAGTTTCTTCATTATCCCAATTAGTATAGTTATGAGAAAAACTAGGATGATGATATACTATATTTATTGAGATAATAAATAACCTTGCAGTCGTTTACATAAATCCGTCTATCACAATTCTGCAGTATCAATATTTTTATGACGTCATCATTTGAATAACGACATAAAATGATATTGCGCAATTGTGAGAGATGAATTTGCGTAAACAACTTTAACGTTCTTCATGAACCCAATTAGTGAAGTATATTATAGCATCATCCTAGTTTTTCTCATAACTATAATAATTGAGATAATAAATAGCCTTAAAGATATTTACGCAAATTCATCTCTCACAATTGCGCATTATTATTTTATGACGTCATCATCTGGATGACGAAATAAAATCATATTGCGCAATTGTGAGAGATGAATTTGCGTAAACAGCTTCAAGGTTCTTTATTATCTCAATTAACATAGTATAGTATAATATATTATAGCATCATCCTAGATTTTCTCATAACTATACTAATGGAGATAATAAATAGCCTTAAAGTTGTTTACGCAAATTCGTCTATCACAATTGTGCAATATCATTATTTTTATGACATCATCATTTGGATGACGACACAAAATGATATTACGCAATTGTGAGAGATGAATTTGCGTTAAAAACTTAAAGGTTTTATATTATCTCAATTAGTACAGTATATTGTAGCATCATCCTTGGTTTTCTCATAATTATACTAATTGAGCTAATTAATAGACTTGAAGTTTTTTACGCAAGTTCATCTCTAACAATTGCGCGACATCATTTTATGACATCATCTGGATGACGAAATAAAATCATATTGCGCAATTGTGAGAGATAAATTTGCATTAACAACATCAAGATTATGTATTATCAAAATTAGTATAGGACACTAGTACAGTATTATCCTTGGTTTTCTCATAACTATACTAATTGAGATAATAAATAACCTTGCAGTTGTTTACGTGAATTCGTCTCTCACAAAAATTGTGGAATATCATTATTTTTATGACGCCATCATTTGAATAACGACGTAAAATTATATTGCGCAATTGTGAGAGATGAATTTCCGTAAACAACTTTAAGGTTCTTTATTTATCTCAATCAGTATAGTATAGTATATTATAGCATCATCCTAGTGTTTCTCATAAGTATAATAATTGAGATAATAAATAGCCTTGAAGTTATTCACGCAAATTCATCTCTCTCAATTGCGCGATATCATTTTATGACGTCATCACATGAATGACGACATAAAATTATATTGCGCAATTATGAGAGATAAATTTGGATAAACAACTTCAAGGTTATGTATTATTTAAATTAGTATAGTGCACTAGTACAGTATTATCCTTGTTTTTCTCATAACTATTCTAATTGAGATAATAAATGACCGTGCAGCTGTTTACGCAAATTCATCTCTCACAATTTCGCGATATCATTTTATGACGTCATCATCTGGATGATGACATAAAATCAAAGCAAGGGGTAGCGCGCTAAATGCAAATGGTGGGGGTATACTACCCAGGTCAGCGGGTGCGAGTCGGGAATCGGCCCTATTTACAATGTCCAGTTTAAATATCTCAGGTAGGCCAGCCTTCTATATCTATAATAATCCCAGGCGAGAACAAGCAAGCAAGGGGTAGCGCGCTAAATGCAAATGGTGGGGGTATACTACCCAGGTCAGCGGGTGCGAGTCGGGAATCGGCCCAAGGTACATACTAAAATAATCATAACTAAGAAAGTGCCAATAAATAACTAAGCAATAAATAATTAATTCTTTAAGAACAGCTATAAACCGATTTCCTTAAAATGAGTAGAATACCTTTCCATAAATCCTTTGTAGTGTTATCTATTGAATACTATGTAAAATCTTGACGCGATCGTAAAGATCCTTTAGTGATCACTGTCATTTCGGAAAATCGTTTGAGGCAACAGTCATCATACAAACAGGGCCACGCACGAATGAATCCTGTTTTCACGAAGCGAAGGTCAGGGAGCCATAAAAAGGTAACAACAATAGGATATAAAACGACGAATGTATTATGGTGTATGAAATCTAGAAAACCTTTCACACCATCTGCCGATAATCTGGCAACGAGTGCAATAAAAGTAGCGGGCAACGACCCGGTTATCTGCTCTTTAATGGGACACTAATATTTTTTAATACCGAGAGCTTCCTTTTCCATTAAAAAGGTTCAGATTTTAATATCCTGCATTTTAAAGACGTAGGGTAATGGGTACAATGGTTGGCAACTAGGATGGTACAATGGTTGGCCACTAGGGTGGTCCAAAAAATTTGTTTTCCGAATTTTCATGAAGAACACCTGGAAAATTGTTCAAATCCACACAAAAATGAACCCATTTTTTGCTGACAAACCAAATATATTTAGAGGTTGCGCAAGCCCCATGCATTTTAACACGTATTTCCCATAAGAAAAAAGACGTTTTTGTACATTTTGTTCAGAATCCTCAATATTAGCTGAATCGAGTTGAAACTCAATATCTCTGTTCGCAAATAGTCATAGAATACGAATAAAATATTACTTTTCGAATATCACTCCCATAAGTCTGTTTTATAGGGTTCCAAAAACACCCCATAAGTGAAAAAATGGGTTTTGTGAGTTTTTTGCGCTAATTACGTTTTTTTTCGATTTCTTAAATGCAAATTATTTCTAATACATGAATCACTACTTCTTACTGATGATTAGATGTTTAAATGAATCGTATAAACAATTTATTATTGTTTTTAGCAATTTTATCTTAGAATGGAGATAGAAAGTCGCGGTTTTTAACAAACTTTTCCACTTTTTGTCCAATTTTTAATTATAGCAACGTATAAGTTTATTAATGTTAATAAACATAATTTTTTAAACAATTTATTATTGTTGGTAATGATATTCTCTTAGAATAATGTTCGAAAATTGCCGTTTTTTTCTGAAATTTGCAACTTCTTGTTCACTTTTCACTTTGAGTGAGTTGAATAATCAGTTTTAGTTGAAAAATTATTTTTTATTCAAACAAATTTTTATTATTATTATTATTAATATGCAATTCGAAGAATGCTAAAAAGTTGCGATTTTTTCTCAAATTTACAACCATTTGTCTACTTTTCAGTGAAAAGTAGATTTTAATTAAATTAAATTTTTTCAAGAATTTATAATTGTTTATAACTATCTTCCCTTACTTAAGTGATAAAAAGTTGCGGTTTTTTCTGAACTCTTAAAATTTTTGTCCGCTCTTCACTTAGTGAGGTAATAATTAATGCAAGTTAACAAACAATTTAAAAAAAAAAACTGTGACTTTCTATCTCCATTCTAAGAGAAAATTGCTAAAAACGGTAATAAAAGAAAATTTAATTCCTACGTTTTTTTCTGTGTGGAACTCTTTCCAGACAAAATAAATAAGTTTTTGATGAAATAATAGCATTTTAAACTGAAAATATTAGTTTTTAACCAAAAATGAAATAGTTGCATTTTTAGTCAACAATAATTAACTTTCAACCAAAAAAGAATTTAATAGAATAGCTATATTTTCAACCTAATAAATGAATTTTTAAGCAAAAAGATAATTTTTCAACCAAGAAGATTACTTTCCTATAAAAAAGTCGAATTTTCGATAAATACTTGAATTTACAACAAAATTGCTATACTTTCAACCTAAGAATTGAATTTTTAATCAAAAAGATGAATTTTCAATTAAGAAGATAAATTTTCTACCAAAAAAGACGAATTTTTAACGAAATAAATGAATTTTCAACTAAAAAAGATCAACTTTCAACCAATAATGAAACAGTTAAAATTGCAGTAAAAAAATTAATCTTCAACAAAGAAAAGAGAATTTTACACAAAATATTTAAATTTTAAACCAAAAAAGTATTGTTTCAGTTAAAAAGAATAATTTTCAACGAAGAAGATTAATTTATTTTTACTAAAGAAGTCGAATTAAAAAAAAAATACTTGAATTTTTTAACCAAAAAAATGAATTTTCAAGTGAAATGATCAATCTTCAAAAAAAAAAACAAAAAAAAAACAAAACCAAAAAAAAAAGAATTTTCAATCAAATAGTTGTTTTCAACCAGAAAAATAAAATATCAACCAAACAGATAAAATGTAATCCAAGAAGATTAATTTTCAACTAAAAAACTAATTTTCAACGAAATAAATGAATTTTCAGCTAAAAAAGATCGATTTTAAACCAACAATGGAATAGTTAAAATAGCAGTAAAAAAAATTAATTTTCAATTAAAAAAAAACGAATTCTTAACAAAATAGTTGAATTTTCAACAACACAAAAGTATAGTCCCAAAAATATGCCACGGCACTTGCGAGATGGATGCAGAAAGCTGTCATCCTTGGGTAGCTTCGTGTCCTCAAAACACGAGAGTTTCGCCGGCCTGTCGTTGTGATTTCCTCGTATCCTGTGACCACTCATCTTACGGTTGTGAGACGTGGCCATGAATGGGATTTACCGCGGTCCTAGTGGGAGCCGATGTCATTTTTTAGATGACAGCTGCTCCCAGTGGGACCCTGCGGTGGTTGTTAACCTTTGGTTTTTAATTATATATATATAACATACACCATTAAGCCGTATCCCTTTCGGGTTAAGCGTGACTCACTCGGTGAAGAAAGGAGTAATGGGGGTAGGGTATAGATTTTTAGATCGATCTAGAATTCCCGTGTTGTTTATTTAAATAATTTAAACAATTTATTATTATTTTTAGAAATTTTCTCTTAGTATAGGGATAGAAAGTCGCTGTTTTTTCACAAATTTTCCACTTTTTGACTAATTTTTAATTAGAGCGAGGTAATAGGTAATTAATGTTGTGAAACATAATTTTTTGAATAATTTACTATTATTGTTAATAATATTCTCTTTGAATAATTCTATAAATGTATCAAAAATAATTCTTCAACCTCATTGTTATTGTTTATAGCTATCTTCTTCTATATTAATATAGAAGAATTAATTAATCGAAGTTAGAAAAAATAATTATTTGAAAAATTTAGTACTATTGTTAATAATATTCTCTTTGCCTAATGGTAGAAAGTTGCGGTTGTTTCTGAAATTTTGAACTATTTGTCTATTTTTCACTTGCAGTAACTTAATAATTCATTAAGTTTAACAAAAATGATTGCTTGAACAAATTATTATCATTTTCAACTATCTTCTCCTATAGTAATGCTAGATAGTTGCGTTTTTTTCTGAGGTACAGTTATTATTCGTTCATAACTAAAAAGTGAAAGCAAAAATAAAGATTTCACCAAAAAAACTACTTTCCAGCATTACTCTAAGAAAAGATGGTTATAAACAATAAGGAATTTTTCGAATGAGCATGTTTGTTAACTTGCATTAATTATTACCTCACTAAGTGAAAAGTGGACAAAAATTGTAAGAGTTCAGAAAAAACCACAACTTTTTAGCATTTATCTAAGAAAAGATGGTTATAAACATTAATAAATTGTATAAACAACTACGTTTGTTAACTTCCATTATTTACTACTTTACTAAGCAGAAAGTAAGTCAAAAGTTAAAAATTTCACCAGAAGCCGCAACTATCTAGCTTTAATAAAGAAGATAGATATGTAAACAATAATAATTTGCTCATAAATAAGTATTTTTGCTATATTGCATTAATTATCAACTCACTCCAAGCGAAAAGTAGACAGATAGTTGAAGATTTCAGAAAACCCGCAGCTTTCTAGCATTATTCAAATTGAATATTATTATTAATAATAATGAATTGTTTATACAAATTATTTAGTTAATTTGCCTGAATTATTCACCTCACTATATTTGGAAATTTGACAAAAAATGGAAATTTTTTTTAAAAAATGAAATTTTCTAGCATCATTCAAAAAGAATATTATTAAAAATATAATAGTAAATTGATTAAAAAATTAGGTTTGTTAACATTAATGAACTCACTTTGATTAAAAATTGGACAAAAAGTGGGCAAATTTTTTATAACCAGCGACTTTCTAAATCTATTCAATGAGAAAATTGTTTAAACAATTTACGTGAACATCTAATTATCAGTATGAAGTGATATTTTAGGCATTACAAACAATTTGCATTGAAAACCGCAAAAAATATAATTAGTGACAAAAACTCGCAAAATCCACTTTTCACATATGGAGTTTTTCGGGGACCTTATAAAACAGACTTATGGGGGTGATATTTAACAAGTAATATTTCATTCGTGTTTTATGGCTAATTGTGAAGAGAAATGTTGAGTTTCAACTTGATACACCTAATATTGTTACACTTCATGGGGCTTGAGCCACATCTAAATATAATTTTTTTCAAAACAAAAAAATGGATTTATTTTTTGATGGATTCGAACAAACAGCAGAAAACAATTTTTTGGATAAACCAAATGATCAATCTCTCCAGCGATCACCCCATGTTTTTATAGGTGTGCGATAATCAAAACACCCATGTTTCGATTTTCGAAAACCTCGTTTCTTGGAAAATCTTCATTAAAAAAAGAAACGTTCAAGATATGAAAAAATTAATCATACCTTTCGCAGAGTTATTTAATAACCTTTCGAATGATCTATTTTTCATCTCTACAAATTCCAGTGGAAAAATATTCTAAAAAAATATTTTTATGTATATCCAATAGTGAGGAACGGAAAACAGTTGTCAATTAAAAAATAAATAAAATAATATCTTCATCAACTTATTAAAAAAATGTTTATTTCTCCCACAATTTAATTTCTTCAATAATATCAATTTGGCAACAATTTAATGTTTTTTTTCCTAAATTCTATTTCTTCAACAATTTTAGTTCTTAAACAATTCAATGTTTTTTGTGAGAATTTTATTTTATTTTCTAATTTTACAGACATTGAGCGTTTTTGGTCTGCTAAATTCTTTTCCTTTATTTTGTGACTAGATACGGGTGCTTGAGTAGGAAGAGACGATAATGCCCTCTCCTCACACTTTGCCCACTCATCTCTACCAAGAAATAAATAATAAATAATAATAATACATATTATAAAAACATACTAAAATAATAATATAATATAATATAATATGATATGAGATGATGTGATGTGATGTGATGTGATGTGATGTGATGTGATGTGATGTGATGTGATGTGATGTGATGTGATGTGATGTGCTCAGCTGCCTGCTCCGCGGCTTTGTAAAGGAACGCTCCTTTGCCAACCATCTCGTGGTTCCTGACCATTTTTAGGATATATATATCATATATATTTAATTTTTGACCGGGACACTCGGTAAATTAATGGTGCATAACGATACAAGATGCTCGTCAGTCTCGTTGGATATTGTTCCTATAACGAACAATTTTTAAAATGAGTTTCTCTTATATTAGGTGAGACATTAGGTGAGAAATGACAGGTTAGTGTCAACAATATCAAATTCGATTTTTTTTACCCTTAATTCGTGGATATCCTGCTCTTTAATGTCTAAGATAATTTCGTTGATGGAGGCTTAGTTTAACTTCTTTCAAAAATAAATACATTTAATAATTTTAATACAAACTTATGTTGCATTCTTATTAAACGTATCTAAATTAAGCGAATATATAAGAATATTATTAAATAATATGACAATCACTTTTACTTTGTCTATTACAATAGTTAATCTGAATTAAATTCAATTGTTCATAAAAATTAAGATATAAAGAAGCCTATGATTATTTGCTGTTCCAATTCCATAAATTGGATGCGAATCTGACATAATACTAAGTTAAAATCTTAGTTTGACAAAAATACAGAGTCGTTCTCAATGGGAGCAACTTATTTTAATTTCAGATAATTAAATTACAAATTGTCCAAATAAAACACATTTGATCGAATACCTATCATTTAACTTCGCACGATGTAATTAAATTAATTCTTATTATTATAAAATGAAATTATCAATCAATCTCGTATGATGCGAGATGATGGCTTTAACGATGCGAAGTGAGACAAGAATTTATTTTAAGAAAAAGGAAATAGTCTGGCTTTTTTTCACCTTTTCCGTGAAAAAATTACCCTATTTCCCCTTTTTTAAGTTGCTTTTGTGCTGTAAGTTATAGCCTGATTCCGGTGTGAAATTGTAATGCACTCTTGAATTGTTGGGCTTTTCCTTGTAATTGTGGCAACGAGGGTCCACTTGACTCGCGTGCCACTGGGGTCCATGGGACCCATTGATCCCAACCCATTTTGCACGTCCATGCGTTTTATGGGAACTGGCTATGTGGGAGTAGGTCGCAAGAGAAGATACGAGCAAAGATAGAACCTAAGATAGAGGGAAAAAACTGAAGAGACGAGTATACGACAAGAATGTGACAGCAGCTTCAAAAGAACCGCTGCACAGTAGGATACGATATTACGAACTCGAAAAGAGGGACCTTACGCAGTAAACTGACAAGTTTTACCATATCTAGGCTTTGTGAGACGCATACACCGCATTTTTAACTTGAATTTGCGTAGGTCGCAAACTCAAATGAACTTTACCCAAGTACCTAGATTCTCAAAAATGTCTCTTGATATTAGACGGTTGAGCCGCCGCACAGTGGGCAAAAAGCACCTTTTTTGGACAATAATCGTCCAACATTACAATTTGTAATGGATGTGAATGTTTTTTTAGAAATTACCGTAAGTCTTCTACTATCGGCGAGAAATTTCGAGTCCTCTGGCTTTGAAGTTGAAAAAGTAAGTGAAGAAAAAATGGTAGCTCAATGAATGAAGGATCATTTTAAGGTAAAAATGTTGTACGTTCATGAGCCTGAAACGAATATGCCAAAAAAAATTTTACAGCTTACAGACCCGAAAATCTGTTAAAATGTAGGGAAATTTCACAGCTTTTAAAGAGAGTGAAATTTGGAATACAGTTTTTTATTGAAAAAATAATAGGAAAAATCTGAAAAAATTCATGGTAGTACCTTAAACATTTCTAAACAAATTGCTGTTGAAAAATTTGCAGAATATAACAAATTTTTCATTTTTTGTACATAAATATACAACTGTACTATCTTCAGTTATAATGAAGATAATGAAGTGATTTAAATTAGAGCAGTTGGTTGAACTATTTGTAATTATTCACAATTTGAAAGAAGTATGTGCTTCTTTTTCTCCTCGTGCAAATTGCGATATTGGAAGACAGTTTTTTATACTGGAAAGCAAGTGATTCAACAAGATTCAACAACAAAGTTGGTAATTCAGGGTGTCCAGCGACCTTGAAAACCTGGAATCCTAAAAAACAATTTCTTGATGCTATAAAATATGTTTTTCATTCTGTATACCTCAAATATAATAATAATTTTTATAAAAAAAAGTTTGGAAATCTCATAGGATCAGTATTGTCTCCTATTTTAGCTGAAATTGTTATGGAAGATTTAGAGAATGATGTTTTCCAAAAAATTGATTTTAATATTGATTTTTATGCAAGATATGTAGATGATTCAGTACTTAGTGTACATACAAATAATGTTAACACCCTTCTTAATGTGTTTAATAGCATACACCCAAGATTACAATTTACTGTTGAAATTGAAACTGAAGGTAAATTAAATTTTCTCGACATGACTTCAATTAAAACCGATGAAAGGCATATTATCACTGATTGGTATAGGAAAACTATTTGTTCAGGAAGAACACCTAGTTTTCACTAAAATCTCTCTATTCAAAATAAAATAGGAATTATTAAAAATTCAATTAATAGAGCCCTTAAATTATCACATCCAATATTCCATGAAAAAAAAAGTTGAACTTTGTAAACAAATTCTTTTTCTTAACCATTACACTTTTGAGTTCATTGAAAAAAATGTGCAGAACAGAATAAATTACATCAAAAACAAAAACAATTGTCAAAATAAAGTAGACAAAACAGATTATAATATACTTAATACTGTCTGTCTTCCATATTTTGGCAAAATCTCGAAGATCTTGAAGTCAATGTTGGGAAAATTGGGTTTACATACTATTTATAGAGTGTCATTTTTTAGATGACAGTTGCTCCCAGTGGGACCCTGCGGTGGTTGTTAACCTTTAGTTTTTAATTATATATCTGATATATTCGTATTTTTTATTTATATTTATACTGAACGTTAAATTTCGTATTCATGAATTGCATAATATTATTGGCATAATATTAATATTACTAATTATTGAACTTACGCACATGCTACACGATTTTTTATTATTTTGATCTTTTTAATTATTAGGAAGTATGAGAACTCGTGCAGAACCTTAACAATGATTTTTATATTATAATTGACGTTCATTTTATAATTATAAAATGCATTAGACATCTTTGCAATTTCAAATTATTCTTTTTTATCTGCAGAAAAATGATTTTGTACAAATTCGTAGTCTTTTAAGGTTCCCATAAGTGTTTCACAATTCTAATGTATTCAGATTTTTATTATATTACAATTATTATATTGTTCACTTGTAAAAACTTCCAAGTTTTATTGAACCTTTCAACAGAAAAAAAAAATATTCTAAACCACCTGTATACAAAATGTGTTTTCCAACAATTTTAAATCCCATCGGCTTTCCTTCTACTGTATTGTTCGATTATTTTTACTAATGCAATTACTTTTTATGAAATTTTATTATGTTTGCAGTTTTAGTCCATTCATTCATTAACAATAAACTAAATTTTACATGACCTTTATTAATATTTTTATATTCTCTTCGATACTTCATTTGAATCTCCCGCATTTACCGAACTGTCCCGAACCAAAGCATCCATAAAAAATGGCGGCTCCAAAGCCTTCAAGTAGGTACAGATCGTTCCATTAAATTCTGTTTCCAGTGTATTGTATGCATCAGTGGATTCAATTGAACTATCTGTGCCTCACTGTGCTTACTTCAAGTCGTAGGAGTCGCCACTTTTTATAGATGCTTTGGTTCGGGACAGTTCGGTAAATGCGAGAGATTCAAATGTAGTATGGAAGAGAATATAAAATGACCACAAACAAAACACTTTGTTTAAAAATATAATATGTTTCTTTTTGTTTAATGACAAATTGATTCCGAACGAAAACCACGGTTTGCCAACTTCGACCAGTGGGAATGTCATCGAAAAAATGTTTGTTGAAATAACTTTTCCCGAAAAAGTTGTTCACTAGACGTCGAGAAAGGTTTCCTCAAAATTTGAAGAAAATCAGTAGAAAATTGGGGAAATGGCAGCGAGTTGAAGTCAACACACGCTTTCAAACGATTACAAATGTGTACAAAATATATTTTCTGCAGATAAAAAAAAATAAGGTGAAATTGTAAAGATGCCTAATGGATTTCGAGAAAGTGAATGTAAATTATAATATAAAAATCATTATGAAGGTCATGTACGAGTTCTTATACTTCATAATAATTAAAAAGATCAAAATAAGTAATAATCGTGTAGCATGCGCGTAAGTTAAATAATCAGTAACGTTAATATTATGCAATTCATGAATACGACCTTTAACTTTCAAGAAAAATCAACATAGAAATAAGAGAAGTATAATGTAAATATGTAAGGTAAAAATATCCATTGTAAAAAGGATATTTATAATAGGAGCAAATCCTTTAGCGTTTAAAGCGTTTAATAATGGATGATTTTAAATTGAGAACATTGAAAACAGAAGCTTTAAAAATTTGAAACCTTCAAACTAAAATTTTTCAATTCATTTATTCAAAGTAAAAGCTTCTAAAATTGTATAAATCTGTATTGCATTTGTAAAATTATGGCTGAATGTAAAAATTGATGAGACAAAGTTTTCTGAAATAAAAAAATAAATTCACCTTTTTTTCAACATTCAAAATAAAAAAAATTCCAATTGTAAACCTTTAAAATTGAATTACTCTAAAAAAAACGTTCAAGATAAAAAGTAATTTTAAATATAAAATAATAAAAAATAAAATATATACTCTGGAAATATGAAACTTAAATAAATCCGGACTTCATTTAGGAATAAAAAATATTTAGTCCAGAAGAATTGCTGTATTAAAAGTTTTGTGTACTTTTGTGTAGTTTGTGTGTTTTTGTGTTGGAGTAAAAAACAGTTTAGGTATCACAATGCTTCGTTAATGAAATTTGTTGAATTTTCTGGAGTATACATCTGTGATGTACAAATGCTACCCACATGACACCAAAAAAGTTGTATTAGCAGTTTGTAAAAAATTTTCATACATAATTTAATTTTGTTCTATCAATAATTTTGAGTATTATTATTATTGCTTGAAGATAATTAATTGTGGAAATTTAAATATAAAATTAAAAAAAAAATCAAATACATTTTCTTAAACTTTAAGTTTGGTTAATACGCTTTTCACTCTTCCGATTACCCCCGAGTGAAGCACTTAAGAGGGAAAAAATGAATCCTTCAAAAATTACTGGATAAAATTACCAGATGACTGGACTAGCAGAGAAATTCGCGGTGCTAAAAATATTAAAGCCTCAACTGAATTTCTATTTTCTACCTTCCACGTCCTTACCGCTTTTACCGTCTACGTTTTCGCACTCACTTCGCTCGTGCGCTAACCACCGACTCATGCTTCGAGCTCCCGGCTTATGCTGCGAATTTCACAATCGCACACAATCACCTATTTTGCGGACTTGTATCACAAAGAACTATTATGTGACGCATGAAATTTTTTAATTGATAATTATCGATATTATTAATAATTATAAAAAATTATCCGGAATCAGTGCTTATTATACGGGCAAGAAAATCTTTTTGAACAAACTATGCAGCAAATTTATCTAAAGATATTACTGCTGAAGGATAGCCAGGTTAAAAATAGTATTTTTCGATACAAGTGCGCGATCGATGCTTTCATAATTTCAGTTTTTTGAACCGGCCTGCATCTCGTAACAATGAAAGGGTGATTCGTTTCGGGTAATTTGAAGCGCTCCCGTGTCTCCACTCGTGCTCCAGGGAGTATGCCTCGTAAATTTGACGGGGGTCGATTGGCTAGGCATTGAAAATTCACACTTAGCTAGTATGAGGTATGCAAAATATCAGACAAAAATATTCAACCGTGCGGCCGGAAACTGGAAATCCATTTTATAACGCTGACAAATCCCCTTGATGGCAACCATTGATTTTCTTGACATCATGTGCGTGCTCAACAACACCAAAATCATCAAGTACACCTGATTTCAACTCGATTCTCGCACATTTTCTTATCATGTCCCATTTTTGCAAGGGTAAACCCCATTGCAAAATTTTGCAAATTTGACAATTTTCTCATTTACCTGTTACAATTTGCTTTCTTATGCAATTTTTATGACAACATTTTTTTTGCAAAAATATTGCGAAAAAAAATTTAATCACAAGATTTTTGCACTTATAGGTAATTCTCGATTATTTTGACATCATACTCTTGTTCAGTGACCCAAAAAACCTACTAGGTACCAATTTCGTCTTAACTTTCGCAAATTTTCTTACCATGGCCCATTTTTTCATTGACAGGAACCACTGTGAAGCGCAGTAGTGGGGGAAGAGGTTGCAGGTAGCTGTGGGTGAATTGACAAACGCCCTTTTGAATCAGTCTCAACCCACAGACTGACCTCAAATTGACGCCCAAACGCGGGCCCTGAGAGAAAAGTTAACACACTTTTCATCCCATCTTTTACCCTAAACGCTCGCCTTATAAGCAAAGCCCCCTTCGCTCAGAGTACGCGTTACTCTCATCGAAAAAATTACTCTCACTTCTAGGAGTTAATAAACACCCAGTGACTTCCATGATTCAACGAACTTCGGCATGAACTCTTCGGTCCCTCAAAAGCAGGAGTTTGACTAACAGGAGCATCCCCCCCCCCTCCCCCTAGTAATAATCACCAGAGCACGGACCCCTATACAAATCTACCCCCTGTGGAAAACTCACTCCTTGTACAAAATCAAGGCCCTGTGAGAAACCCTCCCCTTAAAAATAATCACCCCTTCCTTTGGAGAATGAATAACTTAGTGGAAAATCCACCCCTGCATTAAATTCACTCCCAGTGCCAGATCACCCGTTTAAAAAAGCTAGTACCTCATACGTGCGCTCCGCGCACGTTTAACCCTTTTGCATGCAATTATTTTATTTGTAAATGAAGTTCAATAAAATACCATGAAATTAATTTTTATTTTAATAACTTTTATTTGTACACGGCATCGCATGGGTGCCCTCTCACGATGCAGATTAAATAATTGTGCAACTCTTAAACATTTGCATGCAAATTTGGAAAAACAATCTAAAGTGACGGCGTGTACAAATTTTTATAGAAATACTTCACAAAGTTTTAAAAAATTTCATAAAGATCCATATCGCTATCTAAGATGTTTACACATCAAAAACTGAAATTAAAAAGTGAAAGGGCGAGATAAAAAAAAAACTATGGTTCTAACAAATTACTGCCCTAATAGCACGGAACATTCCCGGAACGTGTAAAATGTCCGCCGCGTAGGAACGTTCCTCTGGAACGTTCCAAACATAAATTACCATTATTTTTATTATTATCAATAAATATCACGTAAATCGTACGTGATAGGTCAAAATCGATGTCAGTTTATGATATGGATATCATATTATAGTATGGTATATGCGGTACTCAAAACTAAAAAATGACATCCATTTTCACCTATCTCTTACGGTTTACGAGATCATTTTTGTTGAGAATAACAATAATGGAAGGCTCCCCTCAGGTCCCAATGGAACATTCCCAAGTGGCGGACATTTTACACGTTCCGGCAATGTTCCGAAGGTGCCAGCGAAACGTTCCAGGAACGTTCCGTGCTATTAGGATGGTTATATGTTTGATCGACTGTTCAATCACATTAAAAATTACTTAAAAATATATTGCAGAGGGAAAATTAGTCCACAATATTTTGAAAAAGCAGAATATCGTTAAATTGAAGAGATTATTACAGTACTGGAAGCAATTAACAAAAATAATAAAGACTGAAATTAATGAAAAGGAAAGTTTTTACCATTATAAAATATTTTTATATAAATTGATATATATTTTCTTATATAAATGAAAATGTTTAAAATCTTCAAATGGTTTTGATTTTAAAATTAAAAATAACCAAGCTCTGAATATGTTTATGCAAGTTTTTTAAATAATAAATAATTATTGTCAATTTAAAAAGTTTCATAGAGAAAGAGTAATCACAAAGACATTCTTTGTTGATTCCGTAAACAAATTGAGCCTATTTGTTTAAAAATAGCCAAACTCTGAATATGTTCATGAAAATTGTTTAAATAATTAATAATTATTGTCAATTTGAAAAGTTTCATAGCGAAGAGTAATTTCAAAGACATTCTTAGTTGACTCCGTAAATCCTTCCGAAATTTCAAAAGCTTTCATTGCAAAAAAAATGGTACTCAAATCTTTGAAATGTTCGAACATTTTGACTATAAGTGAACTTTCAATGAACAGCCTTCTTTTAAAAACGAGCATCAAGGAAATTACACGTATACCTAAATATTTCTACTTTACCAGCATATGATAGTTTCTTTTAAAGGCGGAGTGGGGATAGAATTATTAGTAGTGTAGGATAAATGTAGACGTCACTGTCGGCGAAAATTCTAACCTACCCCGCTGTTCCTCTCTACCCGCTGAAGTATCAATCCCCTCTTAACAGTTGCCGTGAGTAAAATGGGCGCGCTGTTAAAGAATTGACCACAGACGAAATCCGGGAAACTCCATTAGGAAACAGTTCACCAATCTCACAAAATTTTAGAATAGTAAGGGTAAACGACTCTCCTCCACATCTGATCAGATTTCCAATACTGAACAGATTTGAAAGTTAGATTTTGAGATACTTTCGACTTTTTGATTTATCACGCTAAAGTCCCTGGAATGTTCGTTACCCTGGATCAGTGGTCAATTAGGCCTTTAGCCACCTTGAACATAAAACTTTTTTCCTCTAATTATATCGCGATTAATTTTATTCCTATAAAATCTGTTCGTATCACTAGTTTTTGGATACTTGTTGAATACATTAATTTTGAAAATAAAGAAACATTTGTTTTCAATCAACCACATGAACTTTAACACATACACGTTTCAATTTCTCTGTATGTGCATCGTGCAGCCATTATCTCAGTAAAAATGTGAAAATTACAGAGTTCTTCCTTTTTCGACTCAATTGAACTATTAACTGTAATGTTCAAAATTAAACAATCCCCTTTTCCTATTCAGCAAAAAAAAATATAAACCAAAAGTTTCTTTCTTCGACTTACTACATATGCTAAAACAAAAAAATGTCCCTATTCAAATTCAGAATTGAAAAAGTCCCTCTTCCAATTCAAAAACAAATTAAATACCAACATTTTCTCCCTTTCTGTTGAATAAAAATGTGAACACCGAAAAATGCTTCCCTTTCATCATAAGTAAAATGGTGACAATAAAGAATCTGCCTCGCTTCATTTCAATTAGAGCGTGAATCAAACTATTTAAAAATTAAAAAAATTCCTTGTCTAATTGCTACTTCACTAATTCTAATAAAATTAATAAATTTGGTCCAAGCATGATCAACTTAATTCTGAAGTATTTTCAAACCCAGGAATTCCTACAAATATCGCCTTTTTTTAGCGTCTAAAGTAGACTAATAAAGAATAAACTAGAAAAATTATATACCTTTCAGTAATGTATAATTTGTAAACTTTCACATTAATTCATTAGCAGCATGTGTGCTATAATGAATAAATAAAATGGTTTATTTTTTTAAAAGTCAAACAGACGTTTCTACCTAGTTGAGGGGTCCTCATCAGTGTTTTATTCTAGAAAAAATCTGGAAGGTATGCTTGTAGGGGCTATCGCTGAATTCTGTTGGTATGAAAAAATTATATTTGATAGAAAACGTAAAAAAATATTGGATTTAAACTATTATATTCGCGGCCTGGCTTTTTAATTTTGGTAATGCGAATCGTTATTTTTAAAAACTAAAATCCTTGTTGCAAATATGAGTTAAATTTGTGTATAGTGACATTATTAAACTATTATCCTACAATGAGAGAGGTTTTGGAATATTTTTTAATATTTTTGAAAACGTATATTTTTCAAACTTCGAATCTCATTAATATTTGTTTCAAGATTTTTTCATTAGTATCTTACCTTGAGAAACTCAGACAATTCTGGGAGTAAATAGAAATCGGATTAAAATATTATACAAGATTTGACGTCAGCTCAGTTTAATTATATATGGGTCAAAGTATCTCAAGTGTTCCACTTTTAAATCGATAGTTCTATTTTCAATCAATCTATACAGTTTTCAATTCGTTTTCATATCGAAATAACTCCCCTGAAATATTTTTGCACATCGCGAATTGGCAAATTCCTGAATAATAAAATTTCTGAACAGTTTATAATATTACCGCATTTGAAAGTTCCGAAAGAAAATTGCCGAAATATAAAATATCCGACACTATTATTCTCGACATTATAAAATGTTCAAATTTCAACGTTTAGAAAATGGTTTTTCAACCAATTTTGTTTATTTATTTTAAAAACAATAATGGAATATTTTAATTTAAGAAAATTTTTTTAAATGTTCAATTTTTTTAATTATTGTTTAAATCTTCTATTCGCTTAGTGAAATGTACATAATATCTTGTAGGTACGAAGTGTTACATTTGCAAGTGTTATTCATTGGTCAAGATCTAAGTTGTGAAATTATAAAAATTATTTAATTTACAATTATTTGATTTCATTTAATTCTAATAATAACTATTGATGAATCTTGCAGTATTATTAAAACATGGTTTTATTTTAACGAAGTACAATTAATGAAAAAAAAACAACAAAAAGACAATGAGAATGTGGTGGAAAAATGTTTTTCCGAAATCTTTAAAACAAATTTTTCCAAAAGTTGTCAGAAAACATTGCAATTAAAAAATACTTCTTTAAAAAACATTTTTTCCGTGACGTATATTTAATTAAAAACTTTTCATTCAATTTTGTATCTATTTTTTGTTATTTTTCACACAATATGTTTGTATGAAAAAATAACCTTCCACACTATTTTTTGTGTACGAGAGAAATAATGTTAAGTAATTAGTTCTTCTGTTCTCATGAGGAATTTTGTCTGTGAAGTAAAGTTTTGTTTCTTTATAAATCTCAATGTAGTATCAATACGAAGTAGAAGTAGAAAGAATACCAATTGTCAAGAAACATTGCATTTAAACAATTTGTTCCCCTTCGTTCAATGCAATTCAAATTTTATTTTTAAAAAGTTGTATGTTTCTGATCAATTTCTAAATTTTAATTTTGCACACCAATTTTTTAATTTTTTTAATTTGAAACGTACTGAGTTTTCTGTTACCATTGAAAATTATTTCTGTGTCATTAGAATCATTTCCACAATCACAATGTTGTGACAAATAAATTTTCCAAAGAAACATTGTAGTTAAATAATTATTTGATTATGCTTTCAAATTTAAGCATTGTAGTTAAAGCATTCGTGAAATTATGCAACAAACCGAGATTATTAATGATTAATTAAAATGTTTGTTTTATTTATAATTTCATAATTTTTCAATTTAATTTTCATAATTTGGTAATTGCATAATTCGGAAATTTTATGATTCCGTTTTGAAGTCGGTCAATTTTATTTTTGGATATTTTTAAATTCGGGATTTCATTTGTCAATTAAAAAACTTGTAGCTATTTGAAATTTTATAATTCGGTCATTTATATTTTCGACATTCTTTTTCTTCCATTTGTGTATTCGCTATTTGTTTTTCCATTATTTTTTAAAAGTCGACCCGAATATCCATGCCATTTGCAGTGGATGCACCCCCCTGGTGTAATCAAAGCAAACGAATCGAGACTCATCACCAAAATACGGCGGGTTGTGGAAGCATTAAATGGGCTAATAAAAATAGGTAATGCCCTCAATGTCGTTCCAAACTGTTAAATACCATTAATTGGTGACTACGTGCGGGTAGTTTGCGTTCTATGTAATGCCTTCCGACCCCTATGACCTAGTGACAATTCAGATGACAGAACAATTGCTAATCGTATGATCTAATTGGTATCGAAGCTAATTCTTCTCTAAGAGCGAGTTGAAAAGGATGGTTGGGCAAAGAAGCAGGTAGGTTATAAGGATTTAACAGATGATACTTTTACCGATTTCCCGCGACTCACTGTGGACGAACTGCAATCTTTAACATTGGGTATATACCAGCTGAAGCAGGGCAAATATTACACTGAAGAACACTTATCGAATGACGGAATGTACGCATTCTTTGTGCACCGCAAAGAGGGATCTGTAATCAGAGTACAAATCCAGTCCCGGCATACTTCATCAAAAGCTTATAATCTGTGAATGTGGGAAGCTGTGCTCACTAGGGTGGCTCTTATTTTCAAAGATTGAATTTTCTTCACTGTACCCACCAGTTTGGTTCCATTATATGTAGAAATAATTTCTAAAAAAGTTGAGCTTAATCGGACTAAGGGTAAGTGTGCCCCTGGGCCCTTGAACATAGAAAAAACAATATAATTGAAGAAAGAACAATTTTATTTGTTTATTTTGCAAAATTTTAATTATGTGAAAAAAGCTCTACACAAAATATGTAGATCTATTCAAAACGCACATATTATTATGCAGGAAGTTTTTTCGTATGACTAACCTTTTCCGAGAAAATTTCGAAAATCATTTGTTTTTACTACAAATCTTGACGCTTAGACAATGAATCTTTTTTATAACCTAGGAACTTTCAGTGACACTCACTCACAATTTGAAGAACATACTGTTTCTGTTGTTCGTTCGTCGTAAATAATGTGTTATGTTCTTCCAAAAGCTTAACGCCTCTCTCAGGCGAATCATTCACAACTTTCAATTTACTTACTAACTCCAGTCCCTTAACAAAATTTTCATTTTTAGGTCACGTCGACGGTTCTGTCCTAAGGAATTCATCATTCAAGTTAAAACTTTCGGAAAATTGCGTAGTGCTGGCAGAAACAAATTGCTCAATTCCATTTTTAATAATTCCTGGGATTTCATCGATTTGAACTTGTACTCGCTTCACATTCTCATTTGATGATTCTGTTTCGCGATTCAAAGCTTTGTCCATTTTGATTTTTGATTTTGATGACAATTTCGGATCAAAGAAAGCTTATCCACGTTTGCTAAAGTATTCCATAAGATAACGTTTTAAGTTTTATCATATGTTTTTTGCAAAGATGAGTATTTAAAAGAAATATAATTTTGCAAAAATTGTGCAAAAAAATTGCAACTGCCAAAATGATTGCAATTAATGAAAATATTTGATTCTTTAGGCTTTATGCTTGTCATTAGCGACCATCAATAAATCAATAATATAAATTTCATAGATTTTCATGCTATTACTGGTAGATGACGAAAGGTTAAAAATTATTATGCATTTTTGCAAGGTAAATATGTACTCTAGAAAAATTTTGCAAATGAGAAAATTTGTTCAATTATCTGTTATAATTACTAGCTTCCTATTCAATTTATATTAAAAAAAATTTTTGTAAAAAAATGGCAAAAACAAATTTTGATTGCAAAATTTTGCACGTAATGGCAACCATTGATTTCCTTCACATTATATGCCTGGTCAGCAACCCCAAAATCATCAAGTATACCTGATTTCAACTCGATTCTCGCACATCTTCTTACAATATCCCGTTTTTGCAAGGGTAAGAACTATTGCAAAATTTGGAAAATTTGCTCATTTATCTGTTACAATTTGCTTTCTTATGAAATTTTCATGACAAAAATTTTTGTTTGCAAAAATATTGCGAAAAATGATACTAAATTGCAAAATTTTGGCACTTAGAGATTTCGATTATTTTGATATCATATTCTGGATCAGCGATCCAAAAAACCTACTAGGTACCAATTTCATCTCGATTTTTGCAAATTTTCTTACCATATCCCATTTTTTCATTGACAGACACCACAGTGCGCTGTACGAACACATCCTCATCGTGCGCGGCTCGCTTAACACGCCAGTTTGAGCGCGCCTAAGGCGCGCAACTGTTGGTTCTCGTGCTTCGCGCTCGATTATATATTTTGCCCGCGCTTGGCGCTCGATTATGGATTTCTCTCGCCCTTTCCGCTCAATTATGTATTTTGCCCGCACTTCGCGCTTGATAATGCTCACCCTACTGCTCGGTCTTTGTATTTCCCCCACATTTGTGCACGGACCTTTTAAAAATAAAGGTCAAAGCATTAACAATTGCATTAACAATTGCATTAACAATGCTTGATGCAGCCAAAGATGAGGAAGCGACATTAATACCAACCGCGGAAAGCAGGCACCTTCTGAGAGATGATCACGATTTCATCTTCCGCAGTGATTGATGGACATTCCTCCTCAGATTTTATGAGGTTGTCGCAAAATTCCTTGAAGTAGATGATATTCCTTGAAGTATATATATATATATATATATATATTGTACTGAATGTTCCATTAGATTAAATAAATATATAATATTGTAGAGTAAAACAAATTATAACTTATAAAAGAATACTAAATTATAAGAACTAAATTTAGAATTGTTAGAACATATTTTCTAAGAAAATATATGAAAGGGCAATAATAATTATTAATGGACTTTTATCTTTGATATTTATCAAAATAACCATTTTTTGCAAAGCGTGGATATTTTATGTTGCTCATAAATGTCAAAATGTTTCAATTGTTAATTTATTTTCAATTTGAATGTTTCTTTTCCGAGCTAAGTTACCATCAGTGCGCCTCAAGAAGTATGATGAGAGTTGCACGCAGCGCTCCAAGTGGCTGTTGGCGAACTATATCAATGTGTGCTATTGGGGAGTGGAGGAGGCCAGAGGGGACCTGAATTTTTTCGCCGGGCGCCGTCTATATTTATGGTGGGTAGCTAAGCCCGCATCGCATCTAGACTTATAATATCTTTGCTCAATGCTTTAGGAGTGCAGGTGTATATTTGACGATGGCGCCATCAAACGAGCCCGCAGGTTTTCAAGATAATAGGTGCTTGAGATTATATCCAGATGATTTGTAGATAACTTAATTAAAAAACTTAATAAATTTAAAAAACCAATAGAAAAACAAATAGAAATACATCAATAATTACTGGAATAATTATTTATATATTTCTGTTTGTTTTTCGATTGGGTTTTTTTTCACAAAAACGTGTTTTAATGAAAAACCAAAGATGATGGAAGTATGTATGAAACGTGGTTTAAAAGCAGTTTTTATCTGAAACTTGTAATAATATTTTTGCGAAGTGTTCGAGGGCCGGTACGTACATTTTAAGAGATCATAACTTTATTCGCTGGCTATAACGTTCGTTAATGTTCTATATTTAATAATGTACGTACCGGCCTTTGAACACTTCTTTATAGGTTAGGCCCAGCAAATAACAAAGTTGACACAGTTCGGTAAACAACGAAGGAGTAAGAGAGAAAAATGAAACGTCGACCCCTCAGCGACATGTAGCGGGGAAAGACCTACAGAGCCATCTAACGAGCCCGTAAAACAGGAACAGAATATGTGCCGTCGCGGTTGCCTACTAGTGACCACAGCCTGGAAGATAGTAGGGATGGGCGATACTGCGAAAAAGTATCGATGCCGAAGTATCGATACCACGAAGTACTACAAGGAGACCGCACGCCTATGGCGGAGATGGTGGGAAACAGCCCGCAACCGCGATCGCCTGTCCTCGGATTTTTATTTCTTCCCAGATGAGAGCGCCTCAAGTGGCAAATTAAGGAATTATGATTCCTATAGTAGCAGACGACAATTTAGTTACAAATTTTCTCTGAAGAGGCGCTGTCATCTGGGAAGAAATCTCGCTATGAAGAAAATCGGAGGACAGGCGACCGTGAAATGGCGCCAGGTGAAATACATGGCGTGCGGTCTCCTTGCAGTACTTCGTGGTTTTGAATAAACATATTTTTTCCTTGTATATAAAATTTTTTTCATTTATTTGGCTACTGTGTGAATTTTCCCATTAATTACTTTATAAAAATGTTGCATAAATTGCCTTTATTCTTTAGAAATTAAATATATCAACATTCATGCATTCTTTCGATTTGGATAAAATAAACGATTCTAGTTTATTATTCTCTGGAATTGTTTTCTAAGCCTTCTTCACGAAAAAATACAAAGAAAAACGAAATTGAACAATTTTTTAAAATCAAAATAGATTTTTTATGTTAAAAATATTTATTCTAGAAAAAAAGGTTGAACACAAAATAGTTGTGGGGTTTTAAAATTTTTAAGCCTGCTATAAAAGTGCAACATGAAGAATCAACACCGTTCTGAATAAATTAGAAGAATTACAAGGAACTTTGTTTCCGACGTAAAAACTAGTGACACTCTTAAAATGTGAACTACATGTAAAAATGTTTCGCAGGACAAATGTGTACTTTATTGAGATCTACATTTTTTTATACAAAATTTTTCACTGAAATTGATATTTTTCAAGATAAAGTTCGTTTTTCGATCAAAATCATGAAAAATCGGTGTGATTTTCATTTTTGGTAGATTTTATCGAAAATCATGATTTCACCAAAAAAGAGGGCCATAAAAAAATGGTATTTTCACAAAATGCATAATTTCTCTGTAGAATATTTTTATAAAAAGTCAATCTTTTTCATAATAAATCGTGAAACCCGTGAAAGTAGAGGTCATTTCAAGAATTCACTGTATTCACATATAAACTTTGAACTGTAGCAATTAAGTCGATGTGAAAATGATAAATGTTATGAAAAGTAGCTCTTTTATACGGCTGAACATGAACATTAGAAACTGGCAGCTCTTTAAACTTTTGTGAAATTTAGTGAATTTGTAGACAACTTTGAGGGTGGACATATTTTTTAGTTTTTGATATAAGTGCACTACCGACAGAAAGATTGCATACATTTTCTTTTCCAGCAAAAAAGAAAGAATTGATACGCATTGGGGCGAAATAAAATTTTTGTAATGCGCGTGAATCCCATTTTCTGATTTCTCAAACGCATTGAGACACATTTAGATGAATTGAGACAGCGCAAATTGAATGCGTGTGAATTCATATGAATGCGTGGTCAAGGTAAATTAAAAAAATAATAAAAAGTGCATGCGTCGAGACTTGAAACAGCGATCCCTCGTGTATCAGTCCAGAGTACCCGCCACTGAGCTACCCTTTAAGATTACCGATGGTCAGGATGACTAGCTTGACAGAATATTTTGGGTATAACCTTTTAAGGTTATACCCGGTTAGCTTTCTTTTCATTCTTCTTGGCTGTGATGTTTTTGCCGGCTAGTGCCAGAAATTCGGTAACGAACATCGTTTATTTCTCGGAGTCAAGGAGAACTATTTCAGGCCTCGAGTACGCGACAGAGATAATTGTCGAGAATATGAAGTAGCAGTATATGCGGCACTTCTCATTTTCGATATTTGACTTTATTTCCATGGAAGCATTTGGCGGATCAATATTAGGACTAATGACGTAAGCGTTACAGCGATAGTAATAAAGCACTCTTAGTGCCGCATTATGCCTTTGGATGTATGTTGCTACCGCATGAGTTGTACAACTAGGTAGGATGTATCCTATATGCTCGGGAAATGCATGACACGCTCCGAAGCTATCATCGGGAATGTCTTGGCTCCAAATTTGGTGCATACTCTTCTCGGGGAGCTGTTCGCGGAAGTTCTTCTCCTGTGCTTTCTTGATCCATGCCTTCAGGAATGAGTACTCGAGATAGATGATGTTTGATGCATTTTGCTCACCACTGATATTGAAGTCAAGGCCAAGTGTGTCAGCAGCCTCCTTCGCTGCTATGTACGAAAACTCTTCTTTTTCCAGTTGTTCGTGGTTCCTGACCATTTTGAAGAGAAGGTCTCTTCCATTTGCAACTATGTGTGCTATATCCAGAATAATTCTTTTCTGAAAACATTCGATATTCAGTATTCCCAGACCACCTTGACGGCGTGAGATGTAACTTTGCGGAACAGAAGACTTAAGGAGCATGCTTTTGTTCATGTGCATAACCTTTCTTGATCCGATATTGAGGGATCTGAGCTCGTCTTTCGTCCATGGAGCCACTTCAAATGAATAGAGAACTACCGGGACGGCAAGCATGATCGTCGCAAAAACTTCGTTTCTCGACGATAGTTCGAAAGACAAAATCCTTCTATGAGACGTTTGTATCTGCATCGGAAAGTATCCTTTATAGATGTCACTTCCTGAATGCGGCTCTGTGGCGCCTTGGCGCTGAAGCGCCAAGGTGTCATCAAGGTGTCATCAAGGCTTCAATCTCTTGAGTGTATTTCTTGACAATTCCCAGAGCAAGGGTCACCACATCCACAGGTGCAGCCTTACCCAGGATCGACAGGACATTTTCAGGATCTACCAGTTTTATTCTATGGGAAACTGAGAGAAAATGTATGACTCCTTGAAAGAAAATATTAGTTGAAAGGGTTTGGTTCATAAACCTAAACCTCGAGGGCCCCATTTTTTCTGCTGGGTAACGAGCAGCTCTTAGAGGCACTTGACTCAGGTAATCTATGCCGATTCTTCTTGATAGTTCTATGTCGAAGCTGAGTAGATCTGACACATTTGCTCGAAATCGCTAGTAAATACAGGATTTACCTTTGGA
Organism: Andricus grossulariae; assembly: GCA_011634705.1. NCBI lineage: Eukaryota > Metazoa > Arthropoda > Insecta > Hymenoptera > Cynipidae > Andricus > Andricus grossulariae. The sequence continues at coordinate 67,497,133 of JAABKJ010075445.1, read as the reverse complement.
GACCCCTGCCCCGGAGCTAAATCTAGTTGCTCTTTACTTTCAGCACAGATCTTGAGATTATCCATGTGAAATACATGAGTGACCTTATGCTTTCGATTCCCAGGTGCGTGGCAGAAGTATTCTGTGAAATTGCGAAGTGCGAGAAATAGTGGCAATAATGTGAGGTAAAAGACAAGAGAGCTGATAGTGTCGCCCTAAAAGACACGTTTCTGAAAAATGAAGTTTTCAGTTTCCAGGCCAATAAAAGGTAGCGCTGGTACGATGCTGCGTCTTTGCAGACACATACATCGATGAGCAGGATCTCCCGAGATCCTGCTACGCCCTTCTTTGAGTCACGTTATTCGTACATCTATTGCCACACAAGACCGATTGTCCGAAATATTCCTATCAATCAGAATAGCTGCGAAGATTTTAGACAAGTTATTCGCCTGCAATTCTTGGGTTCAGCTAACTTGCCCATCTTCGGCAGGAGCTGCGCCCTTCCATCAACCACTGAGTAATAGAATTTTTCGAATTTATGTATAAGGTGAAAATGCGGGCCTGATGCTGGTGGGTTGAAAGAGACTTATTTTATCAGATGGATTTAAGACCATCTGGTCCCGGAGCTGAGTAATTCTTCATGCCTCTTATCACTTTTTTCACTTCCTTGGTAGTAATTGGTGGGCATGCCCACTCAGGTGTTATAGGTGCGATACACTGCTCCTTGAAGCTATTTATGTTCTCTCAGTCTTCTTTAAGTGGATGCTGCACTTCGTAGACTGCTCTCCAAAATGCATAGACCTCCCCTGGGTTGGGCAGGTGGTCTTCAGTAACTGAAGGATCTTGAAAGTCAGATAGTACTCATATTCTGTTAACAATATGCTGCCTGGTGGTCAGCAACTTTGACTTGTTGTATGTGTCATGACGGACCCGCAGATCACGCGCGAAATGTCGAACCTTGGCAGTAAAATTTCTCACAGATGTAATTTAGTCAATCACACACTGAATTCGGGATGCGTAGTCCCTTGCTCAGACTATCTTTGTGCTGATTTGATACATTTTTCTTTTGGTCTTAGGATCAGTGGTTGGTTTTGTTATACGATTTGCATCCGCCGAAGCTGTCGCTGCATCATACACGCTACAATTAATAGTTCAGAGGTCGAGCTCTTCAGAAAAAGCTCTACGAAGCTCGTCATCCAGTTCAGTCAGATCTTTAGGCTTGAGAGGAACCTGGATATTAGAGTTTCTCCGGGTCCTGAAGCATCGCTCTTCCTCTATTGGACGCTTGCCCACGGTAGATCTTAGTGTCTCCTCTTTTTCTCTGTTGCCGGCTTGTTCTGGCTGCTGTAGAGTAGGCGCTTCCGGATTATCTTGGCACGGTTTCGCAAAAGAGTTCATGCATTTATACCAATGAAGCGCATTTATTTAGATGAACAAGATATTGTGTTTACATAAATATTTATTCCTTCAGTTGAAGGAAATATTTCATTTGCTTACTAGAATTAAATTATTCATAACAAATAAACAGTTATTCCAGCGAAGTCATTATTTTTTTTTAATCAAATATTTAATAATTTGGCGTAGTTTGTTTCGATTTAATACTTCTTTAGATTAAAGAAATATGTTGCTAAATTCAATATCCATGTTTTTTATTTGAAGAAATATTTCTATGGCATTTATGGTAAGAGTTAAATGCGGCTTTCAACCTTAGAATTTCCATGTTACGACAGCATCGTGGTCATCGCTGTGGAGTTTACACTCGACGGACCCAAGTTCAATTCCTCCTGGAAGTGGACTTTCCATCGAATTTTTCTGTTTCAGTTTCATCACGATTTTAAATGATGTGAATTACTTAAATTAAATATGTATGATAAAAATAATAATAATTATAATTAAGGCTGAAAGAATATATTTGTTCATTTAGGAAAATATGTACTACAGTTGAAGTACGAACTTACTTTATTGCAGTCGCGCATGGTTTAGGCCAAAGAAATATTTTTTTTGTCTTCAATTAATACTTCTTTGATTCAAAGAAATATTTTCCTCCGACCAATAGGTCGTATTTTTGAATGAAACGATGTTAACTTAATCCTACTAACATTTTTCTGGCTGAAAGAAATTATTTTTTTTATTTAAAGTGCATATATTTATTTGCCTCAAATAAATATTTATTTAAAAATAATCAGGACTTTCAATTACTTCAGCCAAGTAAAATTCACTTGGTACAAGTAATCCCTTTTTCAGTGTAGATCCTTGCTCTATTTCCCTATTAATCCCTATATATTTGAAACGATTCAGGGTAAACACTGCCTAGAAATTTCGAATACGTAGAGATACAAAAGCTTTTCGAAACTGTAAATCTGTTTAAAGTTTGCTATCAAACTCGAGGAATTCATTCGACCCCTGAAAAGGTGAATTTGTTCGCCATCTGATTCTCTGTCGCTGGAATCTGAAAATGTAAAACGTATTAATTAATCGTATTATTAAAACCATTAATAAATTAACAAATTTACACGATACTTACTCCAAAATAATTTATTATATATTACAATAAAATAAACCTGATATGTTAGGTATTTGTTTTGCATGGTTATTTAAACAAAGATTAGAAAATTGAATATTATACATTAGTTGATTTGACGGTAAATAAAAAAATATTTGGTTAGGGGATACAAATAATTTTCCCTTTAGAAACACAGTCAACATTATTTTTACATAATTTAACTGAACTTTTATACACTTTTACACTTCTATTTTCATCCACACACCTCACTTTTCGAAAATTTATTATCTTTAGAATATATTACCCTCATGAGTGTCATCCTGAACATCCATAACCTCAGTTTCACCTTCTGCTTTGTTACTTTCGTTCACTATTGTCGAATGGTCAGTGAGTAATTTTTGTTTCATTCTGTAACTTTTGCTCCTTATTTGGTTTAATGTCCTTTTTCTTTCCATGATTCAACCGTAAATTATAATTTACTTCGTTTATTCAAATTCACCGAAATCTATATTTGTTATATTATTTATATTTATTTATAAATACCTCGTATTTGAGTAGTGCCTATCGAAATTCTAAATTATGACCTTTCTAAACTTTCCTGTAATTCTCTAGAAAGCAAACAGAGGCAACCCTACCAACTCCTGATAAGAGCTTACATAACATTTTCTAGTCAGGTTACCCTTTATAACACCCAAATAGTTCCCTGTTTGATGTAGGGAATATTAGGGCATTTTCTGCACGGGAAATCCGATCTGAGCCAATCAGACCCTGAAAATGTTGATAAGCTCGATTTAGAAATTCTGATGGATGAATTTATCTGTAAAAATTCGAAACGGTCTTCTGTTTTTACACTTCGAACATGAATGATTTACAATTTTGATATCGCGATAAAAATACTGTTTGTTTTCTGAAATAATTATACAAAAGAAAAAATAATAAATTTTACGTTTACGTCGAAAATTTTTTGAAATTATGAAATATTTAATTATGACACCCTCCCCCTCCCCCCTTTCTTCCATTTGAAGAACTACCCATCTGGACTCAACGTGTTTCGCCGGGCCTGGTAAGAATATTTTCATTTCATTTTACTAAGATATTGTTTATAACATAAAATTCAATAAAGAATAACGCTTTATATTTTTTACAGCCTTTGCTGGTACTTTAACTTTGTTTACAGCCATCTTAAATAATGTTCACATTTTGTATTTTTATGAAAACTAAACTAGAATATGCGTTAAAATTAATATTTCAAAATTTTGTGATTAGATCATGAGTCATAAGATTATAATAAATAGCATAGGTATTTATAACAAATATGAATGAATGGTGAGATAAATTCACTTTCCGCTTATAAACTTTTGCACAGTGATGTTAAACATTAAGGGCCCTGGAAATCGAGTGTAAATCGCAAAAATGGGATTCAGGCGAAACGTTGAAGCCATTTTGTCTGAATTTTTGTATACAGAATCTAAAGAGTATAGAGACTCTCGGTACAGCTCGACTTTTTTGAAAAGAATTCTATTTTTCATGCAAAAATTAAAAGAAATAAATTGTCGTCCACAACGTCATTGTAGTAATGTGTTCTACTATTTAGCGAAGCAGGGAGTGGGTAAGGAATTTATTTTTCTCGGTTTTTTCTTTGCGCGCTCCAAGTGAGAAAAGGAGAAACTACCACCCGTTATGACTCAAGTCTGCAGGTAATGAAACACAATTTATTTAAATAAATGGAAATTAACTAAAAAACATTTTTAAACATTCCAATAGACCTATAGTAATGATTTCCGGAGAGAAAAGGAGAATAAACTGCTTAAAAGAGTCAATTTCCTGAAGAATGTACATTTTTCGATTTAAGGGTAGTTTTCGGGGCATCGTGGGGCTGTGTTAGGGGCGTCAAATCCATATGTGTGATAGGTCAAATTCTTCATTGGAAAGTACTTTAGAAGCCCTATAACTTTAATGTCAACTTTTCTCTAACCCTGAACAATTATACGAAAAATACCAAAAAGTGACTTTTTCCCATGTATTTTTCGATGCAAATTTTAAGTCCCAACAGGCACCATATAAAATCAAAATTTTGAAAAAAGAAAAGATAGGACCTTTATTTTTTTGAATTTCGAAACTTTTTTGGGAGATCGTTTCCATCTAGCATCAAAACAATTCTTGCAATGCATTTTTGGACCACCCTACTGCGCATAGCTTTGCCCCTGAGCCAGCTTCACCAGAACCGCTTCCGTTCGAGCGCGTCTCGGGGCCTCCTTTTTCTTTTGTGGTTCAGAGCGAGATTTCGCCCTCTGTTCTTCCTGCTGCTTTGCTGGTGTCCCTGCTTCAACGATGTGGGTCCTCAGCTTTTTTGCAGATGGCCTTCTGGCTGTCGTCTCCTCGGGACTCAGAGTAGGCTCTTCCGATCTCTTACCGAGAGCGGAGCCTGCTTCCGTCTGAGTTCCCTTTGAAACCGGGGCCTTTTCGCCTGCTGTCTTCCTGGCTTGTCGTACTTTCTTGGCGAAAAACTCATCAATCTGGTATTCGAAGCTGTTGAACCAGCCGTCTATCCACCCTGCATGTTTCCTCATTTCCTCTATGACCTCTAACGCGCCATCTAACCCTGTTGTTATTGGCTTATACATGCTTTGTTCTGTACCACGATAATCCTTCATCTTTTACAGGATATTCTCTATCTTCAACATCAGACTGAGCCCTCTCTCCATTGGCTTCTTAAATCCCACCTTATGGCCTCTTAACTCGGTATTCTAGAGACACAGTTTGGAACACTACACCCTGGTGCCATTCAGCATTCGCTACGCTTGTTAACGCCTTGGTTCGGAAGTTGCTTCTTCAGGACTACACCTTGACGATTGTCCGCGACTGCTTATTGAATTATGTAACCGTATTCAGCAGAAACTCTGGGTATAGGTCCCCCCTATCCACACCCCGGGGACATGCCCGGTAGCCTGATTAAAGGCGCTAATTCTAATGCGATTGAAATTCGTAGCATCTGAATTGAGATATTTTAGTTTCCAGTTGAGATACCTGATTCAGTATATTACGAATTCGCACCGCCTTCCTTTTGTGAAATTGTCGATTACAATTTTCCTGTTAAAATTTGTCGAATTTTACTGAATATCAAATCATTTATTTAAATTTTGTTGTCGTTGCCTTGTTGTTGTCCTTGACTTTTATAGTAGCAAGCGTATTAAATTTCATTTAGCGTGTCATCAGCATCAAGCCTTAGTAGCTTAGTGTCGTTATCAAGTGCAGTATAAAGTCGTTCAGTCGGTTGTCCGTGTGTTTTTCTCTAGTTTTTGTTGATTTTAAATTGACGGTCAGCCGGAAAAATTGGTTATATTTAGTTTGCATTTGTTTCGACAGTAAGTTGGCATGGATGGCCTTATGAAAAAACTTAGGAACTAAAATAAGTAATCAGAACATTTTATATTTTTCTTACATTATAATATGCACATAGCAGTGCACAACAATCAAGTTATAGAAATCATATACGTGTATATTAAGGTTGATAAAACACAGTGGTCATTCAAAATTCAAATACCATTATTTTAAAATGTGTTCGTTTTAGCTTTCACCTTCATAATTAATTTTAGGAAAATAGCACCGTTTTCAGAAAAATTAAATACATGTGAAGTGACCTTACAAGTTAGGTCGCGATTTTCTGATTGTATCTTCATTATTTTGTGGAATTCGTAATATGACAAAAGTTACTAAAAATAAATTTAGAATACTATTTTCACATATAAAAATAGGATATAAAAGATTTTTATGACTGGATTTTTAGTTAAAAGTACTTGTAAATAACTTTCCGTTACCAATACTTGGAATGCAAGTTACAATTGTAATTTAAAAGTGCTCGAATTTTTCGAGAATTTTCCAACAGTGTAAAGTGATAATAAAAAACTCGTCATGATTATTCTTTTAATTAAAGTTTTCCACTTGAAAGACGGTATAGTTTATATATAATCAGAAAAGAATATAATATTTTATTATTCAGAAAAATGTTATTTATTTTTACTCGATTTACTATTTACAGTCCAAGCTCCGAGCATTGCGGCCACGAGCATCGCCGCTTCCTCGATTTCTCGCTTGAGCGCTACCCCCACTTTAGCGTCGCTCACGAGGACCGAAACATTTGATAGCTAACGCTCCGAGGATTGGGAACGAAACGGCCGAATCTGAAAGTTTTTTTCGGGCAAAATCTTGAAGTTGTTCAGTCAAACAAATTGTTCATTTTATTATACATATAAAAAATTAAATATCAAGAAAAATGTTCGTTATTCAAAATTATTTTTAAACCACTTAACCAAAATTTGCTATGATATAAAATCAAATTTATGTACTGTGAGGCTAACTAATCATTGTTCATTTTACATTTCGTCAAATATTTAAAGGCTTTGGATGAAGACTGAAATTTAAGAATCTTCAATTAGATTAAAATCCAATTTAAAATCCCATTTAACGTTCAACACTCAAGTCAATTCTTGTTTTATTTTCAGGAATTCTATACATTGGATAAAGATGTTCTGGAAAAATATTTATGATAAATAGCAATAATGAAAATGTTCATTTAACAATACCGGCTATCGAACTGGAAGAATATGAACCGCCGGAGGTACATTTTCCTCTAGTTCAACAAAAAAGGGATTTAAAAAGTAAACAAAAGGAACAAGCTCAAAGATTAATAGAAATTCAAAATTTTATAAAAATGGATGATTTAAATGAAAAAGAGAAAGGAAGTTTATTGTCAATATTTTTTTTATTTTCTTATCAATTTAAATTACCTGGGGATAAATTAGGTGCTACTAATGTTTTAAAGCATAAAATTTTAACAACTGACGACAAACCAGTTCATGTAAAACAATACTGTTAACCTCATATTTATGAAGATGAGATCAGGAGACAGACGGATGAATTACTCGCTTCTTGAATAGTTCAGCCGTCTGTTTCAGCTTATAATTCACCATTGTGGATTGTACCCAAAAAGGCTGATTCTCAAGGAAATAAAAAATGGTGGATGGTCATCGATTATCGTTCCTTAAATGAAAAAACAATCGCAGATGCTTAAGCACTTCCTAATATTACTGATATTTTAGACCAGCTTGGAGAAAGTAAATATTTCTCGGTAATGGGCCTCGCTTCAGGGTTTGATCAGATTCCTGTGGATCCGGAATCTCAAGAGAAAACTGCTATTTCCACTCCGTACGGTCATTTGGAGTTCGCTCGTATGCCTTTTGGATTGAAAAATGCTCCAGCAACTTTTCAAAGAATCATGGATTAAGTTCTCACTGGTCTTCAGGGAATTGAACTCTTTGTTTATATGGACGATATTGTTGTTTATGCTTCTGATTTGAAAGATCATACCATATAATAACTCAGGGCGGAGTAAAACCAAATCCCAGGAAAATAGAGGCAGTGAAATTCTTTCCGGTACCTAAAACAAAGAAAAGTATTGAACCATTTTTAGGGTTAGTCGGATATTATAGGCGATTCATTTCGGAATTTGCAAAAATATCGAAACCTTTAACACATTTATTAAGGAAAGATATTCCATTTCAGTGGGCCAATGAAGAACAGAAAGCATTCGAACAACTTAGGGATACAATTAGTTTAGAGCCCATATTACAATATCCCAATTTTACAGAACCCTTTATTATAACAACTGATACATCGTATTATGCCTTAGGAGCAGTTTTGAGTCAGGGAACAATAGGACGAGATCTTCCAATATCTTTCGCGTCACGAGTCTTATTACATGCTGAATTGAATTACCTAACAGTCGAGAAAGAATTATTAGGAATAGTCTTTGGTGTTAGTTATTTTCGACCTTGTATTTATGGACGTAAGTTTACCTTGGTCACTGATCATCGACCTCTGGTGTGGCTCTATAAATTAAAAGATGCAAATTGAAGACTTGCAAGATGGCGTATCGAGCTTTTCGAATATGAGTATGACATTGTTTACCAGCCTGGTAAAATTAATTTGAATGCTGACGCATTATCAAGAAATCCCCCGGAATATAAAGAGGAAGCTCCACTCCCTGTAAAGTTGGTGGATGGTCGTGTTCTGAAGTTTGCGTACTCTGGCCATACCCGCCTGTCATCTGAGCAGGAGATGTGTGATGCTGTTGTTGAGAAAAATGATCAGGAGAGAAATGAACTGCTTGGTCGAGTGTTTCTGAGTGAATTGAACCCCGAAACTGGAGTCGTGAGTAATGTTGATTTTGTCCGGGTGAATCTAAGCAATAATAGTTTTGCTAGGACAAGTCAGGACGACTTTGTCTTTGAAAGGGAGATGATGAAATTGACGTCTCAAAAAAAGTCACTCAGGGACGGGATCCATAACAGGACTAAATTGTTACTGTGACGCCCGCTAGGTCAGACAATTAGGGACCCCGATATCAGGGCGAACGCAGTGACAACAACTAGCTTCAAGCTGTGGGGATTGGGATCCTTTGGCCTTCAATCCATTAAGAAGATTTTAAGGAAATTTGCGGGACTGTAAGGTGCGTAAAAATTGCATGCGAAATAAGGTACTTAAGAGGGGTACACGAATGCCAATGGTGATAACCGATACACCAAAGGAACCGTTTGAGAAAATTCGCATTAATATCATCGGGCCACTTCCGGTAACGCCCCGAGGAAACCAGTACATTTTAACGACTCAATGTGTGTTTTCTAAATATTCTGATGCAATTCCTTTAAAAATTACAGACTCTGTGACTATTGCCCAAGCAATAGTTGAGAATTTTATCTCGAGGTACGGCTGTCCTCGAATAATTCAGTCTTATCAGGGGACAAATTTAACAAGCAGGATAATTAAAAAATTTTGTAAAATATGTAAAATTAAGAAAATCAAATCAGTAGCTTATCATCTGCAGAGTTTAGGATCTTCAGAGCGTAGTCATCACACTCTGATCGAATATCTGCGCCATTCCTAAGGTCCTCATAACTGGGACGAATGTCTTTGATTAGCCGTCTTCTCTTATAACACTGCTGTCCATGAAAGTACGGGTTTTGCTCCGTATACTTTGGTAATTGTAGGGAAGCCGTATTTCCCACAAGTTTTGATGAAAGACCTCCTGAAAGAACGTATGTTGATCATCTGCACGAACTTTTTCTTAAGCTAGATAATATCCAATCCCGGGCTAATGAGAGACTTTAAAATGCCAAAGAAAGATCAGTAAGACATTATGATTTGAAAGCGAATCCTAAACATTTTGAGGTGGGAGCTGTTGTCTATTTAAAAAAGGAAAATAGACGTGATAGAAACGATTCATTATTTGATGGTCCATTTGTGATAGAAAATTTATTGGGAACCCGGAATGCTCAAATTAGAATAGGACCCAATAAGTCAATCACTTTTGGCGTCTCTGATAAACTTTGAATTATGTTTTGCAGTTTGTTATTACCAGAATCAAAGAGAACATTTTTGAGAATCAACCGAAAAGCTCTCTTATATTTCATGCAGATTTAAAAGATTGTGGATCAGATAAGACTTCAAATAAGACTTTTTCGCACTTGTTTGCATTATGATTCAGCAGCGTGTTTTTTGTATATGCTTGTTTTGTCATTATGTGAGTAATGCAGATAATAGATGTAATTCGGCAAATAAAGTGATAATAAATTAAACTTCATACAAATATTGTCGGCACTTTCTTGGGGATATTTCTTTTCCATTATTTTGAAAATTAAAGCAGACGCGAATAGTGATTGACTTATTTTATTGAGGAATAATTTATCAGGTTATGAAAGAATCCTAACAAATCTGCAAGACTTTATAGGTGCAATTTTCAAATAGATTGTAATTTGTCTATTCCTCCAAGGTTATTCAGTGTTCCCAGACCACTTTTCATCTTCTCAAAGGCTTGCAACACATATGATGGCCCATCTTATTAGTTCATGAAATTTTTTTTTTTTCAAATTAGTTTAGCATACCTGTTTGTAATAAAGCAGTCAGATTTATTGTTTTTTAAGTATGCCTCCCTACATTCTGACATATTTGAAATGTAGCAAGAATGGAAAAATTTAATTAGGAATTTTTTTAGATGCATGATGCAATTTTGTATTGTGATATAACGTAGAAGAACGTATAGATACTGACTAAAAAAAATGCCTATATGCCTTTCCCTCGAATCGGTAACAACACCAAAGCCTTTCTAATTATAACGAGTTTCGTGCGAAAGAAGGAGTAAGCCTGAAAATATTTTTTTTAGCAATTTGCTTTCAATAATTTCGAAAATTATAATTGCAATCTAACACAGAAAAAACAAGATTATCCTATTAATAAATTGAGAGGTTTACGGGGTGACTTTGGCTTAATGTGTCAACAAAAGCTCTCCGATTATGAATATCCGGATAATTTTTCGAAAAGGTTTTACTTACATATGCACATGCTAGATTAAAAACGTCTGTAGTAAAATCATAGTTCTTGAAATAATCTTTTTACAGGAAATGATGGAAATATTCATCATATCCATACCATTTATGATAAACTCTTCTAAGCTGGATCGCTCGTATATGGGAAACAGAGAAAATGGTCTTTTCTGGAAATTTAAATTAACTTGAAGAATTTTTACAATAAATGTATTATATTCCGCTTGTGATACAAGTTCATATGAACAATTCGAAGCAACTTAAAAAAGAACACTTTTCAAGACTGTGGAATGTAAATAAGTTGATATTTCCCAAAACAGATGAATGAGATGAAGAAAGTAAAAAAGTTCTAAGACGTTCACTAAATTTCCAAAACAAATAAATTCTAAATTAGCTATGAAGTTAACAATCTGAAGTTATAAAATTCAGAAACTAATTCAAATACTGGAGAAAGCCGCAATGAAAAACAAAAAAGTGCAATCGGTTCAAAAGAAAAAAAAGGACCAGTGTTACTGATTTCCAAAGGGAACACATTAGTATGGTATGGAAGAATTTTAACGAGTCTGCTAGCCTCTATATATTATAACTAGCATTGATGAAGTGAAACTTTTTCCCCAATTTGATTTATGCACCAAACTCCATACCTTCTACTTTCATTAGCAACATTGGCATTACGCTTTCAGTAAAACCTTCCGTATCAGTTTTTAAAATTATAAAATCAATAGCGCTTTTTTCTGGCTCCTATCAATGCCGTAATATAGTACAGTGAAGAACGTGATTGCTTTGGTTCTATACTTTCAACATGGTCAACTATCGCAATAAGGTCGACAAGATTGCTGGTTGAGCTTGTCGCTTAGCAGAGCAAAGCAAAAACACAGCAAAGTTTCTAAGTTGAAAACCAAATACGAGAAGTCAGTGCTTAAATCCATGAATCTTCAAAATGTTCAGCAAATTTGATCACTTCTTTGTTTATTTGCCTTTCAATGTGTCACTTTTCTGCCTGCAGGGGAAACACAAATCTACCAAATTGGTTAAAAGGATTAGAAAATTACGCAGCAGAAGATACCTATACATACCAAACGCCGCTGATTATTAATGAGGATTTATTCCAAAAAGAAGAAAAAGTAGAGACCATTCTTCGACAAATCAAATTTTTCAAACGAAGTGTCTACATTATTGTGCGCAATAAAACTGTCGAGAAAGATATCAATAATTTGAAGCAGCTGATACCTAATGGTTCGCCAACAATTACATTTTTCATAATAATCGACTCTATCCAGAACAACTTTAATATTGCAACAGAAGTAATCAATCTAATCAGCATCTTACTAAAAGGTCGTTTCCGACCAAAATGTTTTGTTCTTCAATTCTCTGATGCACAAAAATCGCTCAATCCCATTAAGAAGAAATTTCTTCAAAATGCTCGCAATAATCAATTCCTTGATGTTAGTATTCTTGAAACCCTTGGAAAAACATCCAACGTGCAGTACTTCAATCCATTTACGAAGATGTATTTGACAAAAGCATACTCATCAGGAACAGCACCACTTCCAGACAAACTTCGAAATATGAATCGTTACCAGCTGGCAGTCTCCGTTTCGCACTATCCCCCGAATGTTTATATAGAATACAATGCATCTGGTTATCCAGTTGACTATTATGGAAGTGATGTACTTTTAATAAAGAATTTCGCGCAAAAGATGAACTTCATTGCTCAGTTTGAGGCAGATGTCAATATAACGATGAAAACAGCTTTTTTCATCCGACAGTTAATTTCGAACAAAATGCAAATCGCTCTCGTCCGTATATATATATTGGTTAATACAATTAATAATAATATATTAATAATATATTATTTAATTATATATGGTTAATAATATATGGTGGTTAAACAACCACCGTACGGTTCCACTGGGAGCAACTGCCATCCAAAAATGACACCGGGTCCCAGCAGAACCGCGGTATATCACACCTATGGCCACGTCTCACGACCATGAGATGAGTGGTCATAGGGCACGATGAAATTACAACGATGGGTTAACGAAACCCTCGTGCGCCTTGAGGACAGTGAAGAGTGATTACAGGCCGTAAGTGCCAGGCCAGCTACTTACAGGCCTGGCACTTACGGTGCCGTTGATTCTGTTAGATTCGAAAAAGTTTTCCACGCTAGTTCCATGTTCCATGCCAGTCAATAATTTTGATTCGTTTGTTCAAAATAGGAAAAACAGAAAAACGGCATGAAACCAAATGATGTTACTAAGCGAAATGTGAAAAAATGGTTGGTAAACATGAATGTCATTTTTGAGTTTTGAGTACCGCATATACTATATACTACACAATAATAAGTTTTCCGTATTATAAACTGACATCGATTTTTACCTATCTCTTACGGCTTACGCAATATTTATTGATGATAAGAACAATAACGGGAAGTTCTCTTTGGAACGTTTCTGGAACCTTACAATGGGGCGGACATTTAATACGTCCCGAGATCGTGCCTAAAACGTTCTGAAAGTGCCCGCGAAATGTTACAGGGACCTTCCAGGAACGACCCGTGCTACTAGGGTAACCTCCATAAGATATAGTCATGTGTATACGGAAATTTTACAGTCAATGCATTGTTGCTTATCTTGCCCATCAAAATACTATGAAATGATGTGGAAATAACTTTTGAAAAATGTCCACTGGTCAAGATATAAGTTTATAAATGCACAATGATGACGAGCTATCAGTTTCACTCATGATGCTTACTTTCCATCTTTTTTAAATTCAGTGTCTACGATAATTTGCTTTGTGAACGATAAACTCAGATTGTTTGTAGTTGAATGTAGCATTTCATTTCCAGGTGTATACGGCATAACGTTGCTGATGACTCTGAAGGCTTTCAAACATTGAGCGCTAATTAAAAACTGCACATTATATATTTTTCTATGTAAATTCAATGGTATTATACACTGTTAGAAATTTTGAGAAAATTCCGACACATTTAAGTTACTAAGGTTATTGAAATTTATGACATTCGGTTGCTGAAAACGAAATTCAGTAACTTTTATAGTGAATTCACTAAATTTTTATTAACTTTCAGAAGCGGTATCTGAAAATTACAAATAAATTCCTAAAATTCCTAAATGATAACAGAATGAAGTGCGCAGTTGCTACTTGTGCACTTCTCGCTTCTCGAAGGGCAATGATGTCTGCTCGAGTCGTTTTTTCTGTATGCGTGTATTTAATGAAAAATAGGGGCAAAAAGTTCTTTTGAATTATTTTAATATAAATACACAGTCCATTACTCGTAGTTTTAAAATGACTTTCTGTGAAAATTTTGGAAATGTCGGTGACCTCGTGCTGACCGACATGTGTACTCATACAGACGCGTCTCGTTGCAAAGGCTTTCGTCTGGCTTTGTGCTCGTTCCGTTATGTACAGTGTGCGGTTCAGTCTTTTAAAAACGAAATGTTAAATGTTAAAAAAGAAATGTTCTTTGAGGTTTCTTTTAGAATGTGCTGACATTCGTAGACTTCTCTCCAAAATGCCTTGACCTTCTCTGGATTGGGCGGGTGGTCGAGAGTAACTGGAGGTTCTTGGATAAGTCAAGATAGGTCAGGGTCCACAGTTTGCACGCGAACAGTCGGACCCTGACAGTGAAATTCCTCCTAGATGTTATGCAGTTAATCACACACTGAATGCGGGACGTGTACTATATTGCCCTGTCTATCTTGGTGCTGAGTTGATGCATTCGTCTCTTGTTCTTATTATTAGCCGTTGCTCTTGTTTTACGGTATGTATCCACCAAAGTTCTTGCTGCATTAAACACACTGCAATTGATAGTCTAGAGGATGGATTCTTCGGATAAATCTCCACGAAGCTCGTCATCCAGTTCAGCCAGATCTTTGGGCTGCGGTTGAGTAGACGCTTAGCTTATATAACCCCTTTCCCGGAGGTTCTCACCGCGGTTTCACAGACGTTGATGTGAAAAATGCGAGAGCTCTGGGTCTTTCTCGCACCACAGAGCATGCAGTCGCGCCATTTAACCTTCTAGTTTAAGGCCATGCTGCTATCATACCACACGAGCAGGTCGTCTCTGAGTCGACCCGTCTACTCGAAAGTATTGAAATTTTGCCGGTCCATCGCATTGACTCTGTCTTGATTGGCTCCCTCGACTCTAGGGTAGTCGGCATTGTTGTCCGACACATTGTCGGAAGCCCTGCTCTGTTCCCTGTTCACGAAGGCTTTATGGCGCGTATGCACAATCTGTGGTGCCAGAAACACCCAAAGCTTCAGCACGTTTCGCATCAATCATTGCGAAATCAAGTCATCTAACACTTGAGAAACTGAAACGTACGGGGAACTCTTCCCCAACCGCTATATGAACAAGCCGCAGACGAAAAGGAGGAAGCGACATTGATTCCAACCGCAGAAAGCAGGTTCCTCCAAAGCCTCAAGCCTGGCTGAAATGGATGCCTACCTCCATGGAGAAATCTCGCAAGAGTCCGACCTGTGGATCACTAATTGCTCAGTTTACGGTGCTGCGAGAGCTTTGCCTGATTCAAGTAAAAGGCTCAAACCGACGATGGATCAAAAGACCAAAAGACGCTTGCATCAACTGAACAAGAAGATTGGATGGGCAAGACTGAGATTATGTGGTAAAAATATTACATCGAACCATTCATCCGTGTAGGAGGAAACTGCTGTTATGTAATACATGGGCTAAAATTCAAGCATGAGGAAGCGCCTTAAGTGAGAGCGCTTGCCGCCCGCTTCACGAACTGACTTTTATTTTCAAAAAGAAAACAGACCACAAATTTCATCATCAAGGTTCATCATGGCCGTAGCTTATGCTATTGAATTGGCTCTTCGTATTGAACGAGGTAATAATTTCTATCGGCAATAAAGAAGCAGGGATAGATTCATCACGGGCTTCAAGGCCCATCTGGCATACCACGTAAAATTGGCGGATCAGTTATTTAATCAACAGACCACGCTATCAAGTCGATGTACTAGTTTACATTCAGAATGACGAGGGGTATCTGAAAACGGATGATTGGGCATTGTTGGCAAGTGCCTTACTACTCGCGTGGAGAAGACGAGAAGACGCAAGCTGCCGTAAATCACGTTTTTACTCTGCTAATATGGTGAATAACAAATTCTCGGGTGGTTCATAGTAATCATGGTTTACAATGACTGGGACAATCACGTTTTGATACTTTTTTGGCGAGTATCTAGACTTTTTTATTAGCTCCCAAAGACTGCTTCCACTCTTACAAAAATGTTTTGTTCTGATGTGATACGTGATGTACGGCAGCTTGTTGTTTCTCGTATTCTAAGCGCGAGGAGTAAGGCACTTTCCAACAATGCTCAAGCCGTACATTGACTTGATAACGTGGTCTGTTTAGTCGATTACTGAGCCGCCACCAATTAAAAAAAACGGAATTGCAATCAAATTTAAAAAATGTTAAAGCCGGTGCGGGGAGAGTGAATATTCTCGTATCGCATTCAAGTTTGAAGTACTTTTTAGTGGTGAGGAACCACAACTTTTCCACACCCCGTTGAATCTGAACTCTTACTTTTATTCTTTTCCATACACCCTAACAAGCAGTAGTAGTTAGTAGTAAACGGTTGGCAACGGTAGTTATGCTTCAGTTATCAATGAGCAGTGGTAGTTATTGGTAAACGGCTGGCAGTGCTAGTTACGCAGCAGTTATCACTAATCAAAAGCAGAAAATGGTAAGTCGTGTGTACAATCAAGTACCCAGTAACAGTTACAGCAAAGTTCAGTTCCACCTTTCATCATCAATTTAACTTCGCACCATCGAGTTGTAACGTCGTGTATTAATTCTAATTGCTACCAAAGTTGAGCATTATTTGATCTTTTACAACTCGTCCTTCCTAGAAGAATCAGTGGTGAACTACGTATTACCATGAAATCATCAACGTCCAAGCTCTCTGGCCTAGCGCCACTCGGTAAATAATCAACCTTCATCTTCTTGATTGTGATCTATTGCTGTTCAGCAAACCTTGAACATGGAAAAACCGTCACCCATTACGGCGTGGTGCACCCGGTGAGTCTGGACCGACAAACTGTAAATGCGCATGAAGCGTTCTCCGAATAGCTCGACATTCTCTGGAACTTCATTCTCTAGTTCATGTAACGCAGTGCTTTACAAATACTCTATATCTTAAATTTAATTCCTACGATTATTTCAAAAACTTTTTATTGAATTATTCCCCAATAATTATTTTTTTATTCCACTCACTTCCTAAATTAGGGAACTTTTTTTTTAAATCAAACCTGAATAATTATACATTTTTTCCTTTATCTGTCGGAAATTATATAAAACTATGTTCAGTTATCGCTTATATCCGCGGCTCTTAAATTAGTTCCATAAACTGAAGAAAAGCTTATTTTTTCCGTATAGGTGTTCATGAAGTACGAGGGTTTTATTGTTTTATGCAATACCGCTAGGTTGCACTCGCAGCGACGAAGCAGACTGCTATGCAGGTGTAGGCTCGGAAAATGTTACTTTCCAACATAAACTCTTGATGTTAATTGAATATTATAAAAAAATTAAATGATTAATAAAAATAAATTATTATATTGAATATTGGATGAAGTTTTTGTCACTTTAAAAATTTAATTATTTTTTAAAATATTAATTTTGATGTCCGCGAAGTATATTTATAGTTATAAATTATATTTATAACTATAAATTATACTCAGCCAACAACCAAAATTCTTCTTTCTTTCGTTGACTAGGCATCCTAACGTCAGCTGTCAGAATACTTAGAATTCCGAGAGCCGCAGCCCCATGAAAATATTAAATTATTTCTAGCAACAAACAGCGCAAGCGCGGTCTCGCCGTCCATCCAGCGCACAGTTGGGTAGAAAAGGTGTCTGGGCAAATCAGTCTACAGGCCACAATTTTGATCCAATTTTAATTTGTTTTTTTAATCAAAGCTAATTAAATTTTCCACAGATCGGTCGAGGCCGATATTGAAAAAAGTTGATTTATTTATTTATTTTTTTAATTTAATAACAAAAATAGAAAAATTTCTTTTTAAAATAGCACCGGTTTTCTAAAAATACTTGGATTGAATCCAAAATACACATAATTAATAAAGCAATTATCCATAAAAGTTGTCTAATAGCTTAGAAATTATTTAAAAACTTATTGAATGTGTTATAAACAAATAAGTGCATGAAAATGGATTCATGGGGATTGGCAGTAATTCGTGAATTGATTTGTACTAAATTTGAAAAATTTATAGAAAAAAAACGTTTTTTACATTAAATTTATGAAATATAATAAATCAGTTGTTATTTTATAAACCAGACATGCCCAACCCGGGGAAATTCCCTTCGGGACCACATGTTTCGCTTCCACCACTTATTCTCCTGGAGAGCGGGAGTGGTGGTAGGCGCGTGCTTCAATCTCTACTCTGTGACGTACACTGCACCCTTGGAAGTGCCAAGGTTTCACTGGTTAATAGCCTGAAAAGCATCCCTGCGTGTCAAGAAAATGCTGAGACACTTGCAGGGAAAATGCAGAAAGCGGTCGTCCTTGGGTCGCTTCGTGTCTTCAGGGTACACGATACTTTTGCCGGATCATCGTATTGAATTCGTCGCAGACTGGCCACCCATCTCACGGTCGTGTGACGTGGTTACAGCTGAAATTTCACCGCGATTTCGCTGGGAGCGGGTGAAATTTTTAAGATTAGCACCTGCTCCCAGCGAAATCCTGCGTTTGTCCTTATGACAAACTTTTAACTATATATATATATATATATATTCATTAATGACGGAGAGATAAATGGAGAGATAGATAGACTTAAAAAACGAGCGTAAGAAGGTTATCTGCAGAGTAGGAGCCATTATCAGAAGTCAAAATATATAAAATAAAGCTAAAATGACGGTATATAATTTTATATTTACACCCACGGTACTGTACGGTACCGAAACCTGGACATACCAAGAAAAGGATAAGAGTAAAATTAACGCGATTGGCATTCAATACCTGCACATTGTGTTCGTTAAAACGCTGAAGGACAAAGTCAGTAACGAGCGAATCAAAGAATGTAGTGTAAAAGAGACGCTGTTTGACAAGTGTGAAAGAAATTTGTTGAGATAGCTTGGGCATTTTGAGAGAATGAAAGATGAACGACTGACGAAATGGGTATATTGGGGTAAGATAAATGGTAGTGTTCCCAGAAGCAGGCCGAGGAAAGGATGTTTGGATTGTGTGCATGAGACCCTAATTCGCCAGGAAACGAAAAACATTGGATACTAATGGGCTTGGATGGAGAGCTTTACATTGTGACTTTGTGAAGCTATTCGTCCGGGGTGATTGCTAGAGAGAAAAATCAGCGACCTGGGCCGAAGCAACGTTGCGGAACGAATGTGTTTTTTAAATAAACAACACGGGAATTCTAGAATAATCTTAAAATATAACCCCCCCCCTCACAGCAAACTGTCTTAAATAAAAAGCTGTATAATTATGGAAAACATTGTCAACGAAAAGAAAGGAACTTCAATAAACAATTATATTTGCGGAGCGGCAACTCAGAAAAAACAGAAGGTAAAATGTTTTTCAGATAAATTTTAGAACGTTTGAAAATTGAACTTATTCTATACCACTTAGGCGTCGTAATTCTCGCTACTTTTCAAATAAAAATGGAGCCATTATGAGGCGATTATTATCGGGGCAACGTTAAAAATCAGAAATTATCTTTGATTCATGTAAAGTTTAACCAGCAAGGTTAATTTGTTTTGCAACGAATCTTTCACCTGGAATCGATGTAAACTTTATCTTTAGTTTTTTCTGTGAAATTACATTCAATCCCGCCATGTTGTAATCAAAATGTTAATTTTGCTTCCTCATAGAGGGAGGTTTATAATGACCTACATTTTCAAATGTACTTTTCTGACATATTTTGATATAATTCGACCCCAGGAGCTCGAAAATAAAGTTTTTAAAAAGTGTCCGTGTGTGTGCATGTGTGTGTGTAACTTTTTTCTGTTCACCATATCTCGAAAAGTTGAAGAACTAGGATCATGAAATTTGGATGAAGTGTAGCTTCGATTGATATCCAGATCTGATAGGATTTTGCGCTAGATCAACCATTTAAAAGTAGTTTTTTCTTACGTTTAGAGATTTAAAAAGAAAAATTTCACCTTCTTTATATAACAAAAATTTTTTGATATTCAAAATACAACGATACGATATTCAGCTTATTTGATCGCGTCTCTGAGACGCATCGATCGACCTATTGTTGAAACTGGTATAACCTACCAGTACCGATTTATGAAGTTTCAAAAAATTGTTTATTCTGTTTATATAAGAAAAACTTTTTTGATATTCTAAATACGACAATATTACATGTAGAGTATTTGTTCGCGGCCTTAAGACGTATCGATTGACCTATTGATGAACCTTCTATGACCCACCAGTACCGATTTATGAAGATTAAAAAAAATGGTTTATTCTGTTTATATGAAAAAACTTTTTTGATTTTCAAAACACGACAACATTATTTGTAGGGTATTTGTTCGCGTCCTTGAGACGCATCGATTGACCTATTGGTGAACATTTTGTGACGGACCAGTACCGATTTATGAAATTTGAAAAAAATTGGTTTATTCTGTTTATATGATAAAAACTTTGTTCATATTAGGAGTGCTACAGTACTGTATCTGACAGGTTTGTTTACGTCTTCGAGGCACGGCGAATAGCCTATTGTCGAACCTTCTATAACCTCTTATTACCTAGACATACCGATTTGTAATTTGAAAAAATATGTTGTTTATCTTGTTGGTGTAAGGAAAAATTTTTTAATATGGGGAATACAACTATAATGTATATCATATATTTGTTCGCGTCTTCGAGACGCATCGATTGCCAAAATTAGGAACACTCATGACTTACCATAACCTACCAATATCGTTTTTAAATTTTTCAACAAAATTATTTCCCTTGTTTATAAGAGGCTTTTCATATATTTGGAATATAACAGTATTGCATTTGATGTAATTGTTCGCGTCTTCGAGACGCGTGGATTGATCTTTTGACGAACTTTCGAATAACATTATTGATTAATCAATAGCTACTCAGAAAGTTTTAAGAAAAGCTACATTGTTTCTATGAGGTTTTAATTTAAAATATAAGACCAACGTAGGTGAAAAAATTGTTCATTGTAACAGAACACATCGATTGACATTTTGGTGGGCCCTCTGATTTTCTGAAAATAAAATTTTCGGAAAGACAGAAACATAAGCTTGAAAAATATGAACCTGAAGCGGTGGAGGTGAATGGAACTCGGATTTCGATTCAGCGACCCTAAAAACATATGTAGAAGGTTTTTGAGGTTTATTGCACGGTTTTTCCTGTCTTTGACCTTGAAATGACCTTGAACCTGACGTGATGGAGGTAAATAGACCTTGGATTCGTATTCAGCGCATCAAAATACATAAGGATAAAGTGGTCTTGTCAAATAGTCCTTATCTTTTTTTTTTGTAAACCAGTGTTATCCACGCAATTATTATTGGCAAATACAGATATGCATAAAACGAATCAGCGACTGCTGCTCATTGAACAGATACTATCCTATCGAAAGTGCGCTCGATTTCGGAATCAGTGGGAGGAATTAGGGGCCAATTATGCACTGATTGTGGTTTAAATCTAAGACCAACTAATGACTTACGAGCCATCGCCAGATGATTGGTTAATTTTGCAGTTAAATTCAGTCTAATGCCTGAAGCGTTCAAGCAAAGACGTTAAGAAACTTATCTGTACAGGGTTGATAATTTAATTTTTACTTCATGATAGTGTAGTATAGAAAGGGAATTAATTCATTTAGATCTATTTAATATTTTATAGCCTTTTTAAACTTGTTTACTTTATAACACTTACAGAATTCACAATTATATTTTCCTTATAGTAGTATTGAAGTATTGAAAATGTCAAAGGTGATAATTACGAGTTATTTAATGAAAGGTATTGAATGAAACAATAGCTTCCATTACGACATATAACAATTGAAACTTGCCGCATTATCTGCCAAGAGGAAATTGTGGAATATAGTCGGCTGACCGACTAAACTTTGTATTAGGATCCACGGCCATGGAACAGCCCTTCTACTATCTTGCAAAGCGATTTATGGATACATAACTCTTTAATCATATTGCTCCTTATTCTACCCAAGGCCAAGATATCTAGTTTGTACAAATGTACGGATACACTATAGAGAAAAATGACTTTGGTTACAGTTCCTTATTAAATATTTATGCAGCTTTGCGGTACTGATATTTGTTTTATTCAATGCTAATTTCTTTCCCTGTAGAATTCCAGAAGCTTCTTAGTAAAAATAAGTTCTAATATAAGGAAACTGGTCATTGCTTGATTTGCAGTGAAAATAATTTCAGAATAATAATTTTAAAAACATTCTGGAAAATCCACTAAAGTCCACTTTGGGGGAAGGTACGTATATTTAAATAACTAAAAAGTGCAATAATTGATTGAAAACCTGTGCAATGCAGCGACAAAATTAGAAATATAAAAATAGTAAGGGCTTCGAATATATTTCATCAGACTTCACTGTTTTCTGGAGAGTGGGAACTTCAGTGACTTCCGAAAATTTCAGGATATTTCAGTGACTTCAGGACACTTTAGTATCTTCAGATTATTTCAGAATATTTCAAGGAAGTCAACTAGCTTGAGGAGACCTCAAAATACTACAGAGCCTTAAGATATTTCAAGTTACTTCAGTAACTTTAGATTATGTCAGTATATTAAAAAAAAATCAAGTGACTTCAGGAGATTACAAGTGACTTTAGGAGACTTCAAGGTACTTCAGGAGACTTCAACACTATTATAAGAGTTTTCAACCCCTCGATTTAACGCTTTACTTTCGTCTGAATTCCCCCGTTATTTACTAAATTAAGTGCATACAGATACAATATATTATATAATAGAAAAGTAGCCATGAAATTCGACTCATAATGAAGACTGAAGTTGATAAATGCATACAACTCAAATTTTTTTACATTTAAATATCTGCTATTTAATTTTCAAAACGTATCAGCGGAAAATTGTTTTCTTTGTTATACAGCTATCTCTAATGAGCCAATTAGACTGTTGTTTAGAAACATACTTTTCTCAATTTAGGTCCTTTTATGTAATTATTTTGCACCAATTGACTTTTTTATGTTTATGCTTTTAATTTAATTGTGTATAGTGTACACTCAACTACCATCTTGATGTGAGAAATGTATTTTGCGAGTCGAAATAATGTCCAAATTAAGTAGCTAGTCGTCGTAGGGTGGAGAGCCTAGTTATAAAGTCAGTCCCACCAAACTACGATTAATGGAGGGGAAGTTTAGGAACAGAATTGGAACCAAGAGAGTCATAGTTGGTTGGTGTTGTATACTGAGAAGGTCATCAGCCTTCAGCAGGTTGGCAATATATGAGAAAATATGTATATCTTTCAAAAGTTTCCGAAAATGTCCCCAAAATTGATATTTCAATACATTGATTAGGTTTCCGAATTTTACAAGTTTTATAATTTTTTATTTACCCTTTCATGAATTTCAACAAATCTTCATGAACTTCTCGACAATTTCCATAAGTTTCCAAAAACTTCATAACCTTTCAAAAGTTTCATAAGTTTACAAAAACTTTATAGATCTCCACAAACTTGCGAAAATTTTTCAAATTTTCCTAAAGTTTCATAAATTTCCATAAATTCCCGAAAGTTTTATAAATGTTCAGAAAATGTATGAAATTCCATGACCCTTCTTTTAGATAATTTTTTGTTTTATTGAAAATGAAATAAATTATACGTATACCCCCATCGCCCAAGAGCTACGGCTCTTGCAGTCAGCCACGTTGCATTGGGCTAACTTCCCAATGCAAGGAACTATGCGGTTACGTCACCAGTATCACGCAGTGCCACCTGCAATAGGCCTCTCTCGGATGGAGGCCATGGTTCAGTTGGGAGTGCCAATAGGACCGAACCGAGGCGACGACCAGACAATGGCCCCGGACAAACGCGAGAACATAGATTTAAGTGGTCGGACCAACTCCAGAGGGACATCCTTACCTGTTGGCAAAGAATGGATTATTTCGGGAGGAATAAAAGCGGGTCCGTCCCGGCGGGCGGAGCGCCCTCCTCAGTCCCCGGTGCGGGCGCTTCATTGCGTTTCAGCAACTGATCTGAATGACTCATTGCAGCGATTTTGGACTCTCGAGGAATTGCCGGAAACTGTTAATAAATTAAAGCCCGCAGATGAAGCCTGCGAGACACTTTTTCGTGAGGCACATATGCGCGGCTCTGATGGTCGGTATGCGGTGCGCCTCCCCTTGAAATCAGATCCACCGGCAATGGCCGTGGAGACACGACGTATGTCGTTAGGCTCACTCTCGCATATGTATCGTCGCTTTTCACGCGACACCAAACTCGCTGAAGCTTATCGCGACTTTCTGATTACGTATGAACAACTCGGGCACATGACGCGTGTTCCTGTGGCAGAGATCGATAGTGTCCATGCGTGGTATTTGCCTCACCATGCCGTGGTACAGTCTAATCAATTCCCTTTAAAATTGCGAGTAGTTTTTTATGCTTCTAGGCTGACACGAGAGAAGCATTGCTTGAACAGCTTTCTCATGTGAGGACCGGCTCTTCAAAGTGACCTCGCTTTGATACTACTTAATTGGCGTAAATATCGATACGTTTTTACGTCTGATATAGTTAAAATGTTTCGGCAAATTGGTGTTGCCCCAGAAGATCAGGATTATCAAAGGATCCTATGGTCCACCAGTTCTAATGAACCTGCAATAGACTACCGGTTGACCACCGTGACCTACGGAACAGCTTGCGCGCCTTATCTCGCTATTCGCACACTGTTGCGATTAGCACAAGATGAGAAGGAGCGATTCCCTCTCGGTGCTCAATGTATCGAGAATAACACCTATGTAGACGATATCTTTGCAGGGGCTGACGAGCTCACCGTGGCTGTCTCCAAAAAAAGAAAAGCTAATTGAGATTCTCAGATCGGCCGTTATCGAACTAGATAAATCGGGGGAAAATCACAAGGATATTCTTCCGGCGTGCCTGAAGCAATCTCACGCTGCAAAGCAGATTAGTAAGGACGCCGATGTAAAGACGTTGGGTGTGCATTGGAATCCAAACCGCGATGGGTTTACCTACAGCATAGTCAATCTCAAAGCATTGGCTGGTGCGGCGACAAAACGAGCTGTTCTTTCAAATATCGCACGTTTGCTCAATCCCCTCGGATGGCTTTCACCAGTCACAGTATCTGCTCAAATTTTAATGTAGGATTTATGGATCCTAAGATGTGACTGGGATACGCCTTTGCCTATTGGCAAATGATGATGATCTATCTGAATTATCCGTGAATCGTTAGTTAGGGGCTTATTCTGGACAGTTTTGTCAGTTACACTGCTTTTCCGTTGCGTCTTCACGTGCCTATGCGGCTGCTGTATATCTTCAAATTGAAGAAGGTAACAAAAATTCACGTGTCTCACATTCAGCTGCCAGAAAAAGGTAGCACGGGTAAAAACAGTCAGTATGCCTGAACTGGAGTTATGTGGAGCTATACTTCTCGTAAAACTCATCTGCCATTTGCAAAAATTAGATGTCTTGAAAAATTTGCTAGTTTACGCTTGGTCAGATAGTCAGATCGTTCTCAATTGGATATGAAAACACCCGCGATCTTGGAAAACTTTCGTCGCGAATCGCGTGTCATATATAAAGAGAGAATTACCTATTGCTACTTGGTCTCATGTTCCTATTAAGGACAGCTCGGCGGATTTAGGGACACGCGGATCTAAGCCTGCAGAGCTGATCCATAAGGCCTCGTGGTGGCGCGGGCCAACATTGCACTCGTTGCCCTCTGAAAATTGGCCCCAGGCTACAACAAGCGTACAAACTTTGCATTCTCGGATCTCCCTGGCTGAACCTGAAATTCTTACAAAGTTCTCTTCTCTCACACGACTGCTTCGTGTAGTGGCGCGCTGCTTACGGCGGCTGATACGCTTGCGAAGACGCAAGCTTAATATGAGTGTGCTTCCTCAGTTCCTGCCTTAGCGTCACGTGTTACGTAAACTTACTCCGACTTTAGACAGCATTGGAATCTTGCGCGTAGGTGGACGTCTTGCGCATTTGAAATCATCGAGCGATTCAAAAAATCCGCTGATTTTACCACACTCCTCAGCGCTTAGCCTGTTAATCGTGCGTCAAGTGCATTATTCTTGTCGTCATGGAGGACCTACACTTACTTCTAGCATTGTAACACGCCAGGCGTGGATTTTAGGTGAAAAGCGTTTGATCAAATCTGTAATTCACAACTGTATTACGTGCCAGCGAGTTAAACCTGGAATAGCGCATCGACTAATGGTCGACCTGTCAGCTACACGAGTGACACCCGCTAGGCCGTTTTCGCCTGCTGGACTCGACTACGCAGGGCCAATTCAAGTGCGTACCACAAAAGGCCGCGTTCGTAAGTCCTATAAGGGTTATATTGTACTATTTGTCTGTTTTGTGATTTGAGCCGTTCACTTGGAAATTGTAAGCGACTGTACCTCAGCGATGGTTATAGCTACTCATCGGAGGTTTTTTCACAACCATCTGTCACAGAAAATTTGATGACACTAAATTATTCTTTTCTGACATATCGCAAGAAACCCTAATTGAAAAACTCTTAGAGGTAAAATCAAATGCTCAAGGTTCAGATGGTATTTTAATTAAAATGATTCGCTTAGCTTTACCAGTCATTTGTCCTATTCTCTTGCATATCTATAACTCATCTCTACAGGTGGGAACCTTTTCTCATACCTGGAAATAGGCGATTATTCGCCCTGTTCCTAAAATATCTAACCCTACCTCTCCCAAAGATTTCCGCCCAATATCCATCCTCTGTAAAGTTAGTTAGCTTATGCTTAGAAAAGGGCCTATTTATTACAAATACTTGGTTTCGACATAAAATGATCCACACGTGCACCTTGTGTAAAGGAAATAACCGCAGAATAATTGACTTCGTTATTGCGTTTGAAAGACTAAGGGAACTAGTTAAAGATAAAAGAGTTATGAGGGGAGCCGAATGCAATACTGATCATTACCTTTTAGTTTCCAAAATAAACTTAGGGCGGGGATGGAAAAGAAAGAAAACAAAAACGAAATAAACGCGAATCAAGATTGAAAATTTATAGAAACCGGAAGTGCGAATAGATTTTCAGAATAAGTTAAACGAACGCATAGATGAGGCAACTTGGGAGGGGCTTAGAAGCAATAAAGATATAGAGGGCGCGTGGACTATGTTACGGGATATTATTGTTAAAACTGCGATTGAAGTATGTGGTACGGCGGTAGTAGGAAGAAAATCTGGTGATGCATGGTGGAATGATAAAATCAAGGCAGCACGAGAAGAAAAGAAAGAAGCGTACGAGAGAACGTTAGACACCAGAGGGCTTAGCGATGAGGAGAGAAGTAGACTTGAAAATGATTACAGACACAAACAGAAGAATGTTAAACGACAAGTCAAGGAAAATAAAGATAAAATCAGAACAGAATAAATTACAAAACGACTTCCAAGGAACCATTGATACCAGTTGTTTCCCAACGGGAATATTATTTCTACGAAATAATATTCGCGTGGGAACAGGAATCTGTTTTCTTTTCTTCGAAATCGCCGTTTCGACGATGCTTGGCGTTTCAAAAGGTTCGTGCCAGCGACCCTGGAACCTTGCCCCTCCACGCGTGGCGCTACCAGCGCGCTAGGAGAGCAAGGCCCCATGGACGAGTCCATATAGGTTCTCCAGTCGCCTGGTGAGGATCTCTCCCCCTCCGGATCGTTCCAACGAACCCGCGACAAGTGAGTTCCGTTCCAGTCGTCGCCCCACGAGGGTCAGCAGCCATCCTCCGCCGAATCCAGTTGCACGCCGGAGGGCTGCTTTTCGCGCCGTGTAACGACGTCCGTACGTCGTAACAACTACTTTTTGTCTACCTTTTTCTGTCACGATCCGTTTTCTTTTGTGAGGTCATATCGACATACTCGGTCAATTTTATGCTTGAACAACGGGTTTTTTTCCTTTTAATGAAGGTAGTGTATAAATTGTTCAGTAAAACCAGAATTTTAATCAAGAAAAATTAAAGGAGTCTTTATTGTGTCTCCCCGGCTTCGGTCCCAAACTCCTTATTACCACTAGTCGGCCGATTCTTGGACATGGAGGCGATCCCCCAGGAACCTGGACCACTCGTAAGTGTCAGTATAAACCAGCTTCCACATTAGACCCTGTAGCTTAGCGCCGGTCTCTCTCTCGCGAGAGGGTCCAGTACGCGTTTGATTCTTATAATTCCGAACTAATAATGCGAACAGTAATCTCTTTCGATTAGCGCCGGTCTCTCTCTTACGAGAGGGTCCAGTAGGGTTTCATTCCGATAATTCCAGGTTGATAACGCGGACAGTAATCTCTTTAGATTAGGGCCGGGCTCTCTCTCACGCGAGGGTCCAGTACGCGTTTGATCCTCCTATTCATCGCCCCCTTTAGATTAGCGCCGGTCTCTCTCTCACGAGAGGGTCCAGTACGGGGTTCTCTCCTATAAATCTGGATTAATAAAGCAGACAGTAACCTCAATAAATTAGCGCCGGTCTCTCTCTCTCCCGAGAGGGTCCAGTGCGCGTTTGATCCTCCTATTCATCGCCCCCTTGAGATTAGCGTCGGTCTCTCTCTCACGAGAGGGTCCAGTACGGGGTTCTCTCCTATAAATCAGGATTATTAAAGCAGACAGTAACCTCAATAAATTAGCGCCGGTCTCTCTTTCACAAGAGGTTCTCGTGCGGAATTTATCTTCCAATTTACGGATTTATAACCCCCTTAACTTAGCGCTGGTCTCTCTCCCCCGAGAGGGCCCAGTACGCGACTCATTTTCCTACTTAGCAAATTATTTACTCAAATAATAACGCTCTAATTTCGAGCCGGTCTCTCTTTCACAAGAGGGTCCAGTGCGGAATTGATCTTCCACTTTCCTGCTTCTTAACCTCCTTAAAATAGCGCCGGTCTCTCTCTTACGAGAGGGTCCAGTACGAAATTTCCGGATTCATAGCCCTTTAGTTTAGCGCCGGTCTCTCTCTCTCTCACGAGAGGGTCCAGTACGCGATTATCGGTATACAATAAATTTATCCTGTGCGTCACCATGAAACTACTATTTAAAGAGATGAAGAAAAGTAAAAGCACAGAGTTTGTGAGCATGAGAAACAACAAAGGTGAAATGCTATATGATACACACGGGATAGTAGACGCTTTTAAAGACTCTTTTAAAGAATTATCCGGAGGTGAAGATATAGGGCAACGGAGCTGCGAGGTAGAAAATAATACATTAGAAAACCCAATTGAAAATGTCTGCGTCACTGAGGTATTTGATATAATTAAGAGTTTAATAAATGGTAAGGCTGCTGGTGTAGACAGTATTAGGGCTGAAATGCTTAAATACGGTGGCGAGTACATACCTTACAGGGTGTGCGAATTGATAAATTTATGCATCGAGACGGGACAAGTCCCAGACGACTGGAGGAAAGCGATTATTGTACCAATATACAAAAGAAAGGGAGATAAGAACAACTGCAATAATTACAGAGGTATCAGCTTACCAAGTACCGTAAGTAAAATACACTCAAAAATACTTATTCGTAGGGTAATGAAAATTACAGAAGAAAAGATATGGGAAGTCCAAAGTGGATTTATGCCAAAGGGTCTCAGCTGCCTGCTCCGCGGCTTTGTAAAGGAACGCTCCTTTGCCAACCATCTCGTGGTTCCTGAACATTTTTAGGAGAGGTGGTCTTGAACATTTTTTCTGGATGAGAGATGCTACTGGGAAGACTTGCCGCGGGTTGGAGATGCCGCAGATGTGACAATTAGTGCTGTGAGGCTTGCTGCAAATTTGTCATTTGAATATGGACTTGAAAATTTATGCCTAGTGAGAGATGCTGCCAGGGAGGCAATAGTCCTGGGTGACTCGCCGCAGTTTTGCCATTTTTATTTGGACTTATATTTTTTTGGAGGGGTGAGATGCCACTGAGAGACTTGCCACTGGTGAGAGATGCCGCAAAAATGTCAATTTCACTGGGAGAAATGCCGCGCGGGAGAGAAGCCGCTAGGTCGAGATGCCGCAGTTGTGACATGTCGCAGATGTGACATGCTGCAGATGTGACATGCCGCACATGTGACATGTCGAATATGTGTCATGCCGCAGATGTGACATGCTGCAGCTGTGACTTGCCGCAAATGTGACTTGCCGCAGAGAGACTTGCCGCATGTGAGATGATATGGACCCGGCCGTCCGTGCTTCTACGGTCTTTTGACACAACGAACCAGAGTTTATCCGACGGTCTGCGCATACTCGGGCCAAGGTTTGACCTACCGTTGGGTGCATCACGGTGACCTGTGACTAACCGACTGCTGTATCTAGTGTCAGACCGACCGCATTTTTGCGGTCGTACCGACCAATCTGCCGCAGTTCATCTGATGGTCGGGCCAAAGTTGGGCCAGAATTGGGCCGACAGTCGGCTGTTCGCCCGCTGCCGATGTCAGTTGCCAACGTCGGTGGGACCCATGGCAGCTTAAAAACACCTTAGTTGGCCCAACTCTGGTTAACGTAGATCGGTTATCAAAGCAGGGCCGACTTTGGGCCGATGGTCAAGCTCTGGCATCCGACCGAATTTTGCTCCTGGGTACGCATATGAACGAAACAGGTTTGTATTTACTTTCGCAGTGCTTTACACAGTTTGCAATTAATTTGAATGATTCTTTTAAAATGTGTTCTTCTCCACTTATTGACAATTCGCTTATGGACACGTTGTCCGCAGGACCAATTTCAAGAGTTTCAGAAAATACTAAACTGAACAAAGATTTAAAAATAATCCCTAATTTTTAATAAAGGCAAGTGCGTTTCGCAAAAAAATCAAATTGGCATTTTAATGATTTTTTTTTAACAGAGCTACTTTTAAAAGACGATAGTTTTGCTGTTTGTCGCTTCTAGCTTCAATCGCTAATCCGCTTAGAAAACTAATGAGATATAACTGACTATATATTAGTGACTTTCTTTAAACGTTAAACGTAATCCGGTACTAGAACACAAAAAGAAACTAGGAGTAAATTTTTCGCAGGTAATTTCGTATTTTTACTCGCTGGTGTAGGTAGAAAATAAATATTACCCATGTTCGATGTAATCTGTCTGCTATTACCTGCTCTGATGGGTAAACAGAAAATATTACCGTGAATTAAGAGTAACTGTCATTGTTTTTTGCAATGAACCAACATCTTTGTCTTTACTGGTGAAAAAGGTGAGTGTTTAAATTCGGAATATGTATAACTTTTTCAATTATTTGTTTTCACGGGCAATTTAACCATAAATTATGCAAATATAGTTCTATGTGACAATAAATGTGACAAATCTCAAAAGTCGCCACAGTCTTTAAAGTAGAAGGAATTATCTGTGGCTCGGGATTTCGATGATTCATTAGGATCGGACCTCTTCTTTTACCATATTAGATATTCAGCGAGGTCCGATCGAATTTTAAATGTTCATTTCGAAGCCTCTGTGTATCGTATGAGATAGACAGAATTCGATCGTTTCTCGTTGTGTATCGCATATGGCAGAAGCAGAGGTCCGATCGTAATGAGGCATCCTGATATGAAAATGTAAAGTTTCATTCGAAAAATTTTCAAACAAAGATGAACAAAATCAAGATGACATCACCTTGTCAGGAAAGTTATTCTAAGAGGTATCTCTGGTTTTGTCTAAGGTATTGTATTAGATGGGAATGTGCAAGCTGCCACCTTGGTTCCCCGCGAAATTCAAAATCGCTAACTTGATATCGATTTTTTAAGAGATGAATTTTGGTCGAGAACCTAATTAAATAGTAATTTGTAGCAAAATCGAAGTAAAGTTAGCTGTAATATTTCAAGATAATAATATTATTAAGAAGATAAATGTTTTAAACTTCATAATGTAACGATCAATTGAAAAGAAAAAAAGACAAATTATTCTACTTACCAATAACATGTAGGTTTTCACTATTGATTCGAAATTTTATGTAATTTGAAATGAATACAAAAACGCATACATATAGTAAAAAACATGTTTTTATTAAATTGAAAAAAACGCAAATACGGGATTCTAAGCTTACTTTCTTCTGGACCTTATTTCGCTGAAACATACCAAAAAAATGCTCACAGACAATTTAATGACATATAACTATGAGCTTCAGATCCCAGATATTTAAATTACAGTAAACCTCCAATTATTTTAAGGACCTTGAAACGTACATGACCAATTATTTTAAAGCTGGAGGGGGCCCCACCCTTAACGCGAGTGGGCAATTTATTTTTATCGGCGACGCTCATTGGCTGCCCCGTTCTTGTATCAATGCGCCATCGGTCGCTACTTTTTCAGACGAAAAGCGCGGGTAATTTGAAATCAATAATAAATACTATCAATAATAACACAAATAAATACACCCGACATTCCTTGATCTGCTGGCCCACGCAGTTTCTCAGCGCGTAGGGCGAGAGAGCGTGGCTGCCAAGGCTGCAGTATTGAAACATTGGACAATCACTATACCATCTGAGCCACGATGACTCCCTAACATGGAATCTTGTTCTTGGTCTCTTTACAAAAATTGCAAATGACGGAACTTTTATTTTGTTTTTATGATACATGAATTTATTACAAAAAATGTCAACCTGTAAACTAACACGTAATGGAAATTTATACCCCTCCCATATTATGTTTTTCACTGATTTATTGCGTGATTTGTTATATATTTATACATATTCTTCTATATACTAAGATATTTGGTACATGAAAGGGTAATCCAAATTAAAAGATTTTTGTATCTTTGAATTTCTAAATTCAAAATTAGTTGATATCATCTGGAAATCTGGAATTCTCTACATGAAGGGTTAAACTGTTTTTTTAAATTATTTATAAACTTAAGAACTTGCAATTTGTATAAAATTTTAAAATGTTTGAATTTACGAACAATTTTATCAAGGAGGCAACAGTGAAAAGCATTTTTATGGCAGTGACAATATCAGAATAACATATTTTCTATTAATTTGTTTATTAATTGGATTACTCATACATTGGCTTCTAATTCCATAACTTTCTTTCGATTTTCAACTCGAGGAGTTGTGAATCTCACCATAATTGAAAATACACAATTTATTTTAATAAGAAACTTTGTATCTAGTTCTATATTTCTTCAATAATATTTTTAATATTCTTCTGAACTGACAATTATTTTAGTCATTTGCTTCAATAAAATCAGATAGGGGAAACCACCCTACAGTAGGTACTAAAATGTTCTTTTATAAAGTTTAACTAATTTTTCGTTAAAAATAAAATATTTCTACAGTTAGAACCATTTGTTAGTACTAAATATTAATGAATCGAATATTTTTCTATTTATTTATTAATTTTTTTCTGAATATGATCGAAGCATACAACTTTTTAAAATACTTTTAATAATGAAAATATTGATTTATAAGCAAGACTAGTATTTTATTTCTCATCATAAAGTGTTTCGAGTTTTGTATATTTTACAAAATTATTTTTCTCGCAGTATTTCATATCCTTTTTATAAATTCTTAGAACACTATCCAAATTTAATTTGGTTCAGATGTTTTACTTTTTTCAAAGCAAATTAATTTCAAATATTGATAATTAAGTAATGCATATTTAGTGTATTTTCTTCTGAAAAAAATGCAAAAACCTTTCATAGACCAAAATCATCGATTAATTTGTTTATTTTGGGCAAACGACCTACTTTTACGTAATATCTTCTTGTCTGTTATAATAATTATCAACAATATGATAGGTAATATTTTAAGATAAAAGCTTTTTTCTCGCGAGTGCCCTCTTCTTTATTAAATTATTTATTCTTTTTTGCAATTACATTTTGGCTGCGTGAAAGGGTTATTGAAACAAAAGAATTTTTATTTCTTTGTATTTCTATACTCAAAATTAGTATTTATTAGTATGATTCAGAGTAAAATACCGGAAGAAAATACATAAGAAGCGAAAAAGCAGATTTGAAATAAACCTAAAGGATTTGAAATTTAAGACAATGCTTGAAGTATGCAATAATCATTAAACAAAAAAAAGCATTATTCTTTGAATTTCTTCATTACATATTAATACTTATATTGTAAGGTTCTTTTTTTCTCTTTTAACAAATTCAACTTTTAAAAATTATTCTTCATTCAACTTTATTACACATTTAATATATAAGCGAAGAATTTCAAAATATTTTTGATCAGTTAAAAAACTTCAGAGTTAAAAAATGTTCAAACAAATTTCACAATTTTTTCAGTAAACCCTCCAAGGATACGAATCAGTGATTTAATTCTATGTTGGGCTATTTTATTTATTTTCAAATTGGATAACCTATACATTGGATTTCAATTTAATAACTTTCTTTGGATTTTCAATTAAAGGAATGATACATTTTACCTGATTTTTTCAATACAAAAATGCAACGATGCAATAAAATCAGACATAATTGAAGATGTATTAGCTTCTTCGTAGCTACATTTTTTTTCAATTATAAAAAAATTTAGGGATCATTTTGGCCACTGCAAGGAATATATTTTTTTTAACATGTGTACCCGCTTGAATTTAATTGAGGATGGTAACTTGTTCTTGGGCTCCGTAGAAGAAATGACAGGCGACACACGTTTTATTTTCTTTTTAAAATATATATGAAGTTATCACAAAAAATATCAGTTATGCTTGAGTCCTGCCCATAAACTAAGATGTAATGGGAATTTCTCCTTTTTACATATTATGTTCTTTGTCGATTTATTATGTCATTTATTATGGAACATCATTTTGTAATGGTTATTTCTTAGGCTTGCATACCAATGCTTTCCTTTCTCAACCTATGTTAGAAATCACGTATCAGGAAATAAGTTCTTTTGAGAAGAAGATCATCGTTCATGATATTGTTATCAGTGATACGTTCTCTACTTATCAGGTCATATTCACATAAACTGTCATGGGTGCTTTGTGTATTTTTATTGACATAACTTTATAACCTTTTATTTCATGTTTACAAAACACTTTGAAATTACTAATTTTTGTTGTTAAGTTCTGAATTTTTTTCATGCGGAGAAATACATCTGATGCTCTTATTTCTTTGGAAAGCTGCAATATTAAATCTTAGTTTTCGCAAGTATTCCATATTATTTTTATATTGTTCTACGTCTCACTTCAACCACAAGTTACAATAACATTATCCAACTTCAAGCCAAGAAATAATTCAAATCATCCATAAGGTTATAAGTTTTAATTTTCGATAAAATCAGCTCCAACAAGATATTTGGTACGTGAGACGAAAAAAGAGGGAGAAAAAGAGAAAAAGTCAACCAAAAACCAACCTCTCACTTTTTTCTTTCTCCGTCCTTTTTATACTACCAGGGAACCAACATGTTTCGGGGCCAATTGAGACCCCCTAATCAGGGATCATTTATAGGAAAACTACAAAGTCTAATTAAAAATACTTATGTAAGTTAAATAATCAAAACGTAATACCTGAATTTGAAAAAGAGACATATACATACACAAATACACAGAAAAATACATACACATGCATATACAGACTTATGCATACTTTTCCTTTTAATGATTACTATGTCTAATTTTGCATTTATTTTTTGCATTTATTTAGCCCTCCACGTGCCAGGGCAAGTGACACAATTTTCAAGGAAACCCCTCGAAATAACTCAAACATCATAAAACGCACATGTTACAAGAATTATTACAGATCTAAAGGAAAACCCAAACTATAAGATATCATTCAAAAATCACTATACATTTTTCAGAAATGAACACAAAAACAAGATATCCAAAATAATCTGAAAAGACATAAAAAAAATATAAGAACAAATTCAGCATAATATTATTACAAAGGTACTCATTGGTACATAAAAAGAATTATGCACATATTTTATATGTGGCATCTTCCTCAGGCTACCTTTAGTTATAGGCAACGAGGGTATACAACTTATTTTTGATAAGCATCTGGGTGATTTTTTTAATTCAAAAATTATGTTCATCCTATATGGCAACCTTATTTTTAGATAAGTACCAGGATGGCATTTTAAATAATATGTACAACACATTAGCAACCTTATTTTTCAATAAGTACCGGGAAGACATTTTTTAGAAAAATATTCTAATATATACCATGTATAAAAGTAAAAAAATTTTGTTGTTAAAGTCTGAAAATATGTAACTTATGAATATTAAGGAAAATAGATCATAGTGCCCAGATCTAATGTTTATGGTTGATTATGAACCAACCTATTTAAATTATTACATTTTACAATTAGGAAAATAAACAATGAAAAATGTAATGTATTTCTAACATTGCTAATATTTAATGCATTATTCTTTCAAAAATTATAAGTAAAAAATAGATGTCTTTCAAGAAATTGAGGTAAAATTATTAAGACTCAATTAAAAGAACTCATTTAACTTGCATAAGTATTTTTAATTAGACCTTGTAGTTTCCCTATTAATCATCCCTGATGAGGGAGTCTTAATTGGCCCCGAAACATGTTGGTTCCCTGGTAGTATAAAGAGGACGGAGGACGGAGAACGGAAAAAGTGAGAGGTTGGTTTTTGGTTAACTTTTTCTCTTTTTCTCCCCCTTTTTGCATTTGGTTATTTTTGTGTCTAATAAGCCGAAAACTGAGATAGTTTGAAATTCTGTTTTTTTTTAATTGTGAATCTTTTTCATGCTCATTCTACATAAAATTACTCATGATAAAATAGATTTCTTTTCGATCTTAATTTAAAAATGTTTAAATAGAGACACTAAACTGATGATTCATTCCAATCTGCAGAGCCCGTCATCAGGGATCATTTATAGGAAAACTACAAGGTCTAATTAAAAATACTTATGCAAGTTACATGAATTCTTTTAATTGAGTCTTAATAATTTTACCTCAATTTCTTGAAAGGCATCTATTTTTTATTTACAATTTTTGAAAGAAGAATGCATTAAATATTAGCAATGTTAGAAATACATTAAATTTTTCATTGTTTATTTTCCTATTTGGAAAATGTAATAATCTAAATAGATTGGTTCATAATCAACCATAAACATTAGATCTGGGCTCTATGATGTATTTTCCTTAATATTAAGAATTTACATATTTTCAGGCTTTAACAACAACAACATTTTTTTACTTTTATACATGATATATGTTAGAAGATTTTTCTAAAAAATGTCTTCCCGGTACTTATTGAAAAATAAGGTTGCTAATGGGATGTACATATTATTTAAAATGTCATCCTGGTACTTATCTAAAAATCAGGTTGCCATATAGGATGTACATAATTTTTGAATTAAAAAAATTACCCAGATGCTTAAGAAAAATAAGTTGTATACCCTCGTTGCCTATAACCAAAGGTAGCCTGAGGAAGATGCCGTATATAAAATATGTGCATAATTGTTTTTATGTACCAATGAGTACCTTCGTAATAATGTTATGCTGAATTTGTTCTCAAATTTCTTTTTAATCATGTTTTTTTTGTTTTCAGATTATTTTTTATATCTTGTTTTTGTGTTCATTTCTGAAAAATTTATAGTGATTTTTGAATGATTTCTTATAGTTTGGATTTTTCTTTAGATCTGTAAAAATTCTTGTAACATGTGCGTTTTATGATGTTTGAGTTATTTCGAGGGGTTTCCTTGAAAATTGTGTCACTTGTCCTGGCACGTGGAGGGCTAAGAAAGAAAAGGGTCTTAGTTAAAAGCTTCTCTCTCTCTCTCTCTCTCTCTAAAAAGTGGGATGAAGCTATTTCAAAAATCTGGCTACGCTTTGAGGGTTTTCATTTCAGAAAGGAAAGTTAGTTGGCCTCGTGATGTTGAATACTTCACTACGTAATTTGCATAGTACATTTTTCAGTTTATAAAAAAATTTTCACATTTCTAATATATATCTAAATAAAATTTCCTCAATTTTCCGAGACTGTGTTTCTGATTTTATACAGTAGTGTCGTGATGTACCGTGTGACACAGATTAGATTATAAGGCATGTACATATCCATACACGTGAAATTAATGATTACCATATTTGTTTGAATTTTAAATAATTATTTGAATGGATAGAATTTTAAATACTTATTTATTTTTATTATAAAGAATAATTTTACATTATTCACATGTTACAAGCACTTTAATCACACTTGTAACATTTTTATTGTAAGTTTGCAGTTTTTAACTGAACGTTCTGTAAACGGGTTGACACACTTATCGGCAAAGGCTTGACAGGAAGTGATCAAGTCAGGGTTTTTAGTCAAACACGTTCAGAACTTCAAGGGCAAGTCACAGTTGATTTGGAATGAAACTAATGTTTTATTTGCACTTTTTTATAATTAATCTGAAGAATGATACTCGTCCGGAACACTGAGAAATCTACAAGAGAGAGAGAGAGAGACATACTCAAATTATATTATCTTCCACCAGCCTACCAACCAGTATCCAGTCCATATACCGACGCAGGCATGATAAGCATACTCGGAGACCGAGCGAGAGGCCTACGAAAGCCAACCCCACCACTTACCACTACAGTTGTAGTGTCCGTGAGCTCCACTGGCTCGTGCCTTAAAGTGGTTTGGTAAGTAGAGCGGGGGGCTTTTCGTAGACGCATCCCCATTACTCGAATGCTGGCTTGCGGACTCTGATACGATCGTCCGTCTTGTAAAATTCAGCGTTGAGGCATTAGCTCCCTTTCTTCGCGGACGGTCAGATATATTTTTTACGAGCGTGAGAACTGAAGGTCGGCCCGGTGGTAGAGCCATATATCTTTCAGTAAGCGGCTTTTAATGTAGTAAGTTGTTGAGTCATCGGTTAGTAAATATGACAGATTTTGGCTATGACGTCAGTGGACGCCATGTTTTGTTGATTAAACGTCCTTTTCCGAAGCGAGAGGATGATGGCATAGTCATAGTTAACTGTCTTGCCCGGAATTAACTTTTACGGCCATTGGAACGGTAGCTTATCATTTCAGTTAGATACGGTTTTGTTGTCAAGGATAATCGTAACCTACAATAATGTAAAACATAGATTGGTAGAATTGAGAGTGAAGCGTTGTCACTTCCGTAGCGTGGTCATTCCTGGTCAGCCCTCTATCTCAATGGAAATACAATGGAGAACTTTTCCATCGTCGCGTTTATCAATGAAAGGGCGATCCTTCTTCTGAGGATCGCCGTTTTCCCTGCTTACCATTATCAAAAAGAAAAAGGATAAGAATGAGCACTCCTAATGAGCAGAATAAAAGGAAATAAATTTACTTTCATCCTGAAATTGCGACGCGTAAACTAGTGATTGATATTTGAAAACTGCTAGAGTTTAACCTTACTGGGAACAATCATTACCGACAAAATTTCAAGAGTAGAAATTTCCATTTTGGACTGGAAAGAGGAGATTAATTTACCATTTTCTACAGAGCTGAATTTTGATTTAAACACCTCTTGATTTTCTTGAGTTTAGCGAATGTAGGAGATCGAGTGGAAGAAACCATAGTCTCTTTGGTTCACCCGCTTTCCCATTCAATTGTTATTTAGTGAACCGTCTGAATTATTAACATCCCACAAGGATAGAAAGGACTGAAATCTGGGATCGATGTTTCTTCGTTCCTTTACAGAAAATACACAAACTCGAAGGAGTAAAGAAAAGTATGTCCGTGAGCCTCACGAACAAGACAAACACAGTTCACTTGGATCATCCCCAATTATGGTCACGAGTCGTTTCTTGCGTCTTTCCTGAATTGCGGATAGCGATTTAAGACTGTTCAGATTTTTGCTCACTATCCTGTCGGCAATTGCTTGCCAATATCTTACCAATGCGCGATACGTTATCTGAGGCAGTCAGAACGCCTCAAGAGATACGAGTAGCTAATCTGTCATTACTAGAAAGATGTATTTCACTATGGTTAGAGCGGCTGTCCCATCAATTCTTATACTCATGAAACTTTACCTTCGTTTTAGGTCACGTGATCGTATATCCAGATATTTTAAATAAAATATCTTTTTCCTATTTATCAATTACAAAAGAATGTGGTGTTTAATTTGAAATTCGGCCTACACCCCCTCTCTCTCTCTCTCTCTCTCTCCCTCTCTCTCATCGCAAACTTATGTGCATGAGTATGCTTCACAGGTTTTAGCTATTGATAGCCCACGCCACTCTTCGAGAATGCTGAGGTGGGTGGAGAGCGAGGGACGAGCAGTGGAATTCAATGGACTTGTGTGGCTCCAATATTTCAGGGCGGTGTAATTCACACCTAGCGACAACCGAGAAGTTTTATTTTACCTTACTAGGCTAAAGTCTGGAATAACGGGCCAGATAGGTCCAGCGGAAAATATGACGCTGTATTTTCTTCTTGAAATTTCCCGGTCACAGTCAGGAAACAGCTTTATATTATTTCAGCTCTATAATATACATATTTTTAAAAACGTGATTCATTAATAATCATGAGTGAACATTTAAATAAGTTTGAAATGTATTTCGTTACATTTTCGTTACATTATTGTCAATGATAAAAGATACTTTGGCACTTCCGAAATTGTGCTCTTTGTAAGACTCTTATTTGCTAAAATGGTTACTTTTTTGGCAATCACCGACTTTTCAATCAATGAAAAATGTAGAAAAACTACAAAGGAATGATTTATTTTACACTACTCATAATTTCGTATGGAATTATGAAAGAAGTGATTCTGCACAAATCAACTTAACTCGTCAAAAATCTGAAAAATCACTTGATTTCTTTTAAATTCGCTCGAAATTTCGTTGAAATGCCTTGACACCTTTGAAAATATTTTTATGTCATTTAAATCTTTCAAATTTTTCAAAATATCTAGAAATCCTTTAAAACTTTTAACCTCGTTTTGAATTCCTTCGCAACCTTCAAAATCTTTGAAATAGTTAGAAATCTGTAGAAAACATATAAAATCCTTTGAAAATAGAATAAAGCAAATCTGCATCGATTAGAGTAGTAATACATCCTTGACGCATTGATACCACAGTAGATGTTTTCTGGTTTGATGCATGAATTTGTAGTGTTGTGATTCTCAGAATTCTGGATTATTGCCTCAATTCTTATCCCGATTGCTGAACTTTTCCGCTATGAAAATTGTATTGGATATAATTTCTGTCATTTACTGCAGCCAAATTGGAAAGTCACGGAGAGAAACTTCATGAACCTCAATTTTATTTTAAAATAAGTTACCTTCCTGTTATGTTTTCAGGGGGGAGGAAGTTTTTTGACAAATATAACTAACATGCAACGTTCACTCAGCATCTTCCAGATTCCTGTGAGAAATTGTTGACCAATATGATTTGCTTTTGTTTGAGTTGAGTGCAATATTATAATTTTTTATTTTTCGTAGTAATTAACATTATCTCAAATTTTGCTCTGGCTTCCTCAGTTAAACTTTGATTGATTCGTAGAACATTTTCTGCTGGTGAAAATCCATACATATCGCTTGACAAAACATCAAAATAACGAAAAATATCGCATAAAGTTTGTCTGGCCAATGTACAATGCATTTCCTTAGAAAAGTTACAAACATGAGTTCTAAGTTACTTTTCAGGAAGAATCTTCTTTTTGATTTCCATTAGTGACGTTTCTCTTTCCTTTTTAGCTCCATCTATCCACTCTTCCATTCTTAATAATAGTTTGATTTCACGGATTCTTTATTAGCAGCATCCTTTCGTTGGTCCGCTTCACAATCCACTACATTTGGAAAATTATAAGGATTTCCAAAATCCTACCGGGATTTTGAGGAATTCCAGAGGATTTCAGAAGATTTGAATGATTTTATAGGACCACGAAGTATTTTAAAGATTTCATAAGATTTTAACTATCTTGTCGGATTTCTGAGAAATTCACCAGGTTGCAAGGACTTCAAATAATTTAAAAATTCTTCAAAAGGTTTCAAGGGATTTCAAGAGATTCTGCAGGATTTTTAAAATCTAGATTTAATTTGGATCGATTACTCCAAAATTTTTTATAATTTATTCCAATGCTGATTATCCTATAATAGTTTTCTATATAATCATCTTCTGGAATAAATTTTCTTTAATCGCGGGAAAATTATAGGAAATTCATTATAAGAAAATCGTTATAAGTTTATACTGATTGTCCTAAAATTGGGTCAAATCTGTAAAAGAGTAATTATTATCAGTAGGCCCTTGCTAAAATAGTTATTATTCTTTGTTTATTGCACAGAAATATACTAAAATATCTCAATTTTGATTAACTAACACTTCTGTTATAAATTTTTATTTGAACTAGGGTTACCTTCATGATTCGCATGTTTGTTACTTATCCCAAAATTCGCCAGAAAGTCCCTTGTTTTGGGCGGCATGCCTGATGATATTTCTGTAAAAAGACAAGCAAGAATAATGAATTCGTCTTGTTAACAATGTTTTGAAGATAGTAAAACTAGAACTCTATCATGCCATTTTATTCCGCATAAGTCAGTTATAATTTTTCAAGACTCTCAGTATAGTGAATCAATGCCAAGTACAAAAAAATCGTATATCTTTGAATGTAAATTATTCTTGAATGTCAACATAAATGGTGAAATCAGGGTTCGACAAGTCATTTCAAAAGATATAAATATTTAAACTTGAAATATAATAAACCTTCAGTTGTAAAATCGTTAGTAAAAAACGCTATTTTGTTAAGTTTTCAACCTTATTTGAACAATGGTAGAAATCTATGGTAAAG
The DNA here is from genome assembly GCA_011634705.1 of Andricus grossulariae. Lineage (NCBI taxonomy): Eukaryota > Metazoa > Arthropoda > Insecta > Hymenoptera > Cynipidae > Andricus > Andricus grossulariae. Next base: position 67,454,459 of record JAABKJ010075445.1, on the reverse strand, counting down.
CCTTGGAAACGATTACGACATCTCCACCGACAAAATATATTCACAAATTAAAAAAAAAATATTCATCCACTTGATCTGTTTCACCTTACTTTGGAGTCCAAATAAAATTCAAAATTGTTTGTTTGGGCGAAACCAGTGACGCATAATTTACAAGGTTCTTATTTTGAAAACTGTTCCAAATACCCTGCAAATATTGAATTCTTTTACTTTTTCTCACTTGGAGATATTCTTCTCAAAAATATAGAAAGCTTACAAAGTTTTGAGCTTCAAAAAGAAAACTTTATATTTCGCCTTTGAAAATTAAAAATTTGGCAAAAAGCGATCAAAATTGAATCTTGTGAAGTATGAGGTTTCAGATGAAAAAAACTATGAAACACTGATTGATATAAGAAAGTCCAAAAAATCTGTCCAATTATTATGATACTTAGGTAGCAAAGAAATGATATGAATAATAATGATCGTTCATTATCAAATAGTTCACATAGTATTTTACATTTATTAATGTATAATAGATTTTAAACGTACTTACGATAAAAAATTATATAAATTTCTTCCTTACGTACCAATAGAATCGAAAATAACGTCCGAGGTTAAAACCAGAATACAAAAGATCCTCATTTTTTTCAGAATGTAGAAAAATTGACTAACGCAGAGTTTTAAGAATAGCGTGATTAATAAATTATCAGGTGTTTCGTGTGTATACATTGTTCTGGAATACTGATGTTTTTCCTCCTTCCCAGAATAAATCGCGTGTATGTCTTATTCTGTGGGGCTTCGTGAGCTAACAAGTTTTGATTGGTATCATGTTATCAATTTATTAGAAGTTGACCTATCGCACGTATATAATTATTTCATCATGAGAAACCCAGATAATTATCTTGAACGTTTAATTACTATCACCGTAATATTATTATAATTTTTTCTTAACTATTCTCAGGTGAACCGGATTTTTTATCATCCGCCACGGACTCAGTCAAGTGCCTGATGACATGAAGATGTTTTAAGTGAATTTAATACGATATATGAAATCTTTTGCGATGACGTTGCAGATACAAAATTAAAAGCATAAAATATACGCAGAAATTCTAAGAAAAAGGTTAGAGAGTCAGATAGAAGAGAAACAAAGTATCTCACACAATCAGACACGATTCAGAAAAGGGATGGGGACAATAGATAACATTCACGTACTCAACTACTTGGTTATCAGAAATTTAGGGAGAAAGAGAGGGAAATTAGTTTCCTTGTTCGTGGATTTTAAAGCAGCTTTCGACTCAGTGAATAGAAAAGTACTATGGCAGGCAATGAAAGAGAGGGGAATAGAGGGAGGGTTGGTAGAGAGGATAAACGAAATTTTTACTGAAACCAGGATTAGGGTGAAGAAAGGGGAGGTTTTCTGGACAGGAAGACGTCTAAGGCAAGGGTGCCCGTTGAGTCCTCTACCGTTAATATGCTGCTGGCAGACTTAGAGGAGAAGCTGACGGGGAAAGGGAAAGGGGGTACGATTTTGGGTAATAGCAAACTATACTCTCTCGCATACGCGGACGACGTAGTTCTGTTAGCAGACGATGAGAAGGGGACGAACTTAATTATGAGAATATTCGAAGAGTATGCGGGAACAAAAGAACTGACGGTGAACGTAGGGAAGACCAAAGTAATGTGCTTCAGTAGTAGAAAGACCAAAATATGTTACGTTTGGAAGATGAATGGACAAACAGTGGAAAGTGTGGAGGAGTTTTGTTACTTAGGTTTTTGGTTTGAGGCAGGAGGGGGAAACGAGGTGCAGGTGAGAAAAATAATCGAATGTGCGAACAAAGTAATGGGCCAAGTATGGGGTATAGGAAAGAGAAGGTTCAATGAAGATTGGAGAATGTGGGTTGGGTTGTTTGATGCGTTGGTTTGGGCGGTGTTGTGTTATGGAGTGGAGGTCTGGGGATGGAAGGAACATAGGAAAGTGGAAAGCATGCATGAGAGATTTCTGAGATGGGTAATGGGGGTTAGTTGGAGTTGCCCAGGATACATGTTAAGGGAAGAATTAGGAAGGGAAAAAATGGTAACTAGACAAATTAAGAGAGCCTGGAGGTTTGAAGAGAAGATGAAAAGGGGAGAGGGGAGCAGAATAGCACAAGTTTGATAAATTTGTTCCTCCTGTTGATTCACGTACTGGAAGGAAAAACTTTGCCTTCTCAACTGTTTTATATCCTGTCTTGTTTTTGTAAAAAAGCTTAATTTTTATTTACAAAAGAAAAATATCTCTCCTCTCAAAGACATATTAGTAACAAATTAAAAAGTACAAATTAGCAGAAAAAAGCTAGGAGGTTCGAAAAAAATTAAGAAATATGCGTAAAATATAAATACAATACGATACAATAAATTTGGCATGTACAGCCTGCCCGACTAGACATGAATTCGGCCAACTAAAATAATACTACAATATTACGTATATATTAAAACTGTTAATTTTATTCACTATCAAATCTGTCGAAATTTCATATTATAAGCCTTGATAGTCAGTTTTAAATGTAATAATTTTAGATTTGAATATACTAAGTTGTTTGGTTTCAATGTAAATACAAAATTTTTCTGTTTTTTTTTTACATTTTTGAACTCGTAGAATCTCGTAATAAAACAACTTAAAATTAAATATGGAACACAATTTCAAAATTGAAAGCCTTAAATGGTGCAATTTAAAAAATTAGAACCATAGCGATCTTCTTTTGCATTATATTTTTAAAATTTCAACGTAATAATATTTTAAACTTTTAGTTAGAGATTTTCACAAATTAATCATTTAAAATATATTTGATTGGAAGATTCAAAGAATGATTGATGATTCTGAATAAAGTGTTAAAACTTAAACGATTCATATTTGAAAAGTTAAAAATTATATGTTGCTTAAAATAAAAACAAATTAAAATTGTTTGATATAAAATTGAGACCTCAGTAATTGAACAATTTCTTTAATTCTTACTAGATAAGATTTTAGAGTTCTAAATTTTCATGTTGAACACTGAATTTTTAATTTTTCTCTTTCATCAGTATTAATTTTTCAATTAAAATGTTGAAATTTAAAGAAATATAAAAGTATAAAGTATAAAAACGTTTTAATATTGCAATTCTAGTTAATTGATGAAGTTGAGATTTGCTCAATTTTCAACGCTTCGTATTAGAAATGTTTTTATTTTCAATGTTGTTTTAATTGTAAATTATTGAAATACTAAAGTTTTCAATCTAAAATTATTAAAATTTGAACGCTTCGAATTATAAATAATAAAACTTGGATTTCATTGAATTTTATATGATCCAATTTTCAAAATTTTAATCTGAAATTATTCAATTTTGAACAGTTTTAAATTGTCCTGTTTTAGACATTTTAATCTGAATTATTTTGATTTCGATATTCTTCAATTAAAAAGAAAATTGTTTAATAATGAACGCTTTGAAGCAGTACTGATACAATAACAACTCCTTTCAAATGAAACTGTTCAATTTTAATAATTTTTTTTTCAAAATTTTCCTATTTTGAGTGCATCTGATAAAAAAATTTCCAATTTAAAGTTATTCAATTTTAAACGCTTTTACTAAGAAGTGATACAAGTTAATTCTTTTTTATTACATTAGAAATATTGTGGTTTTGACCAAATTTCACCAAGGTAATTTAAAATTGTTTGATTTGGAACGTTTTCAATTCAGAATCGTTGAAAATATTATACCCTTCTTCAAATCCAATCGCTTTTAATTTGAAATTATTAATAATTGTTTCAAAAATTTGTTAATATCTTGATATTTGAAAAAAATATATTAACGTATTTTCAAATTTTGCACGTTTCCTCTTAAAATATTTTTAAACCTTCTCGCTGATTGGCTAAAATCACATCCATCTATTCTTTATTTCATATAAATGTTATACCAAACATGAAAGAAATCTGTTTTCAGTTAAGCAGTCATTTTTAATAAGAAAAGAACGAATTTTCAACAAAATAGTTAAATTTTTATGAAATGAAAATAATTTTTGAATGGAATAATGAATCTTCAACAACAACAAAAATTAATTTTTAACCCAGCAGTTGAATTTTCTATCATCAGAAGGCAAAATTTCAACAAAATAGTAAAATTTTCAACCAAAAAAATTAATTTTCAACCAAAAAAATTAATTTTCAACCAAAAAAATTAATTTTTAACCAAGAAGATTACATTTCTAATAAAAAAAAAGAAAAAATGCAATAGTTAGATTTCAAATTAATGAAATTAATTTCCAATCAAAGAAATGAGTTTTCAACATAAATATTAATTCTATACCAAAAAAAAATTAATTTGAAGAAAATACATGAATTTTTGAACCAAATACATGACTTTTTAACCAAACCTGAATTTTTAACCAAAATTTGAAATTTTTAAAGAATTTTCAACCTATTAGTTAAATGTTTAACCCAAAAGATTTTAGAAATTAATTTTCAACCAAAGAAATTAATTTTTCAACCAAAAAATAAATTTTCAACTGGAAAAAATAAATGTTGTACCAAACCTGGAATAAATCAGTTTTCAGTTAGACAGTTATTTTTAACAAGAAAAAAACGAAATTCCAACAAAATAGTTAAATTTTTAAGAAAATAAATTAATTTTCATCTGGAATAATAAATCTTCAACAACAACAACAATGAGTTTTTAACCCAACAGTTGAATTTTCTACCAACAAAAGGCAAAATTTGAACAAAATAGTAAAATTTTCAACCAATAAAATTAATTTTCGACCAAGACGATTAAATTTCTATTAAAATAGATTTTGACAAAAAGTGCAATAGTTAGATTTCAAGTTAAAAAAATTAGTTTTCATTAAAATACTAATTTTTATTAAAAAAAACTAATTTCCAATCAAAGAAATGAGTTTTCAACAAAATGATTAATTTTATGCAAAAAAAAATAATTTAAACACAATGCATGAAGTTTTAGCCAAACTTGAATTTTGCAAAGAATTTTCAACATAATAGTTCAATTATCAACCAAATAAATGAATTTTAAGCCAAGACGATTAAATGTCAAGAAGAGAAAAAAAATTTTGACAAAAAATGCAATAGATAGATTTCAAGTTAAAGAAATTAATTTCCAATCAAAGAAATGAGTTTT